>JASTWF010000451.1:0-155919 GCA_030390025.1 Squalus acanthias
AGAGACTGAGATACAGAATGAATTCCACACTCACACACAGTACCAGAGACTGAGATACAGAATGAATCCCACACTACACACAGTACCAGAGACTGAGATACAGAATGAATCCCACACTCACACACAGTACCAGAGACTGAGATACAGAATGAATCCCACACTCACACACAGTACCAGAGACTGAGATACAGAATGAATCCCACACTCACACACAGTACCAGAGACTGAGATACAGAATGAATCCCACACTCACACACAGTACCAGAGACTGAGATACAGAATGAATCCCACACTCACACACAGTACCAGAGACTGAGATACAGAATGAATCCCACACTCACACACAGTACCAGAGACTGAGATACAGAATGAATCCCACACTCACACACAGTACCAGAGACTGAGATACAGAATGAATCCCACACTCACACACAGTACCAGAGACTGAGATACAGAATGAATCCCACACTCACACACAGTACCAGAGACTGAGATACAGAATGAATCCCACACTCACACAGTACCAGAGACTGACAGATACAGAATGAATCCCACACTCACACACAGTACCAGAGACTGAGATACAGAATGAATCCCACACTCACACACAGTACCAGAGACTGAGATACAGAATGAATCCCACACTCACACACAGTACCAGAGACTGAGATACAGAATGAATCCCACACTCACACACAGTACCAGAGACTGAGATACAGAATGAATCCCACACTCACACACAGTACCAGACTGACTGAGATACAGAATGAATCCCACACTCACACACAGTACCAGAGACTGACAGATACAGAATGAATCCCACACTCACACACAGTACCAGAGACTGAGATACAGAATGAATCCCACACTCACACACAGTACCAGAGACTGACAGATACAGAATGAATCCCACACTCACACACAGTACCAGAGACTGAGATACAGAATGAATCCCACACTCACACACAGTACCAGAGACTGACAGATACAGAATGAATCCCACACTCACACACAGTACCAGAGACTGACAGATACAGAATGAATCCCACACTCACACACAGTACCAGAGACTGAGATACAGAATGAATCCCACACTCACACACAGTACCAGAGACTGAGATACAGAATGAATCCCACACTCACACACAGTACCAGAGACTGAGATACAGAATGAATCCCACACTCACACACAGTACCAGAGACTGAGATACAGAATGAATCCCACACTCACACACAGTACCAGAGACTGAGATACAGAATGAATCCCACACTCACACACAGTACCAGAGACTGAGATACAGAATGAATCCCACACTCACACACAGTACCAGAGACTGAGATACAGAATGAATCCCACACTCACACACAGTACCAGAGACTGAGATACAGAATGAATCCCACACTCACACACAGTACCAGAGACTGACAGATACAGAATGAATCCCACACTCACACACAGTACCAGAGACTGAGATACAGAATGAATCCCACACTCACACACAGTACCAGAGACTGACAGATACAGAATGAATCCCACACTCACACACAGTACCAGAGACTGAGATACAGAATGAATCCCACACTCACACACAGTACCAGAGACTGAGATACAGAATGAATCCCACACTCACACACAGTACCAGAGACTGAGATACAGAATGAATCCCACACTCACACACAGTACCAGAGACTGACAGATACAGAATGAATCCCACACTCACACACAGTACCAGAGACTGAGATACAGAATGAATCCCACACTCACACACAGTACCAGAGACTGAGATACAGAATGAATCCCACACTCACACACAGTACCAGAGACTGAGATACAGAATGAATCCCACACTCACACACAGTACCAGAGACTGACAGATACAGAATGAATCCCACACTCACACACAGTACCAGAGACTGACAGATACAGAATGAATCCCACACTCACACACAGTACCAGAGACTGAGATACAGAATGAATCCCACACTCACACACAGTACCAGAGACTGAGATACAGAATGAATCCCACACTCACACACAGTACCAGAGACTGAGATACAGAATGAATCCCACACTCACACACAGTACCAGAGACTGAGATACAGAATGAATCCCACACTCACACACAGTACCAGAGACTGAGATACAGAATGAATCCCACACTCACACACAGTACCAGAGACTGAGATACAGAATGAATCCCACACTCACACACAGTACCAGAGACTGAGATACAGAATGAATCCCACACTCACACACAGTACCAGAGACTGAGATACAGAATGAATCCCACACTCACACACAGTACCAGAGACTGAGATACAGAATGAATCCCACACTCACACACAGTACCAGAGACTGAGATACAGAATGAATCCCACACTCACACACAGTACCAGAGACTGACAGATACAGAATGAATCCCACACTCACACACAGTACCAGAGACTGAGATACAGAATGAATCCCACACTCACACACAGTACCAGAGACTGAGATACAGAATGAATCCCACACTCACACACAGTACCAGAGACTGACAGATACAGAATGAATCCCACACTCACACACAGTACCAGAGACTGAGATACAGAATGAATCCCACACTCACACACAGTACCAGAGACTGAGATACAGAATGAATCCCACACTCACACACAGTACCAGAGACTGAGATACAGAATGAATCCCACACTCACACAGTACCAGAGACTGACAGATACAGAATGAATCCCACACTCACACACAGTACCAGAGACTGAGATACAGAATGAATCCCACACTCACACACAGTACCAGAGACTGAGATACAGAATGAATCCCACACTCACACACAGTACCAGAGACTGAGATACAGAATGAATCCCACACTCACACACAGTACCAGAGACTGGAGATACAGAATGAATCCCACACTCACACACAGTACCAGAGACTGAGATACAGAATGAATCCCACACTCACACACAGTACCAGAGACTGACAGATACAGAATGAATCCCACACTCACACACAGTACCAGAGACTGAGATACAGAATGAATCCCACACTCACACACAGTACCAGAGACTGACAGATACAGAATGAATCCCACACTCACACACAGTACCAGAGACTGAGATACAGAATGAATCCCACACTCACACACAGTACCAGAGACTGAGATACAGAATGAATCCCACACTCACACACAGTACCAGAGACTGAGATACAGAATGAATCCCACACTCACACACAGTACCAGAGACTGAGATACAGAATGAATCCCACACTCACACACAGTACCAGAGACTGAGATACAGAATGAATCCCACACTCACACACAGTACCAGAGACTGAGATACAGAATGAATCCCACACTCACACACAGTACCAGAGACTGAGATACAGAATGAATCCCACACTCACACACAGTACCAGAGACTGAGATACAGAATGAATCCCACACTCACACACAGTACCAGAGACTGAGATACAGAATGAATCCCACACTCACACACAGTACCAGAGACTGAGATACAGAATGAATCCCACACTCACACACAGTACCAGAGACTGAGATACAGAATGAATCCCACACTCACACACAGTACCAGAGACTGAGATACAGAATGAATCCCACACTCACACACAGTACCAGAGACTGAGATACAGAATGAATCCCACACTCACACACAGTACCAGAGACTGAGATACAGAATGAATCCCACACTCACACACAGTACCAGAGACTGACAGATACAGAATGAATCCCACACTCACACACAGTACCAGAGACTGAGATACAGAATGAATCCCACACTCACACACAGTACCAGAGACTGAGATACAGAATGAATCCCACACTCACACACAGTACCAGAGACTGAGATACAGAATGAATCCCACACTCACACACAGTACCAGAGACTGACAGATACAGAATGAATCCCACACTCACACACAGTACCAGAGACTGAGATACAGAATGAATCCCACACTCACACACAGTACCAGAGACTGAGACAGATACAGAATGAATCCCACACTCACACACAGTACCAGAGACTGACAGATACAGAATGAATCCCACACTCACACACAGTACCAGAGACTGAGATACAGAATGAATCCCACACTCACACACAGTACCAGAGACTGAGATACAGAATGAATCCCACACTCACACACAGTACCAGAGACTGAGATACAGAATGAATCCCACACTCACACACAGTACCAGAGACTGAGATACAGAATGAATCCCACACTCACACACAGTACCAGAGACTGAGATACAGAATGAATCCCACACTCACACACAGTACCAGAGACTGAGATACAGAATGAATCCCACACTCACACACAGTACCAGAGACTGAGATACAGAATGAATCCCACACTCACACACAGTACCAGAGACTGAGATACAGAATGAATCCCACACTCACACACAGTACCAGAGACTGAGATACAGAATGAATCCCACACTCACACACAGTACCAGAGACTGAGATACAGAATGAATCCCACACTCACACACAGTACCAGAGACTGACAGATACAGAATGAATCCCACACTCACACACAGTACCAGAGACTGAGATACAGAATGAATCCCACACTCACACACAGTACCAGAGACTGAGATACAGAATGAATCCCACACTCACACACAGTACCAGAGACTGAGATACAGAATGAATCCCACACTCACACACAGTACCAGAGACTGAGATACAGAATGAATCCCACACTCACACACAGTACCAGAGACTGAGATACAGAATGAATCCCACACTCACACACAGTACCAGAGACTGAGATACAGAATGAATCCCACACTCACACACAGTACCAGAGACTGAGATACAGAATGAATCCCACACTCACACACAGTACCAGAGACTGAGATACAGAATGAATCCCACACTCACACACAGTACCAGAGACTGAGATACAGAATGAATCCCACACTCACACACAGTACCAGAGACTGACAGATACAGAATGAATCCCACACTCACACACAGTACCAGAGACTGAGATACAGAATGAATCCCACACTCACACAGTACCAGAGACTGAGATACAGAATGAATCCCACACTCACACACAGTACCAGAGACTGAGATACAGAATGAATCCCACACTCACACACAGTACCAGAGACTGAGATACAGAATGAATCCCACACTCACACACAGTACCAGAGACTGAGATACAGAATGAATCCCACACTCACACACAGTACCAGAGACTGAGATACAGAATGAATCCCACACTCACACACAGTACCAGAGACTGAGATACAGAATGAATCCCACACTCACACACAGTACCAGAGACTGAGATACAGAATGAATCCCACACTCACACACAGTACCAGAGACTGAGATACAGAATGAATCCCACACTCACACACAGTACCAGAGACTGAGATACAGAATGAATCCCACACTCACACACAGTACCAGAGACTGAGATACAGAATGAATCCCACACTCACACACAGTACCAGAGACTGAGATACAGAATGAATCCCACACTCACACACAGTACCAGAGACTGAGATACAGAATGAATCCCACACTCACACACAGTACCAGAGACTGAGATACAGAATGAATCCCACACTCACACACAGTACCAGAGACTGAGATACAGAATGAATCCCACACTCACACACAGTACCAGAGACTGAGATACAGAATGAATCCCACACTCACACACAGTACCAGAGACTGAGATACAGAATGAATCCCACACTCACACACAGTACCAGAGACTGAGATACAGAATGAATCCCACACTCACACACAGTACCAGAGACTGAGATACAGAATGAATCCCACACTCACACACAGTACCAGAGACTGAGATACAGAATGAATCCCACACTCACACACAGTACCAGAGACTGAGATACAGAATGAATCCCACACTCACACACAGTACCAGAGACTGAGATACAGAATGAATCCCACACTCACACACAGTACCAGAGACTGAGATACAGAATGAATCCCACACTCACACACAGTACCAGAGACTGAGATACAGAATGAATCCCACACTCACACACAGTACCAGAGACTGAGATACAGAATGAATCCCACACTCACACACAGTACCAGAGACTGACAGATACAGAATGAATCCCACACTCACACACAGTACCAGAGACTGAGATACAGAATGAATCCCACACTCACACACAGTACCAGAGACTGACAGATACAGAATGAATCCCACACTCACACACAGTACCAGAGACTGAGATACAGAATGAATCCCACACTCACACACAGTACCAGAGACTGAGATACAGAATGAATCCCACACTCACACACAGTACCAGAGACTGACAGATACAGAATGAATCCCACACTCACACACAGTACCAGAGACTGAGATACAGAATGAATCCCACACTCACACAGTACCAGAGACTGACAGATACAGAATGAATCCCACACTCACACACAGTACCAGAGACTGAGATACAGAATGAATCCCACACTCACACACAGTACCAGAGACTGACAGATACAGAATGAATCCCACACTCACACACAGTACCAGAGACTGAGATACAGAATGAATCCCACACTCACACACAGTACCAGAGACTGAGATACAGAATGAATCCCACACTCACACACAGTACCAGAGACTGAGATACAGAATGAATCCCACACTCACACACAGTACCAGAGACTGAGATACAGAATGAATCCCACACTCACACACAGTACCAGAGACTGACAGATACAGAATGAATCCCACACTCACACACAGTACCAGAGACTGAGATACAGAATGAATCCCACACTCACACACAGTACCAGAGACTGAGATACAGAATGAATCCCACACTCACACACAGTACCAGAGACTGACAGATACAGAATGAATCCCACACTCACACACAGTACCAGAGACTGAGATACAGAATGAATCCCACACTCACACACAGTACCAGAGACTGAGATACAGAATGAATCCCACACTCACACACAGTACCAGAGACTGAGATACAGAATGAATCCCACACTCACACACAGTACCAGAGACTGAGATACAGAATGAATCCCACACTCACACACAGTACCAGAGACTGAGATACAGAATGAATCCCACACTCACACACAGTACCAGAGACTGACAGATACAGAATGAATCCCACACTCACACACAGTACCAGAGACTGAGATACAGAATGAATCCCACACTCACACACAGTACCAGAGACTGAGATACAGAATGAATCCCACACTCACACACAGTACCAGAGACTGAGATACAGAATGAATCCCACACTCACACACAGTACCAGAGACTGAGATACAGAATGAATCCCACACTCACACACAGTACCAGAGACTGAGATACAGAATGAATCCCACACTCACACACAGTACCAGAGACTGAGATACAGAATGAATCCCACACTCACACACAGTACCAGAGACTGAGATACAGAATGAATCCCACACTCACACACAGTACCAGAGACTGAGATACAGAATGAATCCCACACTCACACACAGTACCAGAGACTGAGATACAGAATGAATCCCACACTCACACACAGTACCAGAGACTGAGATACAGAATGAATCCCACACTCACACACAGTACCAGAGACTGAGATACAGAATGAATCCCACACTCACACACAGTACCAGAGACTGAGATACAGAATGAATCCCACACTCACACACAGTACCAGAGACTGAGATACAGAATGAATCCCACACTCACACACAGTACCAGAGACTGAGATACAGAATGAATCCCACACTCACACACAGTACCAGAGACTGAGATACAGAATGAATCCCACACTCACACACAGTACCAGAGACTGAGATACAGAATGAATCCCACACTCACACACAGTACCAGAGACTGAGATACAGAATGAATCCCACACTCACACACAGTACCAGAGACTGAGATACAGAATGAATCCCACACTCACACACAGTACCAGAGACTGAGATACAGAATGAATCCCACACTCACACACAGTACCAGAGACTGAGATACAGAATGAATCCCACACTCACACACAGTACCAGAGACTGAGATACAGAATGAATCCCACACTCACACACAGTACCAGAGACTGAGATACAGAATGAATCCCACACTCACACACAGTACCAGAGACTGAGATACAGAATGAATCCCACACTCACACACAGTACCAGAGACTGACAGATACAGAATGAATCCCACACTCACACACAGTACCAGAGACTGACAGATACAGAATGAATCCCACACTCACACACAGTACCAGAGACTGAGATACAGAATGAATCCCACACTCACACACAGTACCAGAGACTGACAGATACAGAATGAATCCCACACTCACACACAGTACCAGAGACTGACAGATACAGAATGAATCCCACACTCACACACAGTACCAGAGACTGAGATACAGAATGAATCCCACACTCACACACAGTACCAGAGACTGAGATACAGAATGAATCCCACACTCACACACAGTACCAGAGACTGAGATACAGAATGAATCCCACACTCACACACAGTACCAGAGACTGAGATACAGAATGAATCCCACACTCACACACAGTACCAGAGACTGAGATACAGAATGAATCCCACACTCACACACAGTACCAGAGACTGAGATACAGAATGAATCCCACACTCACACACAGTACCAGAGACTGAGATACAGAATGAATCCCACACTCACACACAGTACCAGAGACTGAGATACAGAATGAATCCCACACTCACACACAGTACCAGAGACTGAGATACAGAATGAATCCCACACTCACACACAGTACCAGAGACTGAGATACAGAATGAATCCCACACTCACACACAGTACCAGAGACTGAGATACAGAATGAATCCCACACTCACACACAGTACCAGAGACTGAGATACAGAATGAATCCCACACTCACACACAGTACCAGAGACTGAGATACAGAATGAATCCCACACTCACACACAGTACCAGAGACTGAGATACAGAATGAATCCCACACTCACACACAGTACCAGAGACTGAGATACAGAATGAATCCCACACTCACACACAGTACCAGAGACTGAGATACAGAATGAATCCCACACTCACACACAGTACCAGAGACTGAGATACAGAATGAATCCCACACTCACACACAGTACCAGAGACTGAGATACAGAATGAATCCCACACTCACACACAGTACCAGAGACTGAGATACAGAATGAATCCCACACTCACACACAGTACCAGAGACTGAGATACAGAATGAATCCCACACTCACACACAGTACCAGAGACTGAGATACAGAATGAATCCCACACTCACACACAGTACCAGAGACTGACAGATACAGAATGAATCCCACACTCACACACAGTACCAGAGACTGAGATACAGAATGAATCCCACACTCACACACAGTACCAGAGACTGAGATACAGAATGAATCCCACACTCACACACAGTACCAGAGACTGAGATACAGAATGAATCCCACACTCACACACAGTACCAGAGACTGAGATACAGAATGAATCCCACACTCACACACAGTACCAGAGACTGAGATACAGAATGAATCCCACACTCACACACAGTACCAGAGACTGAGATACAGAATGAATCCCACACTCACACACAGTACCAGAGACTGACAGATACAGAATGAATCCCACACTCACACACAGTACCAGAGACTGAGATACAGAATGAATCCCACACTCACACACAGTACCAGAGACTGACAGATACAGAATGAATCCCACACTCACACACAGTACCAGAGACTGAGATACAGAATGAATCCCACACTCACACACAGTACCAGAGACTGAGATACAGAATGAATCCCACACTCACACACAGTACCAGAGACTGAGATACAGAATGAATCCCACACTCACACACAGTACCAGAGACTGAGATACAGAATGAATCCCACACTCACACACAGTACCAGAGACTGAGATACAGAATGAATCCCACACTCACACACAGTACCAGAGACTGAGATACAGAATGAATCCCACACTCACACACAGTACCAGAGACTGAGATACAGAATGAATCCCACACTCACACACAGTACCAGAGACTGAGATACAGAATGAATCCCACACTCACACACAGTACCAGAGACTGAGATACAGAATGAATCCCACACTCACACACAGTACCAGAGACTGAGATACAGAATGAATCCCACACTCACACACAGTACCAGAGACTGAGATACAGAATGAATCCCACACTCACACACAGTACCAGAGACTGAGATACAGAATGAATCCCACACTCACACACAGTACCAGAGACTGAGATACAGAATGAATCCCACACTCACACACAGTACCAGAGACTGAGATACAGAATGAATCCCACACTCACACACAGTACCAGAGACTGAGATACAGAATGAATCCCACACTCACACACAGTACCAGAGACTGAGATACAGAATGAATCCCACACTCACACACAGTACCAGAGACTGAGATACAGAATGAATCCCACACTCACACACAGTACCAGAGACTGACAGATACAGAATGAATCCCACACTCACACACAGTACCAGAGACTGAGATACAGAATGAATCCCACACTCACACACAGTACCAGAGACTGAGATACAGAATGAATCCCACACTCACACACAGTACCAGAGACTGAGATACAGAATGAATCCCACACTCACACACAGTACCAGAGACTGAGATACAGAATGAATCCCACACTCACACACAGTACCAGAGACTGAGATACAGAATGAATCCCACACTCACACACAGTACCAGAGACTGAGATACAGAATGAATCCCACACTCACACACAGTACCAGAGACTGAGATACAGAATGAATCCCACACTCACACACAGTACCAGAGACTGAGATACAGAATGAATCCCACACTCACACACAGTACCAGAGACTGAGATACAGAATGAATCCCACACTCACACACAGTACCAGAGACTGAGATACAGAATGAATCCCACACTCACACACAGTACCAGAGACTGAGATACAGAATGAATCCCACACTCACACACAGTACCAGAGACTGAGATACAGAATGAATCCCACACTCACACACAGTACCAGAGACTGAGATACAGAATGAATCCCACACTCACACACAGTACCAGAGACTGAGATACAGAATGAATCCCACACTCACACACAGTACCAGAGACTGAGATACAGAATGAATCCCACACTCACACACAGTACCAGAGACTGAGATACAGAATGAATCCCACACTCACACACAGTACCAGAGACTGAGATACAGAATGAATCCCACACTCACACACAGTACCAGAGACTGAGATACAGAATGAATCCCACACTCACACACAGTACCAGAGACTGAGATACAGAATGAATCCCACACTCACACACAGTACCAGAGACTGAGATACAGAATGAATCCCACACTCACACACAGTACCAGAGACTGAGATACAGAATGAATCCCACACTCACACACAGTACCAGAGACTGAGATACAGAATGAATCCCACACTCACACACAGTACCAGAGACTGAGATACAGAATGAATCCCACACTCACACACAGTACCAGAGACTGAGATACAGAATGAATCCCACACTCACACACAGTACCAGAGACTGAGATACAGAATGAATCCCACACTCACACACAGTACCAGAGACTGAGATACAGAATGAATCCCACACTCACACACAGTACCAGAGACTGAGATACAGAATGAATCCCACACTCACACACAGTACCAGAGACTGAGATACAGAATGAATCCCACACTCACACACAGTACCAGAGACTGAGATACAGAATGAATCCCACACTCACACACAGTACCAGAGACTGAGATACAGAATGAATCCCACACTCACACACAGTACCAGAGACTGAGATACAGAATGAATCCCACACTCACACACAGTACCAGAGACTGAGATACAGAATGAATCCCACACTCACACACAGTACCAGAGACTGAGATACAGAATGAATCCCACACTCACACACAGTACCAGAGACTGAGATACAGAATGAATCCCACACTCACACACAGTACCAGAGACTGAGATACAGAATGAATCCCACACTCACACACAGTACCAGAGACTGAGATACAGAATGAATCCCACACTCACACACAGTACCAGAGACTGAGATACAGAATGAATCCCACACTCACACACAGTACCAGAGACTGAGATACAGAATGAATCCCACACTCACACACAGTACCAGAGACTGAGATACAGAATGAATCCCACACTCACACACAGTACCAGAGACTGAGATACAGAATGAATCCCACACTCACACACAGTACCAGAGACTGAGATACAGAATGAATCCCACACTCACACACAGTACCAGAGACTGAGATACAGAATGAATCCCACACTCACACACAGTACCAGAGACTGAGATACAGAATGAATCCCACACTCACACACAGTACCAGAGACTGAGATACAGAATGAATCCCACACTCACACACAGTACCAGAGACTGAGATACAGAATGAATCCCACACTCACACACAGTACCAGAGACTGAGATACAGAATGAATCCCACACTCACACACAGTACCAGAGACTGAGATACAGAATGAATCCCACACTCACACACAGTACCAGAGACTGAGATACAGAATGAATCCCACACTCACACACAGTACCAGAGACTGAGATACAGAATGAATCCCACACTCACACACAGTACCAGAGACTGAGATACAGAATGAATCCCACACTCACACACAGTACCAGAGACTGAGATACAGAATGAATCCCACACTCACACACAGTACCAGAGACTGAGATACAGAATGAATCCCACACTCACACACAGTACCAGAGACTGAGATACAGAATGAATCCCACACTCACACACAGTACCAGAGACTGAGATACAGAATGAATCCCACACTCACACACAGTACCAGAGACTGAGATACAGAATGAATCCCACACTCACACACAGTACCAGAGACTGAGATACAGAATGAATCCCACACTCACACACAGTACCAGAGACTGAGATACAGAATGAATCCCACACTCACACACAGTACCAGAGACTGAGATACAGAATGAATCCCACACTCACACACAGTACCAGAGACTGAGATACAGAATGAATCCCACACTCACACACAGTACCAGAGACTGAGATACAGAATGAATCCCACACTCACACACAGTACCAGAGACTGAGATACAGAATGAATCCCACACTCACACACAGTACCAGAGACTGAGATACAGAATGAATCCCACACTCACACACAGTACCAGAGACTGAGATACAGAATGAATCCCACACTCACACACAGTACCAGAGACTGAGATACAGAATGAATCCCACACTCACACACAGTACCAGAGACTGACAGATACAGAATGAATCCCACACTCACACACAGTACCAGAGACTGACAGATACAGAATGAATCCCACACTCACACACAGTACCAGAGACTGAGATACAGAATGAATCCCACACTCACACACAGTACCAGAGACTGAGATACAGAATGAATCCCACACTCACACACAGTACCAGAGACTGAGATACAGAATGAATCCCACACTCACACACAGTACCAGAGACTGAGATACAGAATGAATCCCACACTCACACACAGTACCAGAGACTGAGATACAGAATGAATCCCACACTCACACACAGTACCAGAGACTGAGATACAGAATGAATCCCACACTCACACACAGTACCAGAGACTGAGATACAGAATGAATCCCACACTCACACACAGTACCAGAGACTGAGATACAGAATGAATCCCACACTCACACACAGTACCAGAGACTGAGATACAGAATGAATCCCACACTCACACACAGTACCAGAGACTGAGATACAGAATGAATCCCACACTCACACACAGTACCAGAGACTGAGATACAGAATGAATCCCACACTCACACACAGTACCAGAGACTGAGATACAGAATGAATCCCACACTCACACACAGTACCAGAGACTGAGATACAGAATGAATCCCACACTCACACACAGTACCAGAGACTGAGATACAGAATGAATCCCACACTCACACACAGTACCAGAGACTGAGATACAGAATGAATCCCACACTCACACACAGTACCAGAGACTGAGATACAGAATGAATCCCACACTCACACACAGTACCAGAGACTGAGATACAGAATGAATCCCACACTCACACACAGTACCAGAGACTGAGATACAGAATGAATCCCACACTCACACACAGTACCAGAGACTGAGATACAGAATGAATCCCACACTCACACACAGTACCAGAGACTGAGATACAGAATGAATCCCACACTCACACACAGTACCAGAGACTGAGATACAGAATGAATCCCACACTCACACACAGTACCAGAGACTGAGATACAGAATGAATCCCACACTCACACACAGTACCAGAGACTGAGATACAGAATGAATCCCACACTCACACACAGTACCAGAGACTGAGATACAGAATGAATCCCACACTCACACACAGTACCAGAGACTGAGATACAGAATGAATCCCACACTCACACACAGTACCAGAGACTGAGATACAGAATGAATCCCACACTCACACACAGTACCAGAGACTGAGATACAGAATGAATCCCACACTCACACACAGTACCAGAGACTGAGATACAGAATGAATCCCACACTCACACACAGTACCAGAGACTGAGATACAGAATGAATCCCACACTCACACACAGTACCAGAGACTGAGATACAGAATGAATCCCACACTCACACACAGTACCAGAGACTGAGATACAGAATGAATCCCACACTCACACACAGTACCAGAGACTGAGATACAGAATGAATCCCACACTCACACACAGTACCAGAGACTGAGATACAGAATGAATCCCACACTCACACACAGTACCAGAGACTGAGATACAGAATGAATCCCACACTCACACACAGTACCAGAGACTGAGATACAGAATGAATCCCACACTCACACACAGTACCAGAGACTGAGATACAGAATGAATCCCACACTCACACACAGTACCAGAGACTGAGATACAGAATGAATCCCACACTCACACACAGTACCAGAGACTGAGATACAGAATGAATCCCACACTCACACACAGTACCAGAGACTGAGATACAGAATGAATCCCACACTCACACACAGTACCAGAGACTGAGATACAGAATGAATCCCACACTCACACACAGTACCAGAGACTGAGATACAGAATGAATCCCACACTCACACACAGTACCAGAGACTGAGATACAGAATGAATCCCACACTCACACACAGTACCAGAGACTGAGATACAGAATGAATCCCACACTCACACACAGTACCAGAGACTGAGATACAGAATGAATCCCACACTCACACAGTACCAGAGACTGAGATACAGAATGAATCCCACACTCACACACAGTACCAGAGACTGAGATACAGAATGAATCCCACACTCACACACAGTACCAGAGACTGAGATACAGAATGAATCCCACACTCACACACAGTACCAGAGACTGAGATACAGAATGAATCCCACACTCACACACAGTACCAGAGACTGAGATACAGAATGAATCCCACACTCACACACAGTACCAGAGACTGAGATACAGAATGAATCCCACACTCACACACAGTACCAGAGACTGAGATACAGAATGAATCCCACACTCACACACAGTACCAGAGACTGAGATACAGAATGAATCCCACACTCACACACAGTACCAGAGACTGAGATACAGAATGAATCCCACACTCACACACAGTACCAGAGACTGAGATACAGAATGAATCCCACACTCACACACAGTACCAGAGACTGAGATACAGAATGAATCCCACACTCACACACAGTACCAGAGACTGAGATACAGAATGAATCCCACACTCACACACAGTACCAGAGACTGAGATACAGAATGAATCCCACACTCACACACAGTACCAGAGACTGAGATACAGAATGAATCCCACACTCACACACAGTACCAGAGACTGAGATACAGAATGAATCCCACACTCACACACAGTACCAGAGACTGAGATACAGAATGAATCCCACACTCACACACAGTACCAGAGACTGAGATACAGAATGAATCCCACACTCACACACAGTACCAGAGACTGAGATACAGAATGAATCCCACACTCACACACAGTACCAGAGACTGAGATACAGAATGAATCCCACACTCACACACAGTACCAGAGACTGAGATACAGAATGAATCCCACACTCACACACAGTACCAGAGACTGAGATACAGAATGAATCCCACACTCACACACAGTACCAGAGACTGAGATACAGAATGAATCCCACACTCACACACAGTACCAGAGACTGAGATACAGAATGAATCCCACACTCACACACAGTACCAGAGACTGAGATACAGAATGAATCCCACACTCACACACAGTACCAGAGACTGAGATACAGAATGAATCCCACACTCACACACAGTACCAGAGACTGAGATACAGAATGAATCCCACACTCACACACAGTACCAGAGACTGAGATACAGAATGAATCCCACACTCACACACAGTACCAGAGACTGACAGATACAGAATGAATCCCACACTCACACACAGTACCAGAGACTGAGATACAGAATGAATCCCACACTCACACACAGTACCAGAGACTGAGATACAGAATGAATCCCACACTCACACACAGTACCAGAGACTGAGATACAGAATGAATCCCACACTCACACACAGTACCAGAGACTGAGATACAGAATGAATCCCACACTCACACACAGTACCAGAGACTGACAGATACAGAATGAATCCCACACTCACACACAGTACCAGAGACTGAGATACAGAATGAATCCCACACTCACACACAGTACCAGAGACTGAGATACAGAATGAATCCCACACTCACACACAGTACCAGAGACTGAGATACAGAATGAATCCCACACTCACACACAGTACCAGAGACTGAGATACAGAATGAATCCCACACTCACACACAGTACCAGAGACTGAGATACAGAATGAATCCCACACTCACACACAGTACCAGAGACTGAGATACAGAATGAATCCCACACTCACACACAGTACCAGAGACTGAGATACAGAATGAATCCCACACTCACACACAGTACCAGAGACTGAGATACAGAATGAATCCCACACTCACACACAGTACCAGAGACTGAGATACAGAATGAATCCCACACTCACACACAGTACCAGAGACTGAGATACAGAATGAATCCCACACTCACACACAGTACCAGAGACTGAGATACAGAATGAATCCCACACTCACACACAGTACCAGAGACTGAGATACAGAATGAATCCCACACTCACACACAGTACCAGAGACTGAGATACAGAATGAATCCCACACTCACACACAGTACCAGAGACTGAGATACAGAATGAATCCCACACTCACACACAGTACCAGAGACTGAGATACAGAATGAATCCCACACTCACACACAGTACCAGAGACTGAGATACAGAATGAATCCCACACTCACACACAGTACCAGAGACTGAGATACAGAATGAATCCCACACTCACACACAGTACCAGAGACTGAGATACAGAATGAATCCCACACTCACACACAGTACCAGAGACTGAGATACAGAATGAATCCCACACTCACACACAGTACCAGAGACTGAGATACAGAATGAATCCCACACTCACACACAGTACCAGAGACTGAGATACAGAATGAATCCCACACTCACACACAGTACCAGAGACTGAGATACAGAATGAATCCCACACTCACACACAGTACCAGAGACTGAGATACAGAATGAATCCCACACTCACACACAGTACCAGAGACTGAGATACAGAATGAATCCCACACTCACACACAGTACCAGAGACTGAGATACAGAATGAATCCCACACTCACACACAGTACCAGAGACTGAGATACAGAATGAATCCCACACTCACACACAGTACCAGAGACTGAGATACAGAATGAATCCCACACTCACACACAGTACCAGAGACTGAGATACAGAATGAATCCCACACTCACACACAGTACCAGAGACTGAGATACAGAATGAATCCCACACTCACACACAGTACCAGAGACTGAGATACAGAATGAATCCCACACTCACACACAGTACCAGAGACTGAGATACAGAATGAATCCCACACTCACACACAGTACCAGAGACTGAGATACAGAATGAATCCCACACTCACACACAGTACCAGAGACTGAGATACAGAATGAATCCCACACTCACACACAGTACCAGAGACTGAGATACAGAATGAATCCCACACTCACACACAGTACCAGAGACTGAGATACAGAATGAATCCCACACTCACACACAGTACCAGAGACTGAGATACAGAATGAATCCCACACTCACACACAGTACCAGAGACTGAGATACAGAATGAATCCCACACTCACACACAGTACCAGAGACTGAGATACAGAATGAATCCCACACTCACACACAGTACCAGAGACTGACAGATACAGAATGAATCCCACACTCACACACAGTACCAGAGACTGAGATACAGAATGAATCCCACACTCACACACAGTACCAGAGACTGAGATACAGAATGAATCCCACACTCACACACAGTACCAGAGACTGAGATACAGAATGAATCCCACACTCACACACAGTACCAGAGACTGAGATACAGAATGAATCCCACACTCACACACAGTACCAGAGACTGAGATACAGAATGAATCCCACACTCACACACAGTACCAGAGACTGAGATACAGAATGAATCCCACACTCACACACAGTACCAGAGACTGAGATACAGAATGAATCCCACACTCACACACAGTACCAGAGACTGAGATACAGAATGAATCCCACACTCACACACAGTACCAGAGACTGAGATACAGAATGAATCCCACACTCACACACAGTACCAGAGACTGAGATACAGAATGAATCCCACACTCACACACAGTACCAGAGACTGAGATACAGAATGAATCCCACACTCACACACAGTACCAGAGACTGAGATACAGAATGAATCCCACACTCACACACAGTACCAGAGACTGAGATACAGAATGAATCCCACACTCACACACAGTACCAGAGACTGAGATACAGAATGAATCCCACACTCACACACAGTACCAGAGACTGAGATACAGAATGAATCCCACACTCACACACAGTACCAGAGACTGAGATACAGAATGAATCCCACACTCACACACAGTACCAGAGACTGAGATACAGAATGAATCCCACACTCACACACAGTACCAGAGACTGAGATACAGAATGAATCCCACACTCACACACAGTACCAGAGACTGAGATACAGAATGAATCCCACACTCACACACAGTACCAGAGACTGAGATACAGAATGAATCCCACACTCACACACAGTACCAGAGACTGAGATACAGAATGAATCCCACACTCACACACAGTACCAGAGACTGAGATACAGAATGAATCCCACACTCACACACAGTACCAGAGACTGAGATACAGAATGAATCCCACACTCACACACAGTACCAGAGACTGAGATACAGAATGAATCCCACACTCACACACAGTACCAGAGACTGAGATACAGAATGAATCCCACACTCACACACAGTACCAGAGACTGAGATACAGAATGAATCCCACACTCACACACAGTACCAGAGACTGAGATACAGAATGAATCCCACACTCACACACAGTACCAGAGACTGAGATACAGAATGAATCCCACACTCACACACAGTACCAGAGACTGAGATACAGAATGAATCCCACACTCACACACAGTACCAGAGACTGAGATACAGAATGAATCCCACACTCACACACAGTACCAGAGACTGAGATACAGAATGAATCCCACACTCACACACAGTACCAGAGACTGAGATACAGAATGAATCCCACACTCACACACAGTACCAGAGACTGAGATACAGAATGAATCCCACACTCACACACAGTACCAGAGACTGAGATACAGAATGAATCCCACACTCACACACAGTACCAGAGACTGAGATACAGAATGAATCCCACACTCACACACAGTACCAGAGACTGAGATACAGAATGAATCCCACACTCACACACAGTACCAGAGACTGAGATACAGAATGAATCCCACACTCACACACAGTACCAGAGACTGAGATACAGAATGAATCCCACACTCACACACAGTACCAGAGACTGAGATACAGAATGAATCCCACACTCACACACAGTACCAGAGACTGAGATACAGAATGAATCCCACACTCACACACAGTACCAGAGACTGAGATACAGAATGAATCCCACACTCACACACAGTACCAGAGACTGAGATACAGAATGAATCCCACACTCACACACAGTACCAGAGACTGAGATACAGAATGAATCCCACACTCACACACAGTACCAGAGACTGACAGATACAGAATGAATCCCACACTCACACACAGTACCAGAGACTGAGATACAGAATGAATCCCACACTCACACACAGTACCAGAGACTGAGATACAGAATGAATCCCACACTCACACACAGTACCAGAGACTGAGATACAGAATGAATCCCACACTCACACACAGTACCAGAGACTGAGATACAGAATGAATCCCACACTCACACACAGTACCAGAGACTGAGATACAGAATGAATCCCACACTCACACACAGTACCAGAGACTGAGATACAGAATGAATCCCACACTCACACACAGTACCAGAGACTGAGATACAGAATGAATCCCACACTCACACACAGTACCAGAGACTGAGATACAGAATGAATCCCACACTCACACACAGTACCAGAGACTGAGATACAGAATGAATCCCACACTCACACACAGTACCAGAGACTGAGATACAGAATGAATCCCACACTCACACACAGTACCAGAGACTGAGATACAGAATGAATCCCACACTCACACACAGTACCAGAGACTGAGATACAGAATGAATCCCACACTCACACACAGTACCAGAGACTGAGATACAGAATGAATCCCACACTCACACACAGTACCAGAGACTGAGATACAGAATGAATCCCACACTCACACACAGTACCAGAGACTGAGATACAGAATGAATCCCACACTCACACACAGTACCAGAGACTGAGATACAGAATGAATCCCACACTCACACACAGTACCAGAGACTGAGATACAGAATGAATCCCACACTCACACACAGTACCAGAGACTGAGATACAGAATGAATCCCACACTCACACACAGTACCAGAGACTGAGATACAGAATGAATCCCACACTCACACACAGTACCAGAGACTGACAGATACAGAATGAATCCCACACTCACACACAGTA
This sequence comes from Squalus acanthias, assembly GCA_030390025.1. NCBI lineage: Eukaryota > Metazoa > Chordata > Chondrichthyes > Squaliformes > Squalidae > Squalus > Squalus acanthias. The sequence continues at coordinate 21,421 of JASTWF010000451.1, forward strand.
CCAGAGACTGAGATACAGAATGAATCCCACACTCACACACAGTACCAGAGACTGAGATACAGAATGAATCCCACACTCACACACAGTACCAGAGACTGAGATACAGAATGAATCCCACACTCACACACAGTACCAGAGACTGAGATACAGAATGAATCCCACACTCACACACAGTACCAGAGACTGAGATACAGAATGAATCCCACACTCACACACAGTACCAGAGACTGAGATACAGAATGAATCCCACACTCACACACAGTACCAGAGACTGAGATACAGAATGAATCCCACACTCACACACAGTACCAGAGACTGAGATACAGAATGAATCCCACACTCACACACAGTACCAGAGACTGAGATACAGAATGAATCCCACACTCACACACAGTACCAGAGACTGAGATACAGAATGAATCCCACACTCACACACAGTACCAGAGACTGAGATACAGAATGAATCCCACACTCACACACAGTACCAGAGACTGAGATACAGAATGAATCCCACACTCACACACAGTACCAGAGACTGAGATACAGAATGAATCCCACACTCACACACAGTACCAGAGACTGAGATACAGAATGAATCCCACACTCACACACAGTACCAGAGACTGAGATACAGAATGAATCCCACACTCACACACAGTACCAGAGACTGAGATACAGAATGAATCCCACACTCACACACAGTACCAGAGACTGAGATACAGAATGAATCCCACACTCACACACAGTACCAGAGACTGAGATACAGAATGAATCCCACACTCACACACAGTACCAGAGACTGAGATACAGAATGAATCCCACACTCACACACAGTACCAGAGACTGAGATACAGAATGAATCCCACACTCACACACAGTACCAGAGACTGAGATACAGAATGAATCCCACACTCACACACAGTACCAGAGACTGAGATACAGAATGAATCCCACACTCACACACAGTACCAGAGACTGAGATACAGAATGAATCCCACACTCACACACAGTACCAGAGACTGAGATACAGAATGAATCCCACACTCACACACAGTACCAGAGACTGAGATACAGAATGAATCCCACACTCACACACAGTACCAGAGACTGAGATACAGAATGAATCCCACACTCACACACAGTACCAGAGACTGAGATACAGAATGAATCCCACACTCACACACAGTACCAGAGACTGAGATACAGAATGAATCCCACACTCACACACAGTACCAGAGACTGACAGATACAGAATGAATCCCACACTCACACACAGTACCAGAGACTGAGATACAGAATGAATCCCACACTCACACACAGTACCAGAGACTGAGATACAGAATGAATCCCACACTCACACACAGTACCAGAGACTGAGATACAGAATGAATCCCACACTCACACACAGTACCAGAGACTGAGATACAGAATGAATCCCACACTCACACACAGTACCAGAGACTGAGATACAGAATGAATCCCACACTCACACACAGTACCAGAGACTGAGATACAGAATGAATCCCACACTCACACACAGTACCAGAGACTGAGATACAGAATGAATCCCACACTCACACACAGTACCAGAGACTGAGATACAGAATGAATCCCACACTCACACACAGTACCAGAGACTGAGATACAGAATGAATCCCACACTCACACACAGTACCAGAGACTGAGAGATACAGAATGAATCCCACACTCACACACAGTACCAGAGACTGAGATACAGAATGAATCCCACACTCACACACAGTACCAGAGACTGAGATACAGAATGAATCCCACACTCACACACAGTACCAGAGACTGAGATACAGAATGAATCCCACACTCACACACAGTACCAGAGACTGAGATACAGAATGAATCCCACACTCACACACAGTACCAGAGACTGAGATACAGAATGAATCCCACACTCACACACAGTACCAGAGACTGAGATACAGAATGAATCCCACACTCACACACAGTACCAGAGACTGAGATACAGAATGAATCCCACACTCACACACAGTACCAGAGACTGAGATACAGAATGAATCCCACACTCACACACAGTACCAGAGACTGAGATACAGAATGAATCCCACACTCACACACAGTACCAGAGACTGAGATACAGAATGAATCCCACACTCACACACAGTACCAGAGACTGAGATACAGAATGAATCCCACACTCACACACAGTACCAGAGACTGAGATACAGAATGAATCCCACACTCACACACAGTACCAGAGACTGAGATACAGAATGAATCCCACACTCACACACAGTACCAGAGACTGACAGATACAGAATGAATCCCACACTCACACACAGTACCAGAGACTGAGATACAGAATGAATCCCACACTCACACACAGTACCAGAGACTGAGATACAGAATGAATCCCACACTCACACACAGTACCAGAGACTGAGATACAGAATGAATCCCACACTCACACACAGTACCAGAGACTGAGATACAGAATGAATCCCACACTCACACACAGTACCAGAGACTGAGATACAGAATGAATCCCACACTCACACACAGTACCAGAGACTGAGATACAGAATGAATCCCACACTCACACACAGTACCAGAGACTGAGATACAGAATGAATCCCACACTCACACACAGTACCAGAGACTGAGATACAGAATGAATCCCACACTCACACACAGTACCAGAGACTGAGATACAGAATGAATCCCACACTCACACACAGTACCAGAGACTGAGATACAGAATGAATCCCACACTCACACACAGTACCAGAGACTGAGATACAGAATGAATCCCACACTCACACACAGTACCAGAGACTGAGATACAGAATGAATCCCACACTCACACACAGTACCAGAGACTGAGATACAGAATGAATCCCACACTCACACACAGTACCAGAGACTGAGATACAGAATGAATCCCACACTCACACACAGTACCAGAGACTGAGATACAGAATGAATCCCACACTCACACACAGTACCAGAGACTGAGATACAGAATGAATCCCACACTCACACACAGTACCAGAGACTGAGATACAGAATGAATCCCACACTCACACACAGTACCAGAGACTGAGATACAGAATGAATCCCACACTCACACACAGTACCAGAGACTGAGATACAGAATGAATCCCACACTCACACACAGTACCAGAGACTGAGATACAGAATGAATCCCACACTCACACACAGTACCAGAGACTGACAGATACAGAATGAATCCCACACTCACACACAGTACCAGAGACTGAGATACAGAATGAATCCCACACTCACACACAGTACCAGAGACTGAGATACAGAATGAATCCCACACTCACACACAGTACCAGAGACTGAGATACAGAATGAATCCCACACTCACACACAGTACCAGAGACTGAGATACAGAATGAATCCCACACTCACACACAGTACCAGAGACTGAGATACAGAATGAATCCCACACTCACACACAGTACCAGAGACTGAGATACAGAATGAATCCCACACTCACACACAGTACCAGAGACTGAGATACAGAATGAATCCCACACTCACACACAGTACCAGAGACTGAGATACAGAATGAATCCCACACTCACACACAGTACCAGAGACTGAGATACAGAATGAATCCCACACTCACACACAGTACCAGAGACTGAGATACAGAATGAATCCCACACTCACACACAGTACCAGAGACTGAGATACAGAATGAATCCCACACTCACACACAGTACCAGAGACTGAGATACAGAATGAATCCCACACTCACACACAGTACCAGAGACTGAGATACAGAATGAATCCCACACTCACACACAGTACCAGAGACTGAGATACAGAATGAATCCCACACTCACACACAGTACCAGAGACTGACAGATACAGAATGAATCCCACACTCACACACAGTACCAGAGACTGAGATACAGAATGAATCCCACACTCACACACAGTACCAGAGACTGAGATACAGAATGAATCCCACACTCACACACAGTACCAGAGACTGAGATACAGAATGAATCCCACACTCACACACAGTACCAGAGACTGAGATACAGAATGAATCCCACACTCACACACAGTACCAGAGACTGAGATACAGAATGAATCCCACACTCACACACAGTACCAGAGACTGAGATACAGAATGAATCCCACACTCACACACAGTACCAGAGACTGAGATACAGAATGAATCCCACACTCACACACAGTACCAGAGACTGAGATACAGAATGAATCCCACACTCACACACAGTACCAGAGACTGAGATACAGAATGAATCCCACACTCACACACAGTACCAGAGACTGAGATACAGAATGAATCCCACACTCACACACAGTACCAGAGACTGAGATACAGAATGAATCCCACACTCACACACAGTACCAGAGACTGAGATACAGAATGAATCCCACACTCACACACAGTACCAGAGACTGAGATACAGAATGAATCCCACACTCACACACAGTACCAGAGACTGAGATACAGAATGAATCCCACACTCACACACAGTACCAGAGACTGAGATACAGAATGAATCCCACACTCACACACAGTACCAGAGACTGAGATACAGAATGAATCCCACACTCACACACAGTACCAGAGACTGAGATACAGAATGAATCCCACACTCACACACAGTACCAGAGACTGAGATACAGAATGAATCCCACACTCACACACAGTACCAGAGACTGAGATACAGAATGAATCCCACACTCACACACAGTACCAGAGACTGACAGATACAGAATGAATCCCACACTCACACACAGTACCAGAGACTGAGATACAGAATGAATCCCACACTCACACACAGTACCAGAGACTGAGATACAGAATGAATCCCACACTCACACACAGTACCAGAGACTGAGATACAGAATGAATCCCACACTCACACACAGTACCAGAGACTGAGATACAGAATGAATCCCACACTCACACACAGTACCAGAGACTGAGATACAGAATGAATCCCACACTCACAGAGACAGATACAGAATGAATCCCACACTCACACACAGTACCAGAGACTGAGATACAGAATGAATCCCACACTCACACACAGTACCAGAGACTGAGATACAGAATGAATCCCACACTCACACACAGTACCAGAGACTGAGATACAGAATGAATCCCACACTCACACACAGTACCAGAGACTGAGATACAGAATGAATCCCACACTCACACACAGTACCAGAGACTGAGATACAGAATGAATCCCACACTCACACACAGTACCAGAGACTGAGATACAGAATGAATCCCACACTCACACACAGTACCAGAGACTGAGATACAGAATGAATCCCACACTCACACACAGTACCAGAGACTGAGATACAGAATGAATCCCACACTCACACACAGTACCAGAGACTGAGATACAGAATGAATCCCACACTCACACACAGTACCAGAGACTGAGATACAGAATGAATCCCACACTCACACACAGTACCAGAGACTGAGATACAGAATGAATCCCACACTCACACACAGTACCAGAGACTGAGATACAGAATGAATCCCACACTCACACACAGTACCAGAGACTGAGATACAGAATGAATCCCACACTCACACACAGTACCAGAGACTGAGATACAGAATGAATCCCACACTCACACACAGTACCAGAGACTGAGATACAGAATGAATCCCACACTCACACACAGTACCAGAGACTGACAGATACAGAATGAATCCCACACTCACACACAGTACCAGAGACTGAGATACAGAATGAATCCCACACTCACACACAGTACCAGAGACTGAGATACAGAATGAATCCCACACTCACACACAGTACCAGAGACTGAGATACAGAATGAATCCCACACTCACACACAGTACCAGAGACTGAGATACAGAATGAATCCCACACTCACACACAGTACCAGAGACTGAGATACAGAATGAATCCCACACTCACACACAGTACCAGAGACTGAGATACAGAATGAATCCCACACTCACACACAGTACCAGAGACTGACAGATACAGAATGAATCCCACACTCACACACAGTACCAGAGACTGAGATACAGAATGAATCCCACACTCACACACAGTACCAGAGACTGAGATACAGAATGAATCCCACACTCACACACAGTACCAGAGACTGAGATACAGAATGAATCCCACACTCACACACAGTACCAGAGACTGAGATACAGAATGAATCCCACACTCACACACAGTACCAGAGACTGAGATACAGAATGAATCCCACACTCACACACAGTACCAGAGACTGAGATACAGAATGAATCCCACACTCACACACAGTACCAGAGACTGAGATACAGAATGAATCCCACACTCACACACAGTACCAGAGACTGAGATACAGAATGAATCCCACACTCACACACAGTACCAGAGACTGAGATACAGAATGAATCCCACACTCACACACAGTACCAGAGACTGAGATACAGAATGAATCCCACACTCACACACAGTACCAGAGACTGAGATACAGAATGAATCCCACACTCACACACAGTACCAGAGACTGAGATACAGAATGAATCCCACACTCACACACAGTACCAGAGACTGAGATACAGAATGAATCCCACACTCACACACAGTACCAGAGACTGAGATACAGAATGAATCCCACACTCACACACAGTACCAGAGACTGAGATACAGAATGAATCCCACACTCACACACAGTACCAGAGACTGAGATACAGAATGAATCCCACACTCACACACAGTACCAGAGACTGAGATACAGAATGAATCCCACACTCACACACAGTACCAGAGACTGAGATACAGAATGAATCCCACACTCACACACAGTACCAGAGACTGAGATACAGAATGAATCCCACACTCACACACAGTACCAGAGACTGAGATACAGAATGAATCCCACACTCACACACAGTACCAGAGACTGAGATACAGAATGAATCCCACACTCACACACAGTACCAGAGACTGAGATACAGAATGAATCCCACACTCACACACAGTACCAGAGACTGAGATACAGAATGAATCCCACACTCACACACAGTACCAGAGACTGAGATACAGAATGAATCCCACACTCACACACAGTACCAGAGACTGAGATACAGAATGAATCCCACACTCACACACAGTACCAGAGACTGAGATACAGAATGAATCCCACACTCACACACAGTACCAGAGACTGAGATACAGAATGAATCCCACACTCACACACAGTACCAGAGACTGAGATACAGAATGAATCCCACACTCACACACAGTACCAGAGACTGAGATACAGAATGAATCCCACACTCACACACAGTACCAGAGACTGAGATACAGAATGAATCCCACACTCACACACAGTACCAGAGACTGAGATACAGAATGAATCCCACACTCACACACAGTACCAGAGACTGAGATACAGAATGAATCCCACACTCACACACAGTACCAGAGACTGAGATACAGAATGAATCCCACACTCACACACAGTACCAGAGACTGAGATACAGAATGAATCCCACACTCACACACAGTACCAGAGACTGAGATACAGAATGAATCCCACACTCACACACAGTACCAGAGACTGAGATACAGAATGAATCCCACACTCACACACAGTACCAGAGACTGAGATACAGAATGAATCCCACACTCACACACAGTACCAGAGACTGAGATACAGAATGAATCCCACACTCACACACAGTACCAGAGACTGAGATACAGAATGAATCCCACACTCACACACAGTACCAGAGACTGAGATACAGAATGAATCCCACACTCACACACAGTACCAGAGACTGAGATACAGAATGAATCCCACACTCACACACAGTACCAGAGACTGACAGATACAGAATGAATCCCACACTCACACACAGTACCAGAGACTGAGATACAGAATGAATCCCACACTCACACACAGTACCAGAGACTGAGATACAGAATGAATCCCACACTCACACACAGTACCAGAGACTGAGATACAGAATGAATCCCACACTCACACACAGTACCAGAGACTGAGATACAGAATGAATCCCACACTCACACACAGTACCAGAGACTGAGATACAGAATGAATCCCACACTCACACACAGTACCAGAGACTGAGATACAGAATGAATCCCACACTCACACACAGTACCAGAGACTGAGATACAGAATGAATCCCACACTCACACACAGTACCAGAGACTGAGATACAGAATGAATCCCACACTCACACACAGTACCAGAGACTGAGATACAGAATGAATCCCACACTCACACACAGTACCAGAGACTGAGATACAGAATGAATCCCACACTCACACACAGTACCAGAGACTGAGATACAGAATGAATCCCACACTCACACACAGTACCAGAGACTGAGATACAGAATGAATCCCACACTCACACACAGTACCAGAGACTGAGATACAGAATGAATCCCACACTCACACACAGTACCAGAGACTGAGATACAGAATGAATCCCACACTCACACACAGTACCAGAGACTGAGATACAGAATGAATCCCACACTCACACACAGTACCAGAGACTGAGATACAGAATGAATCCCACACTCACACACAGTACCAGAGACTGAGATACAGAATGAATCCCACACTCACACACAGTACCAGAGACTGAGATACAGAATGAATCCCACACTCACACACAGTACCAGAGACTGAGATACAGAATGAATCCCACACTCACACACAGTACCAGAGACTGAGATACAGAATGAATCCCACACTCACACACAGTACCAGAGACTGAGATACAGAATGAATCCCACACTCACACACAGTACCAGAGACTGAGATACAGAATGAATCCCACACTCACACACAGTACCAGAGACTGAGATACAGAATGAATCCCACACTCACACACAGTACCAGAGACTGAGATACAGAATGAATCCCACACTCACACACAGTACCAGAGACTGAGATACAGAATGAATCCCACACTCACACACAGTACCAGAGACTGAGATACAGAATGAATCCCACACTCACACACAGTACCAGAGACTGAGATACAGAATGAATCCCACACTCACACACAGTACCAGAGACTGAGATACAGAATGAATCCCACACTCACACACAGTACCAGAGACTGAGATACAGAATGAATCCCACACTCACACACAGTACCAGAGACTGAGATACAGAATGAATCCCACACTCACACACAGTACCAGAGACTGAGATACAGAATGAATCCCACACTCACACACAGTACCAGAGACTGAGATACAGAATGAATCCCACACTCACACACAGTACCAGAGACTGAGATACAGAATGAATCCCACACTCACACACAGTACCAGAGACTGAGATACAGAATGAATCCCACACTCACACACAGTACCAGAGACTGAGATACAGAATGAATCCCACACTCACACACAGTACCAGAGACTGAGATACAGAATGAATCCCACACTCACACACAGTACCAGAGACTGAGATACAGAATGAATCCCACACTCACACACAGTACCAGAGACTGAGATACAGAATGAATCCCACACTCACACACAGTACCAGAGACTGAGATACAGAATGAATCCCACACTCACACACAGTACCAGAGACTGAGATACAGAATGAATCCCACACTCACACACAGTACCAGAGACTGAGATACAGAATGAATCCCACACTCACACACAGTACCAGAGACTGAGATACAGAATGAATCCCACACTCACACACAGTACCAGAGACTGAGATACAGAATGAATCCCACACTCACACACAGTACCAGAGACTGAGATACAGAATGAATCCCACACTCACACACAGTACCAGAGACTGAGATACAGAATGAATCCCACACTCACACACAGTACCAGAGACTGAGATACAGAATGAATCCCACACTCACACACAGTACCAGAGACTGAGATACAGAATGAATCCCACACTCACACACAGTACCAGAGACTGAGATACAGAATGAATCCCACACTCACACACAGTACCAGAGACTGAGATACAGAATGAATCCCACACTCACACACAGTACCAGAGACTGAGATACAGAATGAATCCCACACTCACACACAGTACCAGAGACTGAGATACAGAATGAATCCCACACTCACACACAGTACCAGAGACTGAGATACAGAATGAATCCCACACTCACACACAGTACCAGAGACTGAGATACAGAATGAATCCCACACTCACACACAGTACCAGAGACTGAGATACAGAATGAATCCCACACTCACACACAGTACCAGAGACTGAGATACAGAATGAATCCCACACTCACACACAGTACCAGAGACTGAGATACAGAATGAATCCCACACTCACACACAGTACCAGAGACTGAGATACAGAATGAATCCCACACTCACACACAGTACCAGAGACTGAGATACAGAATGAATCCCACACTCACACACAGTACCAGAGACTGAGATACAGAATGAATCCCACACTCACACACAGTACCAGAGACTGAGATACAGAATGAATCCCACACTCACACACAGTACCAGAGACTGAGATACAGAATGAATCCCACACTCACACACAGTACCAGAGACTGAGATACAGAATGAATCCCACACTCACACACAGTACCAGAGACTGACAGATACAGAATGAATCCCACACTCACACACAGTACCAGAGACTGAGATACAGAATGAATCCCACACTCACACACAGTACCAGAGACTGAGATACAGAATGAATCCCACACTCACACACAGTACCAGAGACTGAGATACAGAATGAATCCCACACTCACACACAGTACCAGAGACTGAGATACAGAATGAATCCCACACTCACACACAGTACCAGAGACTGAGATACAGAATGAATCCCACACTCACACACAGTACCAGAGACTGAGATACAGAATGAATCCCACACTCACACACAGTACCAGAGACTGAGATACAGAATGAATCCCACACTCACACACAGTACCAGAGACTGAGATACAGAATGAATCCCACACTCACACACAGTACCAGAGACTGAGATACAGAATGAATCCCACACTCACACACAGTACCAGAGACTGAGATACAGAATGAATCCCACACTCACACACAGTACCAGAGACTGAGATACAGAATGAATCCCACACTCACACACAGTACCAGAGACTGAGAGATACAGAATGAATCCCACACTCACACACAGTACCAGAGACTGAGATACAGAATGAATCCCACACTCACACACAGTACCAGAGACTGAGATACAGAATGAATCCCACACTCACACACAGTACCAGAGACTGACAGATACAGAATGAATCCCACACTCACACACAGTACCAGAGACTGAGATACAGAATGAATCCCACACTCACACACAGTACCAGAGACTGAGATACAGAATGAATCCCACACTCACACACAGTACCAGAGACTGAGATACAGAATGAATCCCACACTCACACACAGTACCAGAGACTGAGATACAGAATGAATCCCACACTCACACACAGTACCAGAGACTGAGATACAGAATGAATCCCACACTCACACACAGTACCAGAGACTGAGATACAGAATGAATCCCACACTCACACACAGTACCAGAGACTGAGATACAGAATGAATCCCACACTCACACACAGTACCAGAGACTGAGATACAGAATGAATCCCACACTCACACACAGTACCAGAGACTGAGATACAGAATGAATCCCACACTCACACACAGTACCAGAGACTGACAGATACAGAATGAATCCCACACTCACACACAGTACCAGAGACTGAGATACAGAATGAATCCCACACTCACACACAGTACCAGAGACTGAGATACAGAATGAATCCCACACTCACACACAGTACCAGAGACTGAGATACAGAATGAATCCCACACTCACACACAGTACCAGAGACTGAGATACAGAATGAATCCCACACTCACACACAGTACCAGAGACTGACAGATACAGAATGAATCCCACACTCACACACAGTACCAGAGACTGAGATACAGAATGAATCCCACACTCACACACAGTACCAGAGACTGAGATACAGAATGAATCCCACACTCACACACAGTACCAGAGACTGAGATACAGAATGAATCCCACACTCACACACAGTACCAGAGACTGAGATACAGAATGAATCCCACACTCACACACAGTACCAGAGACTGACAGATACAGAATGAATCCCACACTCACACACAGTACCAGAGACTGAGATACAGAATGAATCCCACACTCACACACAGTACCAGAGACTGAGATACAGAATGAATCCCACACTCACACACAGTACCAGAGACTGAGATACAGAATGAATCCCACACTCACACACAGTACCAGAGACTGAGATACAGAATGAATCCCACACTCACACACAGTACCAGAGACTGAGATACAGAATGAATCCCACACTCACACACAGTACCAGAGACTGAGATACAGAATGAATCCCACACTCACACACAGTACCAGAGACTGAGATACAGAATGAATCCCACACTCACACACAGTACCAGAGACTGAGATACAGAATGAATCCCACACTCACACACAGTACCAGAGACTGAGATACAGAATGAATCCCACACTCACACACAGTACCAGAGACTGAGATACAGAATGAATCCCACACTCACACACAGTACCAGAGACTGAGATACAGAATGAATCCCACACTCACACACAGTACCAGAGACTGAGATACAGAATGAATCCCACACTCACACACAGTACCAGAGACTGAGATACAGAATGAATCCCACACTCACACACAGTACCAGAGACTGAGATACAGAATGAATCCCACACTCACACACAGTACCAGAGACTGAGATACAGAATGAATCCCACACTCACACACAGTACCAGAGACTGAGATACAGAATGAATCCCACACTCACACACAGTACCAGAGACTGAGATACAGAATGAATCCCACACTCACACACAGTACCAGAGACTGAGATACAGAATGAATCCCACACTCACACACAGTACCAGAGACTGAGATACAGAATGAATCCCACACTCACACACAGTACCAGAGACTGAGATACAGAATGAATCCCACACTCACACACAGTACCAGAGACTGAGATACAGAATGAATCCCACACTCACACACAGTACCAGAGACTGAGATACAGAATGAATCCCACACTCACACACAGTACCAGAGACTGAGATACAGAATGAATCCCACACTCACACACAGTACCAGAGACTGAGATACAGAATGAATCCCACACTCACACACAGTACCAGAGACTGAGATACAGAATGAATCCCACACTCACACACAGTACCAGAGACTGAGATACAGAATGAATCCCACACTCACACACAGTACCAGAGACTGAGATACAGAATGAATCCCACACTCACACACAGTACCAGAGACTGAGATACAGAATGAATCCCACACTCACACACAGTACCAGAGACTGAGATACAGAATGAATCCCACACTCACACACAGTACCAGAGACTGAGATACAGAATGAATCCCACACTCACACACAGTACCAGAGACTGAGATACAGAATGAATCCCACACTCACACACAGTACCAGAGACTGAGATACAGAATGAATCCCACACTCACACACAGTACCAGAGACTGAGATACAGAATGAATCCCACACTCACACACAGTACCAGAGACTGAGATACAGAATGAATCCCACACTCACACACAGTACCAGAGACTGAGATACAGAATGAATCCCACACTCACACACAGTACCAGAGACTGAGATACAGAATGAATCCCACACTCACACACAGTACCAGAGACTGAGATACAGAATGAATCCCACACTCACACACAGTACCAGAGACTGAGATACAGAATGAATCCCACACTCACACACAGTACCAGAGACTGAGATACAGAATGAATCCCACACTCACACACAGTACCAGAGACTGAGATACAGAATGAATCCCACACTCACACACAGTACCAGAGACTGAGATACAGAATGAATCCCACACTCACACACAGTACCAGAGACTGAGATACAGAATGAATCCCACACTCACACACAGTACCAGAGACTGAGATACAGAATGAATCCCACACTCACACACAGTACCAGAGACTGAGATACAGAATGAATCCCACACTCACACACAGTACCAGAGACTGAGATACAGAATGAATCCCACACTCACACACAGTACCAGAGACTGAGATACAGAATGAATCCCACACTCACACACAGTACCAGAGACTGAGATACAGAATGAATCCCACACTCACACACAGTACCAGAGACTGAGATACAGAATGAATCCCACACTCACACACAGTACCAGAGACTGAGATACAGAATGAATCCCACACTCACACACAGTACCAGAGACTGAGATACAGAATGAATCCCACACTCACACACAGTACCAGAGACTGAGATACAGAATGAATCCCACACTCACACACAGTACCAGAGACTGAGATACAGAATGAATCCCACACTCACACACAGTACCAGAGACTGAGATACAGAATGAATCCCACACTCACACACAGTACCAGAGACTGAGATACAGAATGAATCCCACACTCACACACAGTACCAGAGACTGAGATACAGAATGAATCCCACACTCACACACAGTACCAGAGACTGAGATACAGAATGAATCCCACACTCACACACAGTACCAGAGACTGAGATACAGAATGAATCCCACACTCACACACAGTACCAGAGACTGAGATACAGAATGAATCCCACACTCACACACAGTACCAGAGACTGAGATACAGAATGAATCCCACACTCACACACAGTACCAGAGACTGAGATACAGAATGAATCCCACACTCACACACAGTACCAGAGACTGAGATACAGAATGAATCCCACACTCACACACAGTACCAGAGACTGAGATACAGAATGAATCCCACACTCACACACAGTACCAGAGACTGACAGATACAGAATGAATCCCACACTCACACACAGTACCAGAGACTGAGATACAGAATGAATCCCACACTCACACACAGTACCAGAGACTGAGATACAGAATGAATCCCACACTCACACACAGTACCAGAGACTGACAGATACAGAATGAATCCCACACTCACACACAGTACCAGAGACTGAGATACAGAATGAATCCCACACTCACACACAGTACCAGAGACTGAGATACAGAATGAATCCCACACTCACACACAGTACCAGAGACTGAGATACAGAATGAATCCCACACTCACACACAGTACCAGAGACTGAGATACAGAATGAATCCCACACTCACACACAGTACCAGAGACTGAGATACAGAATGAATCCCACACTCACACACAGTACCAGAGACTGAGATACAGAATGAATCCCACACTCACACACAGTACCAGAGACTGAGATACAGAATGAATCCCACACTCACACACAGTACCAGAGACTGAGATACAGAATGAATCCCACACTCACACACAGTACCAGAGACTGACAGATACAGAATGAATCCCACACTCACACACAGTACCAGAGACTGACAGATACAGAATGAATCCCACACTCACACACAGTACCAGAGACTGAGATACAGAATGAATCCCACACTCACACACAGTACCAGAGACTGAGATACAGAATGAATCCCACACTCACACACAGTACCAGAGACTGAGATACAGAATGAATCCCACACTCACACACAGTACCAGAGACTGACAGATACAGAATGAATCCCACACTCACACACAGTACCAGAGACTGAGATACAGAATGAATCCCACACTCACACACAGTACCAGAGACTGAGATACAGAATGAATCCCACACTCACACACAGTACCAGAGACTGAGATACAGAATGAATCCCACACTCACACACAGTACCAGAGACTGAGATACAGAATGAATCCCACACTCACACACAGTACCAGAGACTGAGATACAGAATGAATCCCACACTCACACACAGTACCAGAGACTGAGATACAGAATGAATCCCACACTCACACACAGTACCAGAGACTGAGATACAGAATGAATCCCACACTCACACACAGTACCAGAGACTGAGATACAGAATGAATCCCACACTCACACACAGTACCAGAGACTGAGATACAGAATGAATCCCACACTCACACACAGTACCAGAGACTGAGATACAGAATGAATCCCACACTCACACACAGTACCAGAGACTGAGATACAGAATGAATCCCACACTCACACACAGTACCAGAGACTGAGATACAGAATGAATCCCACACTCACACACAGTACCAGAGACTGAGATACAGAATGAATCCCACACTCACACACAGTACCAGAGACTGAGATACAGAATGAATCCCACACTCACACACAGTACCAGAGACTGAGATACAGAATGAATCCCACACTCACACACAGTACCAGAGACTGAGATACAGAATGAATCCCACACTCACACACAGTACCAGAGACTGAGATACAGAATGAATCCCACACTCACACACAGTACCAGAGACTGAGATACAGAATGAATCCCACACTCACACACAGTACCAGAGACTGAGATACAGAATGAATCCCACACTCACACACAGTACCAGAGACTGAGATACAGAATGAATCCCACACTCACACACAGTACCAGAGACTGAGATACAGAATGAATCCCACACTCACACACAGTACCAGAGACTGAGATACAGAATGAATCCCACACTCACACACAGTACCAGAGACTGAGATACAGAATGAATCCCACACTCACACACAGTACCAGAGACTGAGATACAGAATGAATCCCACACTCACACACAGTACCAGAGACTGAGATACAGAATGAATCCCACACTCACACACAGTACCAGAGACTGAGATACAGAATGAATCCCACACTCACACACAGTACCAGAGACTGAGATACAGAATGAATCCCACACTCACACACAGTACCAGAGACTGAGATACAGAATGAATCCCACACTCACACACAGTACCAGAGACTGAGATACAGAATGAATCCCACACTCACACACAGTACCAGAGACTGAGATACAGAATGAATCCCACACTCACACACAGTACCAGAGACTGAGATACAGAATGAATCCCACACTCACACACAGTACCAGAGACTGAGATACAGAATGAATCCCACACTCACACACAGTACCAGAGACTGACAGATACAGAATGAATCCCACACTCACACACAGTACCAGAGACTGAGATACAGAATGAATCCCACACTCACACACAGTACCAGAGACTGACAGATACAGAATGAATCCCACACTCACACACAGTACCAGAGACTGAGATACAGAATGAATCCCACACTCACACACAGTACCAGAGACTGAGATACAGAATGAATCCCACACTCACACACAGTACCAGAGACTGAGATACAGAATGAATCCCACACTCACACACAGTACCAGAGACTGACAGATACAGAATGAATCCCACACTCACACACAGTACCAGAGACTGAGATACAGAATGAATCCCACACTCACACACAGTACCAGAGACTGAGATACAGAATGAATCCCACACTCACACACAGTACCAGAGACTGAGATACAGAATGAATCCCACACTCACACACAGTACCAGAGACTGAGATACAGAATGAATCCCACACTCACACACAGTACCAGAGACTGAGATACAGAATGAATCCCACACTCACACACAGTACCAGAGACTGAGATACAGAATGAATCCCACACTCACACACAGTACCAGAGACTGAGATACAGAATGAATCCCACACTCACACACAGTACCAGAGACTGAGATACAGAATGAATCCCACACTCACACACAGTACCAGAGACTGACAGATACAGAATGAATCCCACACTCACACACAGTACCAGAGACTGAGATACAGAATGAATCCCACACTCACACACAGTACCAGAGACTGAGATACAGAATGAATCCCACACTCACACACAGTACCAGAGACTGAGATACAGAATGAATCCCACACTCACACACAGTACCAGAGACTGAGATACAGAATGAATCCCACACTCACACACAGTACCAGAGACTGAGATACAGAATGAATCCCACACTCACACACAGTACCAGAGACTGAGATACAGAATGAATCCCACACTCACACACAGTACCAGAGACTGAGATACAGAATGAATCCCACACTCACACACAGTACCAGAGACTGAGATACAGAATGAATCCCACACTCACACACAGTACCAGAGACTGAGATACAGAATGAATCCCACACTCACACACAGTACCAGAGACTGAGATACAGAATGAATCCCACACTCACACACAGTACCAGAGACTGAGATACAGAATGAATCCCACACTCACACACAGTACCAGAGACTGAGATACAGAATGAATCCCACACTCACACACAGTACCAGAGACTGAGATACAGAATGAATCCCACACTCACACACAGTACCAGAGACTGAGATACAGAATGAATCCCACACTCACACACAGTACCAGAGACTGAGATACAGAATGAATCCCACACTCACACACAGTACCAGAGACTGACAGATACAGAATGAATCCCACACTCACACACAGTACCAGAGACTGAGATACAGAATGAATCCCACACTCACACACAGTACCAGAGACTGAGATACAGAATGAATCCCACACTCACACACAGTACCAGAGACTGAGATACAGAATGAATCCCACACTCACACACAGTACCAGAGACTGAGATACAGAATGAATCCCACACTCACACACAGTACCAGAGACTGAGATACAGAATGAATCCCACACTCACACACAGTACCAGAGACTGAGATACAGAATGAATCCCACACTCACACACAGTACCAGAGACTGAGATACAGAATGAATCCCACACTCACACACAGTACCAGAGACTGAGATACAGAATGAATCCCACACTCACACACAGTACCAGAGACTGAGATACAGAATGAATCCCACACTCACACACAGTACCAGAGACTGAGATACAGAATGAATCCCACACTCACACACAGTACCAGAGACTGAGATACAGAATGAATCCCACACTCACACACAGTACCAGAGACTGAGATACAGAATGAATCCCACACTCACACACAGTACCAGAGACTGAGATACAGAATGAATCCCACACTCACACACAGTACCAGAGACTGAGATACAGAATGAATCCCACACTCACACACAGTACCAGAGACTGAGATACAGAATGAATCCCACACTCACACACAGTACCAGAGACTGAGATACAGAATGAATCCCACACTCACACACAGTACCAGAGACTGAGATACAGAATGAATCCCACACTCACACACAGTACCAGAGACTGAGATACAGAATGAATCCCACACTCACACACAGTACCAGAGACTGAGATACAGAATGAATCCCACACTCACACACAGTACCAGAGACTGAGATACAGAATGAATCCCACACTCACACACAGTACCAGAGACTGAGATACAGAATGAATCCCACACTCACACACAGTACCAGAGACTGAGATACAGAATGAATCCCACACTCACACACAGTACCAGAGACTGAGATACAGAATGAATCCCACACTCACACACAGTACCAGAGACTGACAGATACAGAATGAATCCCACACTCACACACAGTACCAGAGACTGAGATACAGAATGAATCCCACACTCACACACAGTACCAGAGACTGAGATACAGAATGAATCCCACACTCACACACAGTACCAGAGACTGAGATACAGAATGAATCCCACACTCACACACAGTACCAGAGACTGAGATACAGAATGAATCCCACACTCACACACAGTACCAGAGACTGACAGATACAGAATGAATCCCACACTCACACACAGTACCAGAGACTGAGATACAGAATGAATCCCACACTCACACACAGTACCAGAGACTGAGATACAGAATGAATCCCACACTCACACACAGTACCAGAGACTGAGATACAGAATGAATCCCACACTCACACACAGTACCAGAGACTGAGATACAGAATGAATCCCACACTCACACACAGTACCAGAGACTGAGATACAGAATGAATCCCACACTCACACACAGTACCAGAGACTGAGATACAGAATGAATCCCACACTCACACACAGTACCAGAGACTGAGATACAGAATGAATCCCACACTCACACACAGTACCAGAGACTGAGATACAGAATGAATCCCACACTCACACACAGTACCAGAGACTGAGATACAGAATGAATCCCACACTCACACACAGTACCAGAGACTGAGATACAGAATGAATCCCACACTCACACACAGTACCAGAGACTGAGATACAGAATGAATCCCACACTCACACACAGTACCAGAGACTGAGATACAGAATGAATCCCACACTCACACACAGTACCAGAGACTGAGATACAGAATGAATCCCACACTCACACACAGTACCAGAGACTGAGATACAGAATGAATCCCACACTCACACACAGTACCAGAGACTGAGATACAGAATGAATCCCACACTCACACACAGTACCAGAGACTGAGATACAGAATGAATCCCACACTCACACACAGTACCAGAGACTGAGATACAGAATGAATCCCACACTCACACACAGTACCAGAGACTGAGATACAGAATGAATCCCACACTCACACACAGTACCAGAGACTGAGATACAGAATGAATCCCACACTCACACACAGTACCAGAGACTGAGATACAGAATGAATCCCACACTCACACACAGTACCAGAGACTGAGATACAGAATGAATCCCACACTCACACACAGTACCAGAGACTGAGATACAGAATGAATCCCACACTCACACACAGTACCAGAGACTGAGATACAGAATGAATCCCACACTCACACACAGTACCAGAGACTGAGATACAGAATGAATCCCACACTCACACACAGTACCAGAGACTGAGATACAGAATGAATCCCACACTCACACACAGTACCAGAGACTGACAGATACAGAATGAATCCCACACTCACACACAGTACCAGAGACTGAGATACAGAATGAATCCCACACTCACACACAGTACCAGAGACTGAGATACAGAATGAATCCCACACTCACACACAGTACCAGAGACTGAGATACAGAATGAATCCCACACTCACACACAGTACCAGAGACTGAGATACAGAATGAATCCCACACTCACACACAGTACCAGAGACTGACAGATACAGAATGAATCCCACACTCACACACAGTACCAGAGACTGACAGATACAGAATGAATCCCACACTCACACACAGTACCAGAGACTGAGATACAGAATGAATCCCACACTCACACACAGTACCAGAGACTGACAGATACAGAATGAATCCCACACTCACACACAGTACCAGAGACTGACAGATACAGAATGAATCCCACACTCACACACAGTACCAGAGACTGAGATACAGAATGAATCCCACACTCACACACAGTACCAGAGACTGAGATACAGAATGAATCCCACACTCACACACAGTACCAGAGACTGAGATACAGAATGAATCCCACACTCACACACAGTACCAGAGACTGAGATACAGAATGAATCCCACACTCACACACAGTACCAGAGACTGAGATACAGAATGAATCCCACACTCACACACAGTACCAGAGACTGACAGATACAGAATGAATCCCACACTCACACACAGTACCAGAGACTGAGATACAGAATGAATCCCACACTCACACACAGTACCAGAGACTGAGATACAGAATGAATCCCACACTCACACACAGTACCAGAGACTGAGATACAGAATGAATCCCACACTCACACACAGTACCAGAGACTGAGATACAGAATGAATCCCACACTCACACACAGTACCAGAGACTGAGATACAGAATGAATCCCACACTCACACACAGTACCAGAGACTGAGATACAGAATGAATCCCACACTCACACACAGTACCAGAGACTGAGATACAGAATGAATCCCACACTCACACACAGTACCAGAGACTGAGATACAGAATGAATCCCACACTCACACACAGTACCAGAGACTGAGATACAGAATGAATCCCACACTCACACACAGTACCAGAGACTGAGATACAGAATGAATCCCACACTCACACACAGTACCAGAGACTGACAGATACAGAATGAATCCCACACTCACACACAGTACCAGAGACTGACAGATACAGAATGAATCCCACACTCACACACAGTACCAGAGACTGAGATACAGAATGAATCCCACACTCACACACAGTACCAGAGACTGAGATACAGAATGAATCCCACACTCACACACAGTACCAGAGACTGACAGATACAGAATGAATCCCACACTCACACACAGTACCAGAGACTGAGATACAGAATGAATCCCACACTCACACACAGTACCAGAGACTGAGATACAGAATGAATCCCACACTCACACACAGTACCAGAGACTGAGATACAGAATGAATCCCACACTCACACACAGTACCAGAGACTGAGATACAGAATGAATCCCACACTCACACACAGTACCAGAGACTGAGATACAGAATGAATCCCACACTCACACACAGTACCAGAGACTGAGATACAGAATGAATCCCACACTCACACACAGTACCAGAGACTGAGATACAGAATGAATCCCACACTCACACACAGTACCAGAGACTGAGATACAGAATGAATCCCACACTCACACACAGTACCAGAGACTGAGATACAGAATGAATCCCACACTCACACACAGTACCAGAGACTGAGATACAGAATGAATCCCACACTCACACACAGTACCAGAGACTGAGATACAGAATGAATCCCACACTCACACACAGTACCAGAGACTGAGATACAGAATGAATCCCACACTCACACACAGTACCAGAGACTGACAGATACAGAATGAATCCCACACTCACACACAGTACCAGAGACTGAGATACAGAATGAATCCCACACTCACACACAGTACCAGAGACTGAGATACAGAATGAATCCCACACTCACACACAGTACCAGAGACTGAGATACAGAATGAATCCCACACTCACACACAGTACCAGAGACTGAGATACAGAATGAATCCCACACTCACACACAGTACCAGAGACTGAGATACAGAATGAATCCCACACTCACACACAGTACCAGAGACTGAGATACAGAATGAATCCCACACTCACACACAGTACCAGAGACTGAGATACAGAATGAATCCCACACTCACACACAGTACCAGAGACTGAGATACAGAATGAATCCCACACTCACACACAGTACCAGAGACTGAGATACAGAATGAATCCCACACTCACACACAGTACCAGAGACTGAGATACAGAATGAATCCCACACTCACACACAGTACCAGAGACTGAGATACAGAATGAATCCCACACTCACACACAGTACCAGAGACTGAGATACAGAATGAATCCCACACTCACACACAGTACCAGAGACTGACAGATACAGAATGAATCCCACACTCACACACAGTACCAGAGACTGACAGATACAGAATGAATCCCACACTCACACACAGTACCAGAGACTGAGATACAGAATGAATCCCACACTCACACACAGTACCAGAGACTGACAGATACAGAATGAATCCCACACTCACACACAGTACCAGAGACTGAGATACAGAATGAATCCCACACTCACACACAGTACCAGAGACTGAGATACAGAATGAATCCCACACTCACACACAGTACCAGAGACTGAGATACAGAATGAATCCCACACTCACACACAGTACCAGAGACTGAGATACAGAATGAATCCCACACTCACACACAGTACCAGAGACTGAGATACAGAATGAATCCCACACTCACACACAGTACCAGAGACTGACAGATACAGAATGAATCCCACACTCACACACAGTACCAGAGACTGAGATACAGAATGAATCCCACACTCACACACAGTACCAGAGACTGACAGATACAGAATGAATCCCACACTCACACACAGTACCAGAGACTGACAGATACAGAATGAATCCCACACTCACACACAGTACCAGAGACTGACAGATACAGAATGAATCCCACACTCACACACAGTACCAGAGACTGAGATACAGAATGAATCCCACACTCACACACAGTACCAGAGACTGACAGATACAGAATGAATCCCACACTCACACACAGTACCAGAGACTGAGATACAGAATGAATCCCACACTCACACACAGTACCAGAGACTGACAGATACAGAATGAATCCCACACTCACACACAGTACCAGAGACTGAGATACAGAATGAATCCCACACTCACACACAGTACCAGAGACTGAGATACAGAATGAATCCCACACTCACACACAGTACCAGAGACTGAGATACAGAATGAATCCCACACTCACACACAGTACCAGAGACTGACAGATACAGAATGAATCCCACACTCACACACAGTACCAGAGACTGAGATACAGAATGAATCCCACACTCACACACAGTACCAGAGACTGAGATACAGAATGAATCCCACACTCACACACAGTACCAGAGACTGAGATACAGAATGAATCCCACACTCACACACAGTACCAGAGACTGACAGATACAGAATGAATCCCACACTCACACACAGTACCAGAGACTGAGATACAGAATGAATCCCACACTCACACACAGTACCAGAGACTGAGATACAGAATGAATCCCACACTCACACACAGTACCAGAGACTGAGATACAGAATGAATCCCACACTCACACACAGTACCAGAGACTGAGATACAGAATGAATCCCACACTCACACACAGTACCAGAGACTGACAGATACAGAATGAATCCCACACTCACACACAGTACCAGAGACTGAGATACAGAATGAATCCCACACTCACACACAGTACCAGAGACTGAGATACAGAATGAATCCCACACTCACACACAGTACCAGAGACTGAGATACAGAATGAATCCCACACTCACACACAGTACCAGAGACTGAGATACAGAATGAATCCCACACTCACACACAGTACCAGAGACTGACAGATACAGAATGAATCCCACACTCACACACAGTACCAGAGACTGAGATACAGAATGAATCCCACACTCACACACAGTACCAGAGACTGAGATACAGAATGAATCCCACACTCACACACAGTACCAGAGACTGAGATACAGAATGAATCCCACACTCACACACAGTACCAGAGACTGACAGATACAGAATGAATCCCACACTCACACACAGTACCAGAGACTGAGATACAGAATGAATCCCACACTCACACACAGTACCAGAGACTGAGATACAGAATGAATCCCACACTCACACACAGTACCAGAGACTGAGATACAGAATGAATCCCACACTCACACACAGTACCAGAGACTGACAGATACAGAATGAATCCCACACTCACACACAGTACCAGAGACTGAGATACAGAATGAATCCCACACTCACACACAGTACCAGAGACTGAGATACAGAATGAATCCCACACTCACACACAGTACCAGAGACTGAGATACAGAATGAATCCCACACTCACACACAGTACCAGAGACTGAGATACAGAATGAATCCCACACTCACACACAGTACCAGAGACTGAGATACAGAATGAATCCCACACTCACACACAGTACCAGAGACTGAGATACAGAATGAATCCCACACTCACACACAGTACCAGAGACTGAGATACAGAATGAATCCCACACTCACACACAGTACCAGAGACTGAGATACAGAATGAATCCCACACTCACACACAGTACCAGAGACTGAGATACAGAATGAATCCCACACTCACACACAGTACCAGAGACTGAGATACAGAATGAATCCCACACTCACACACAGTACCAGAGACTGAGATACAGAATGAATCCCACACTCACACACAGTACCAGAGACTGAGATACAGAATGAATCCCACACTCACACACAGTACCAGAGACTGAGATACAGAATGAATCCCACACTCACACACAGTACCAGAGACTGAGATACAGAATGAATCCCACACTCACACACAGTACCAGAGACTGAGATACAGAATGAATCCCACACTCACACACAGTACCAGAGACTGACAGATACAGAATGAATCCCACACTCACACACAGTACAGAGACTGAGATACAGAATGAATCCCACACTCACACACAGTACCAGAGACTGACAGATACAGAATGAATCCCACTCTCAAACACAGTACCAGAGACTGACAGATACAGAATGAATCCCACACTCACACACAGTACCAGAGACTGACAGATACAGAATGAATCCCACACTCACACACAGTACCAGAGACTGAGATACAGAATGAATCCCACACTCACACACAGTACCAGAGACTGAGATACAGAATGAATCCCACACTCACACACAGTACCAGAGACTGAGATACAGAATGAATCCCACACTCACACACAATACCAGAGACTGACAGATACAGAATGAATCCCACACTCACACACAATACCAGAGACTGACAGATACAGAATGAATCCCACACTCACACACAGTACCAGAGAATGAGATACAGAATGAATCCCACACTCACACACAGTACCAGAGACTGAGATACAGAATGAATCACACACTCACACACAGTACCAGAGACTGACAGATACAGAATGAATCCCACACTCACACACAGTACCAGAGACTGAGATACAGAATGAATCCCACACTCACACACAGTACCAGAGATTGAGATACAGAATGAATCCCACACGCACACAGTACCAGAGACTGAGATACAGAATGAATCCCACACTCACACACAGTACCAGAGACTGAGATAAAGAATGAATCCCACACTCACACACAGTACCAGAGACTGACAGATACAGAATGAATCCCACACTCACACACAGTACCAGAGACTGAGATACAGAATGAATCCCACACTCACACACAGTACCAGAGACTGAGATACAGAATGAATCACACACTCACACACAGTACCAGAGACTGAGATACAGAATGAATCCCACACTCACACACAGTACCAGAGACTGAGATACAGAATGAATCCCACACTCACACACAGTACCAGAGACTGACAGATACAGAATGAATCCCACACTCACACACAGTACCAGAGACTGAGATACAGAATGAATCCCACACTCACACACAGTACCAGAGACTACAGATACAGAATGAATCCCACACTCACACACAGTACCAGAGACTGAGATACAGAATGAATCCCACACTCACACATAGTACCAGAGACTGACAGATACAGAATGAATCCCACACTCACACACAGTACCAGAGACTGAGATACAGAATGAATCCCTCACTCACACACAGTACTAGAGACTGACAGATACAGAATGAATCTCACACTCACACACAGTACCAGAGACTGAGATACAGAATGAATCCCACACTCACACACAGTACCAGAGACTGACAGATACAGAATGAATCCCACACTCACACACAGTACCAGAGACTGAGATACAGAATGAATCCTCACTCACACACAGTACCAGAGACTGAGATACAGAATTAATCCCACACTCACACATAGTACCAGAGACTGACAGATACAGAATGAATCCCACACTCACACACAGTACCACAGACTGAGATACAGAATGAATCCCACACTCACACACAGTACCAGAGACTGAGATACAGAATGAATCCCACACTCACACACAGTACCAGAGACTGACAGATACAGAATGAATCGCACACTCACACACAGTACCAGAGACTGAGATACAGAATGAATCCCACACTCACACATTGTACCAGAGACTGTGATACAGAATGAATCCCACACTCACACACAGTACCAGAGACTGAGATATAGAATGAATCCCACACTCACACACAGTACCAGAGACTGACAGATACAGAATGAATCCCACACTCACACACAGTACCAGAGACTGAGATACAGAATGAATCCCACACTCACACACAGTACCAGAGACTGAGATACAGAATGAATCCCACACTCACACACAGTACCAGAGACTGACAGATACAGAATGAATCCCACACTCACACACAGTACCAGAGACTGAGATACAGAATGAATCCCACACTCACACACAGTACCAGAGACTGACAGATACAGAATGAATCCCACACTCACACAGTACCAGAGACTGAGATACAGAATGAATCCCACACTCACACACAGTACCAGAGACTGAGATACAGAATGAATCCCACACTCACACACAGTACCAGAGACTGAGATACAGAATGAATCCCACACTCACACACAGTACCAGAGACTGACAGATACAGAATGAATCCCACACTCACACACAGTACCAGAGACTGAGATACAGAATGAATCCCACACTCACACACAGTACCAGAGACTGAGATACAGAATGAATCCCACACTCACACACAGTACCAGAGACTGACAGATACAGAATGAATCCCACACTCACACACAGTACCAGAGACTGAGATACAGAATGAATCCCACACTCACACACAGTACCAGAGACTGAGATACAGAATGAATCCCACACTCACACACAGTACCAGAGACTGACAGATACAAAATGAATCCCACACTCACACACATTACCAGAGACTGACAGATACAGAATGAATCCCACACTCACACACAGTACCAGAGACTGAGATACAGAATGAATCCCACACTCACACACAGTACCAGAGACTGAGATACTGAATGAATCCCTCACTCACACACATTACCAGAGACTGAGATACAGAATGAATCCCACACTCACACACATTACCAGAGACTGAGATACAGAATGAATCCCACACTCACACACAGTACCAGAGACTGAGATACAGAATGAATCCCACACTCACACACAGTACCAGGGACTGAGATACAGAATGAATCCCACACTCACACACAGTACCAGAGACTGAGATACAGAATGAATCCCACACACACACACAGTACCAGAGACTGAGATACAGAATGAATCCCACACTCACACACAGTACCAGAGACTGAGATACAGAATGAATCCCACACACACACACAGTACCAGAGACTGAGATACAGAATGAATCCCACACTGACACACAGTACCAGAGACTGAGATACAGAATGAATCCCACACTGACACACAGTACCAGAGACTGAGATACAGAATGAATCCCACACTCACACACAGTACCAGTGACTGAGATACAGAATGAATCCCACACTCACACACAGTACCAGAGACTGACAGATACAGAATGAATCCCACACTCACACACAGTACCAGTGACTGAGATACAGAATGAATCCCACAGTCACACACAGTACCAGAGACTGAGATACAGAATGAATCCCACACTCACACACAGTACCAGAGACTGACAGATACAGAATGAATCCCACAGTCACACACAGTACCAGAGACTGACAGATACAGAATGAATCCCACACTCACACACAGTACCAGAGACTGACAGATACAGAATGAATCCCACACTCACACACAGTACCAGAGACTGAGACACAGAATGAATCCCACACTCACACACAGTACCAGAGACTGAGACACAGAATGAATCCCACACTCACACACAGTACCAGAGACTGACAGATACAAAATGAATCCCACTCTCACACACAGTACCAGAGACTGAGATACAGAATGAATCCCACACTCACACACAGTACCAGAGACTGAGATACAGAATGAATCCCACACTCACACACAGTACCAAAGACTGAGATACAGAATGAATCCCACACTCACACACAGTACCAGAGACTGAGATACAGAATGAATCCCACACTCACACACAGTACCACAGACTGAGATACAGAATGAATCCCACACTCAGACACAGTACCAGAGACTGAGATACAGAATGAATCCCACACTCACACACAGTACCAGAGACTGAGATACAGAATGAATCCCACACTCACACACAGTACCAGAGACTGAGATACAGAATGAATCCCACACTCACACACAGTACCAGAGACTGAGATACAGAATGAATCCCACACTCACACACAGTACCACAGACTGAGATACAGAATGAATCCCACACTCACACACAGTACCACAGACTGAGATACAGAATGAATCCCACACTCACACACAGTACCAGAGACTGACAGATACAGAATGAATCCCACACTCACACACAGTACCAGAGACTGAGATACAGAATGAATCCCACACTCACACACAGTACCACAGACTGAGATACAGAATGAATCCCACACTCACACACAGTACCAGAGACTGAGATACAGAATGAATCCCACACTCACACACAGTACCACAGACTGAGATACAGAATGAATCCCACACTCACACACAGTACCAGAGACTGAGATACAGAATGAATCCCACACTCACACACAGTACCAGAGACTGAGATACAGAATGAATCCCACACTCACACACAGTACCAGAGACTGAGATACAGAATGAATCCCACACTCACACACAGTACCAGAGACTGAGATACAGAATGAATCCCACACTCACACACAGTACCAGAGACTGACAGATACAGAATGAATCCCACACTCACACTCAGTACCAGAGACTGAGATACAGAATGAATCCCACACTCACACACAGTACCAGAGACTGAGATACAGAATGAATCCCACACTCACACACAGTACCACAGACTGAGATACAGAATGAATCCCACACTCACACACAGTACCAGAGACTGAGATACATGATGAATCCCACACTCACACACAGTACCAGAGACTGAGATACAGAATGAATCCCACACTCACACACAGTACCAGAGACTGAGATACAGAATGAATCCCACACTCACACACAGTACCAGAGAATGACCGATACAGAATGAATCCCACACTCACACACAGTACCAGAGAATGACCGATACAGAATGAATCCCACACTCACACACAGTACCACAGACTGACAGATACAGAATGAATCCCACACTCACACACAGTACCAGAGACTGACAGATACAGAATGAATCCCACACTCACACACAGTACCAGAGACTGAGAGACAGAATGAATCCCACACTCACACACAGTACCAGAGACTGACAGATACAGAATGAATCCCACAGTCACACACAGTACCAGAGACTGACAGATACAGAATGAATCCCACACTCACACACAGTACCAGAGACTGACAGATACAGAATGAATCCCACACTCACACACAGTACCAGAGACTGAGACACAGAATGAATCCCACACTCACACACAGTACCAGAGACTGAGACACAGAATGAATCCCACACTCACACACAGTACCAGAGACTGACAGATACAAAATGAATCCCACTCTCACACACAGTACCAGAGACTGAGATACAGAATGAATCCCACACTCACACACAGTACCAGAGACTGAGATACAGAATGAATCCCACACTCACACACAGTACCAAAGACTGAGATACAGAATGAATCCCACACTCACACACAGTACCAGAGACTGAGATACAGAATGAATCCCACACTCACACACAGTACCACAGACTGAGATACAGAATGAATCCCACACTCAGACACAGTACCAGAGACTGAGATACAGAATGAATCCCACACTCACACACAGTACCAGAGACTGAGATACAGAATGAATCCCACACTCACACACAGTACCAGAGACTGAGATACAGAATGAATCCCACACTCACACACAGTACCAGAGACTGAGATACAGAATGAATCCCACACTCACACACAGTACCACAGACTGAGATACAGAATGAATCCCACACTCACACACAGTACCACAGACTGAGATACAGAATGAATCCCACACTCACACACAGTACCAGAGACTGACAGATACAGAATGAATCCCACACTCACACACAGTACCAGAGACTGAGATACAGAATGAATCCCACACTCACACACAGTACCACAGACTGAGATACAGAATGAATCCCACACTCACACACAGTACCAGAGACTGAGATACAGAATGAATCCCACACTCACACACAGTACCACAGACTGAGATACAGAATGAATCCCACACTCACACACAGTACCAGAGACTGAGATACAGAATGAATCCCACACTCACACACAGTACCAGAGACTGAGATACAGAATGAATCCCACACTCACACACAGTACCAGAGACTGAGATACAGAATGAATCCCACACTCACACACAGTACCAGAGACTGAGATACAGAATGAATCCCACACTCACACACAGTACCAGAGACTGACAGATACAGAATGAATCCCACACTCACACTCAGTACCAGAGACTGAGATACAGAATGAATCCCACACTCACACACAGTACCAGAGACTGAGATACAGAATGAATCCCACACTCACACACAGTACCACAGACTGAGATACAGAATGAATCCCACACTCACACACAGTACCAGAGACTGAGATACAGAATGAATCCCACACTCACACACAGTACCAGAGACTGAGATACAGAATGAATCCCACACTCACACACAGTACCAGAGACTGAGATACAGAATGAATCCCACACTCACACACAGTACCAGAGAATGACCGATACAGAATGAATCCCACACTCACACACAGTACCAGAGAATGACCGATACAGAATGAATCCCACACTCACACACAGTACCACAGACTGACAGATACAGAATGAATCCCACACTCACACACAGTACCAGAGACTGACAGACACAGAATGAATCCCACACTCACACACAGTACCAGAGACTGACAGATACAGAATGAATCCCACACTCACACACAGTACCAGAGACTGACAGATACAGAATGAATCCCACACTCACACACAGTACCAGACACTGAGATACAGAATGAATCCCACACTCACACACAGTACCAGAGACTGAGAGACAAAATGAATCCCACACTCACACACAGTACCAGAGACTGACAGATACTGAATGAATCCCACACTCACACACAGTACCAGAGACTGACAGATACAGAATGAATCCCATACTCACACACTGTACCAGAGACTGACAGATACAGAATGGATCCCACACTCACACACAGTACCAGAGACTGACCGATACAGAATGAATCCCACACTCACACATAGTACCAGAGACTGACAGATACAGAATGAATCCCACACTCACACACAGTACCAGAGACTGACAGATACGGAATGAATCCCACACTCACACACAGTACCAGAGACTGAGATACAGAATGAATCCCACACTCACACACAGTACCAGAGACTGACAGATACAGAATGAATCCCACACTCACACACAGTACCAGAGACTGAGATGCAGAATGAATCCCACACTCACACACAGTACCAGAGACTGAGATACAGAATGAATCCCACACTCACACACAGGACCAGAGACTGCCAGATACTGAATGAATCCCACACCCACACACAGTACCAGAGACTGACAGATACAGAATGAATCCCACACTCACACACAGTACCAGAGACTGAGATACAGAATGAATCTCACACTCACACACAGTACCAGAGACTAAGATACAGAATGAATCCCACACTCACACACAGTACCAGAGACTGAGATACAGAATGAATCCCACACTCACACACAGTACCAGAGACTGAGATACAGAATGAATCCCACACTCACACACAGTACCAGAGACTGAGATACAGAATGAATCCCACACTCACACACTGTACCAGAGACTGAGATACAGAATGAATCCCACACTCACACACAGTACCAGAGACTGAGATACAAAATGAATCCCACACTCACACACAGTACCAGAGACTGACAGATACAGAATGAATCCCACACTCACACACAGTACCAGAGACTGACAGATACAGAATGAATCCCACACTCACACACAGTACCAGAGACTGAGATACAGAATGAATCCCACACTCACACACAGTACCACAGACTGAGATACAGAATGAATCCCACACTCACACACTGTACCAGAGACTGACAGATACAGAATGGATCCCACACTCACACACAGTACCAGAGACTGAGATACAGAATGAATCCCACACTCACACACAGTACCAGAGACTGACAGATACAGAATGAATCCCACACTCACACACAGTACCAGAGACTGACAGATACAGAATGAATCCCACACTCACACACAGTACCAGAGACTGAGATACAGAATGAATCCCGCACTCACACACAGTACCAGAGACTGAGATACAGAATGAATCCCACACTCACACACAGTACCAGAGACTGAGATACAGAATGAATCCCACACTCACACACAGTACCAGAGACTGAGATACAGAATGAATCCCACACTCACACACAGTACCAGAGACTGAGATACAGAATGAATCACACACTCACACACAGTACCAGAGACTGAGATACAGAATGAATCCCACACTCACACACAGTACCAGAGACTGAGATACAGAATGAATCCCACACTCACACACAGTACCAGAGACTGAGACACAGAATGAATCCCACACTCACACACAGTAGCAGAGACTGACAGATACAGAATGAATCCCACACTCGCACACAGTACCAGAGACTGACAGACACAGAATGAATCCCATACTCACACACAGTACCAGAGACTGAGATACAGAATGAATCCCACACTCACACACAGTACCAGAGACTGAGATACAGAATGAATCCCACACTCACACACAGTACCAGAGACTGACAGATACAGAATGAATCCCACACTCACACACAGTACCAGAGACTGAGATACAGAATGAATCCCACACTCACACACAGTACCAGAGACTGACAGATACAGAATGAATCCCACACTCACACACAGTACCAGAGACTGAGATACAGCATGAATCCCACACTCACACACAGTACCAGAGACTGAGATACAGAATGAATCCCACACTCACACACAGTACCAGAGACTGACAGATACAGAATGAATCCCACACTCACACACAGTACCAGAGACTGACAGATACAGAATGAATCCCACACTCACACACAGTACCAGAGACTGAGATACAGAATGAATCCCACACTCACACACAGTACCAGAGACTGAGATTCAGAATGAATCACACACTCACACAATACCAGAGACTGAGATACAGAATGAATCCCACACTCACACACAGTACCAGAGACTGAGATACAGAATGAATCCCACACTCGCACACAGTACCAGAGACTGAGATACAGAATGAATCCCACACTCACACACAGTACCAGAGACTGAGATACAGAATGAATCCCACACTCACACACAGTACCAGAGACTGAGATACAGAATGAATCCCACACTCACACACAGTACCAGAGACTGAGATACAGAATGAATCCCACACTCACACACAGTACCAGAGACTGAGATACAGAATGAATCCCACATTCACACACAGTAGCAGAGACTGAGATACAGAATGAATCCCACACTCACACACAGTACCAGAGACCGAGATACAGAATGAATCCCACACTCACACACAGTACCAGAGACTGAGATACAGAATGAATCCCACACTCGCACACAGTACCAGAGACTGAGATACAGAATGAATCCCACACTCACACACAGTACCAGAGACTGACAGATACAGAATGAATCCCACACTCACACACAGTATCAGAGACTGAGATACAGAATGAATACCACACTCACACAGTACCAGATACTGAGATACAGAATGAATCCCACACTCACACACAGTACCAGAGACTGACAGATACAGAATGAATCCCATACTCTCACACAGTACCAGAGACTGAGATACAGAATGAATCCCACACTCTCACACAGTGCCAGAGACTGAGATACAGAATGAATCCCACACTCACACACAGTACCAGAGACTGACAGATACAGAATGAATCCCATACTCTCACACAGTACCAGAGACTGAGATACAGAATGAATCCCACACTCTCACACAGTGCCAGAGACTGAGATACAGAATGAATACCACACTCACACAGTACCAGATACTGAGATACAGAATGAATCCCACACTCACACACAGTACCAGAGACTGAGATACAGAATGAATACCACACTCACACAGTACCAGATACTGAGATACAGAATGAATCCCACACTCACACACAGTACCAGAGACTGACAGATACAGAATGAATCCCATACTCTCACACAGTACCAGAGACTGAGATACAGAATGAATCCCACACTCTCACACAGTGCCAGAGACTGACAGATAAGGAATGATTCTCACTCTCACGTACAAGACAACAGGCTGACTGATTTAGCACAACATTATAATTAGTGTTTGTTCTCACAAAATGCAATAATAGCTCCCCTCCCCTCCTAGTATTTCTGAATCCCTCCAGTCCAATATAATGTGAGCTATTATTGTCTGTTGTGTCCCCCTCAGATGTGTAAAATTCGCTGTAGCAGAGATTGGTGACATCTGTTGGCTGGGAACAGAACTGCAACAGGGTGGCTGAAATTAAAGAGACATTGCAATGTGAGGAAATAGTGAAGGGGTTTGAGAGGATAGACGTCGGGATTTTTCCCCTGGTGCAGGTGTCCGCAGCAAGGTTCAGTAATAAAAATAGTCACTAATAGAGCCAGTAAAGAATTCATGAAGAACTTTGCCACACAGTGTGGTTCCAATTAGGAACATGGAGCGGTTGAGGCGAATAACATCGATTCATTTCTGGGGGAGCTGCATCAGTCTCTGAGGGAGAAAGGAATTGAGGGATACACAGACAGGGTTATATGAAGTGGAGTGGCTGGGTGCTCGTATGGAGCAGTTAGAACAATCTCAGTGCAGGGGCTGCATTGTGTCTGGATGTCACCGCCCAGAACACTTGGGGGAAAAATTCAGTCGCACCCTATTTGGGGCGCAAATATCGTCCGGGCGCAAAAATTAGCGCCTGGCGCTAATTATCGCCACTGACTGGAAACTTCACTTTTAACGCCCCGGGAGGTGATTGGAGCGCTAAATCAGGCGCTGCACACCTGTCTTAAGGCGCAAAGGCCGAGGAGTGAGGCGCTAACTCAGAGCGCGAGCGCAGCGCAGGTGCTCCCAGTTAGCGAGGGAACACAGACACACTGGCGCCGGCCAGTTCTTAAAGTGGGGGGCGAACTTGCTCCCCAGCCACACCCTGCTCATTGCAGCCTTGAATCTCGGCCTGGACAGACCTGTGAATCCATTTTCCAGCCAAGGATGGAGAGGGTGAGAGAACGAGCTGAGCGCTTCACCGAGCGGGCCTTGGATGCTCTGGTTGGTGCGGTGGAGCGCTGAAGAGCAATACTGTACCCAGAGAGTGGCAGGACGCCTTTGCCGCGCGACTACAGAAGAGTGTGGAGGGAGGTGGCTCAGCGCGTCTCCTCCAGGAGCATGGTGCCCAGGACCCATGTCCAATGCCGGAAAAAGTTCAACGACCTCACTCAGGTCGTCAGGGTGAGTTGTTTTTTGCAATACCTCTCCATCCCTCCATCTGAACCTCACTCTATGGCCAGAGGGTCTTAAAACCACAAATAACAACACTCATCCAACACCTATGGACCTTTCATGAAGCACACACACACATTCCATACTTTGCATACAGTAAGGGCTATTCACCTATGGGAGGCACATCAGGCAAGACCATGGCTGTATACAGTAAGGGCTATTCACCTATGGGAGGCACATCAGGCAAGACCATGGCTGTATACAGTAAGGGCTATTCACCTATGGGAGGCACATCAGGCAAGACCATGGCTGCATACAGTAAGGGCTATTCACCTATGGGAGGCACATCAGGCAAGACCATGGCTGTGTACAGTAAGGGCTATTCACCTATGGGAGGCACATCAGGCAAGACCATGGCTGCACAGAGTAAGGGCTATTCACCTATGGGAGGCACACCAGCCTTTCACACTTTCAATCCAACTTACTAACTCGCTGCACTGATTCCTCCCTTACTGCCACCCTGTCCTCACGCTAAAGCCACTCTTGTACCTCCCTGCTTTCAGATGGTGATTCACCAGCTGAGGAGACGGGCCCTGAAGCTGCCAGTGGGAGTGAAGCTGTTGCCGAGGAGGAAAAGGAAGCCGGAGCATCAGTGCCACCCTCTCCCGAGGAAGCCCATGCCGACACTGGGAACACGCCTTCCCTGGAGGGAAGCAGGGGGGAAGGGTCTGATGAGGGTGAAGCTCCAGGACCCAGCGGGCTGCAGCAACGCGATGGGGGTAGGGAAGCTCGGGGGCCTTCTCCCCGGAGGGAGAGTATGCCAGCGAGTCCTGCTGCACTGGACGCAGAGGAGGAGCGGCTGATCGCGGAAATGAACACCCAGGCGGTGGGCATGCACACTGAGCTCATGGCTGCAGTGGGTAGGGTGCCCGAATGCATTGAAGCACTGGCAAGCAGTGTGGAGCACTTCGCTGCAGCGCAGGCGGATGCGACACTGAAGCTCAGTGCTGCAATTCAATCTCAGACTGCTCTCATGCAGACTCAGATTGAGGCCACGCGAGCACTGTCTGCTGCCATCCTCGCTGGTTCGTTCACATTTCCCCGGGGCTCTCAACGCGCCGCAGCAGGCCAGCAATCTGTGCTCCAGCAGATTGCTCCGGATGCTGAGGTGCTGCCCCGTGGGAGTGCCAGTGTGCCGGTCGAGCAGGGAGTTGCTGTCCTCGCTCAAGCTGACAGCATTCCTGCTGCCACCACTGTCACTTCTCCACTGCAGTTGCCACCGCCTGTAGGACAGACTGCTGCCGCCCATGCAGAGTTGGTGCAATCTGCAGCCGGGCCCTCCAGGCCCAGAACTGGTCGAGGCCGTCCCTCAAGGGCATCTGCATTGTCAGGGCCTGACAGTCAGCAGCCTTCCACCAGCCTTGCTGCAGCCACTGAGGTCCCATTGCGGAGGAGCAGTCGGGTAAGAAGGGGGGAAGGGCGCACGGGAAGGAGTTCACCCTCGATGTAGGAGGTGTGACAAAATGCTGGTCATTTTTTTATTAAAGGCCGAGGTTCGTGGTCAAACTTTTGTTGAGTGTTTTGCACATGATCTCCAGGTTGTGAGAACCAGTTATGGTAATGAATGTTTTTTTGTGTTTATTTGTATGAGTTTGTCATGAAGAAATGACACACACAGAGTTTGTAAAATAAATAAGTTTTGGTACTCAAAATATACATGTTTGGTGTTTGGAATCATTGGTGCCTTGGCCGGCTTAGGGGTTGCGTGTTGGGTTCATTCATGCTGTTCTCAATGGCAGAAGCCATTTCCACAGCAGGGGCCTAGAAGCGGCTTGCTATCAGCCGCTGACGGACGGCCCTTGCAGTTTCACCTTTGTGGGCCGCCCTCACGCCTTGGTGCTGCTGCTTATCATCCTCCTCCTCCTCTTCCTCCTCTTCCTCCTCCTCCTCTGGTGGTGCTCCAAGGCCTGGTGGCATTGGCTGGGTCCTGAGGATTGCCATGTTATGCAGCATGCAGCACACAACTACGATGTTGGAAACTCGCTCAGGCGAGTACTGCAGGGCTCCTCCAGAATGGTCGAGACAGCGGAACCGTTGCTGGAGCACGCCGATTGTGTGCTCCACGATGTTCCTGGTAGCTTGATGGCTCTCGTTGTACCGCAGCTCAGCAGGGGTGTTGGGCGTCCGGAGCGGTGTCATCAGCCAGGTGCTCAGTGGATACCCCTTGTCCCCGAGAAGCCAACCAACTGGCTGATGCCGTGCCTCGAAAAGTTCTGCCACAGTAGTCTGGCGCAGGATGAAAGCATCGTGGCAGCTGCCAGGAAAGTGGGCATTGACAGCGAGTATCAGCTGTCTGTGGTCACAGACCAACTGAACATTCAAGGAATGGAACCCCTTTCTGTTCCGGAAATCCTCGGCATTCTCATGCGGAGCACGCAATGCCACATGCGTGCAGTCAATGGCGCCCTGCACCATGGGGAAGCCCGCTATCCTCGCAAAGCCCAGAGCGCATTCTTGCTGCTTGTCTGGGGTCATGGGGAAAGAGATGAACTCTCGTCTCCTTTTAAAGAGGGCATTTGTGACCTTCCGGATGCAGCAATGCACCGTCAACTGGGAGATATTGGCGATGTCCCCAACAGCAGATTGAAATGAGCCAGTAGCATAAAAGTTCAGAGCCACTGTGACCTTCACTGCCACCGACAGAGACGTCCTGGACCTCAGTTGAGGCTGCAGATCTGGCTGCAGCAGGTGGCAGAGCTCAGTGACCACCTCCTTGCTGAAGCACAGCCTTCGCAGACACTGCTCATCAGACATATGAATGTAGGAGAGCTGTTCACGATATACCCTGGGAGGGTAAGCTCTCCTGTACAGACGCCTGTTGGCCCTCCGTCTGGCCATCATTGCCACTCTCTCTCTGCGTCTCTGTCTCCTCCGATTCAGCTGGCGCAGGACGATGTCCCCCATCAGTGCAGCCCCCATATCTCTTAGCAAGCAAAGTTATGAAGGCCAGAATCCAAAGTACCAGCGAAGTTAGGATGAGTAGCCAAAACTACCTCACACAGCGTTGACTCAATGCAGAAGTCTCTCTTTCTCTCTCTGCGAATCTCTCTCTCTCTCAGAACGAGTGGTGCAAAAATGTCAACCACAGAGAAAGACAGGAAGAGGCCCCCTTTAAATAGCGCCCCCCCCCCAGCCCCACAGCGATTGTTAGCGTTCCACTCTTCCGGTCGTTGGATGCGCCAGGCGGTAAGGATGGGGGCGCCCCTGAAATTCTGCTCCGGGGCGCCACAAGGGCGTTGCACTCTCGTATGATGTCACAATCTGCGCGCGCAGGAGATCGCGGCGAGAAAGTTTAGCGCCGCCGCAAAATGTCTAGTTAAGTTCGCGAGCGGCACAAACATCGCTGCGCCCAGGCGCTAGCTGCTTTGCACCCCATTAGCGCCCTCTTAAGGCGCTAACGGGAGGCGCAACCAACTGAATTTTTAGCCCTTGGTGTTCAGAAGCTGAGTGCTGCAGTGGAGTCAGACACTGACACTGTTTGTATCACTGGTATTCATTGTGGCTGTTCTCAATGATCATTGATTGAGAGATTAAATTGCTCACTTTGCTTTTTTCTACCTCACCTGTTCTAGATATTTTTATAAGAGATACTTTTTCATCCTACACGCAACTACTTCGAGTCCTAACGGCACAGAAGGAAGCCTTTCGGCCCATACTTCTCACACACATTAGATACTTTATCACTCAGAGTGCAGAGACACAGACATCAGTTCCACAGTCTCAGACAGCAGAAGTAGTCAGACGCATGTATTGCCCAATCTAATTGCCTTGAGAAGGTGGTGGTGAGCAGCCTTGTA
The DNA here is from genome assembly GCA_030390025.1 of Squalus acanthias. NCBI lineage: Eukaryota > Metazoa > Chordata > Chondrichthyes > Squaliformes > Squalidae > Squalus > Squalus acanthias. The sequence continues at coordinate 62,614 of JASTWF010000451.1, forward strand.
CAACTGAGCTTATTGCTGGGCTATTTCAGAGGGCAGCTAAGATTCAACCACATTGCTGTGGTTCTGGATTCACATATAGGCCAGACCAGGTAAGATTTCCTTCCCTAAAGAACATTGGTGAACCAGATGGGTTTTTAAAGCAATGCAGTAGTTTGATGGTCACCATTTACGATACTGGATATTTATTCCAGTTGTATTTATTAACTGAATTCCCCAGCTGCCGTGGTCTCCGGATCAATAGTCCAGGCCTCTGGATTACTAGTCCAGTGAGATAACCACTATGCGACCGTACACGATTCACAGACACATTTTCAATCCCACATTTAAGCACAGCAGGAGAGACAGACGCTGTTTCCATTTCACCCCAAATCAATGCCACTGACAGGTAAATTCATCAGTCACACTGTGGGATTAAAAGGCACTGTTTCAATCTCCCAAAGATGCAGCCTTAGCTGCCAATTAAATAGGAGAGTGACCTGATGCACGGCAGTGATCGACTGGTACAGAATAAAAACCAATAAAGTGTCTGAGATTTAAATTAAATACAAGCCCGCAACTCTCACATATGGACTGTAAAAAATGTATTATCCATCTCAATAGCGTAAACCGAGACACAAATTACATACAAGTTAAAACTGTACAGTATAGGATTTAAAGATTTTTAAAGACAGTGTAACCACAGGCACAAATTCGATCAGAACTCACAAACACTGGGAATTGAAAGATACCACATCAATTTCATTCGCGCAGACTGAGCTACACCTTACTTCCCAGTCCAGAAATCTCATAGTATCAGACTGAGATACAGTGTCAATTCCATTAGTGCAGACTGAGTTACACATTACATCCCAGTCCAGAAAGCTCTCAGTAGCAGACTAAGATACAGTGTCAAGTCCTTTAGTGCAGACTGAATTACACATTACATCCCAGTCCAGCAATCTCTCAGTATCAGACTGAGATACAGTATGAATTCTATTAGTGCAGACTGAGCTACACATTACATCCCAGTCCAGAAATCTCACAGTATCAGACTGAGATACAGTGTCAATTCCATAAGTGCAGACTGACCTACACATTACATCCCATTCCAGAAATCTCTCAGTGTCAGACTGAGATACAATATCAATTCCATTAATGCAGACTGAGCTACACGTTACTTCCCAGACCAGAAATCTCACAGTATGAGACTGAGATACCGTATCATTTCCATTAGTGCAGACTGAGCTACACATTACATCCCCGTCCAGAAAGCTCTCAGCACCAGACTAAGATACAGTATGAATTCTAGGAGTGCAGACTGAGCTACACATTACATCCCAGTCCAGAAATCTCACAGTATCAGACTGAGATACATTGTCAATTCCATTAGTGCAGACTGACCTACACATTACATCCCATTCCAGAAAGCTCTCAGTATCAGACTCAGATACAATATCAATTCCATTAATGCAGACTGAGCTACACGTTACTTCCCAGTCCAGAAATCTCACAATATCAGACTGAGATACAGTATCAATTCCATTAGTGCAGACTGAGCTCCACATTACATCCCAGTCCAGAAAGCTCTCAGTACCAGACTAAGATACAGTATGAATTCTATGAGTGCAGACTGAGCTACACATTACATCCCAGTCCAGAAATCTCACAGTATCAGACTGAGATACTGTGTCAATTCCATAAGTGCAGACTGAGTTACACATTACATCCCATTCCAGAAAGCTCTCAGTATCAGACTGAGATACAATTTCAATTCCATTAATGCAGACTGAGCTACACATTACATCCCAGTCCAGAAATCTCACAGTATCAGACTGAGATTCAGTGTCAAATCCATTAGTGCAGACTGAGTTACACATTACATCCCAGTCCAGAAATCACAGTATCAGACTGAGATACACATTACACTCCATTCCAGAAAGCTCTTAATACCAGACTGAGATACAGTGTCAATTCCGTTAGTGCAGACTGAGCTACACATTACATCCCAGTCCAGAAATCGCACAGAATCAAAATGAGATACAGTATCAGTTCCATTAATGCAGACTGAGGTACATATTACATCCCAGACCAGAAATCTCAGAGTATCAGACTGAGATACAGTGTCCATTCCATTAGTGCAGACTGACCTACACATTACATCCCAGTCCAGAAATCACACAGTATCAGAATGAGATACAATATCAATTCCATTAATGTAGACTGAGCCACACGTTACATCCCAGTCCAGAAATCTCTCAGTATCAGACTGAGATACAGAATCAATTCCATTAGTGCAGACTGAGATCCACATTACATCCCAGTCCAGAAATCACACAGTATCAGAATGAGATACAATATCAATTGCATTAATGTAGACTGAGCTACACATTACATCCCAGTCCAGAAATCTCCCAGTATCAGACTGAGAAACAGTATCAATTACATTATTGCAGATTAAGCTACACATTACATCCCAGTCCAGAAATCTCACAGTATCAGACTGAGATACAGTAACAATTCCATTAGTGCAGACTGAGCTATTGATTACATCCCAGTCGAGAAATCTCACAGTATCAGTGTGAGATACAGTATCAATTCCATTATTGCAGACTGAGGTAAATATTACATCTCAGTCCAGAAATTTCTCAGTATCAGTGTGAGATACAGTATCAATTCCATTATTGCAGACTGAGGTAAATATTACATCTCAGTCCAGAAATTTCTCAGTATCAGTGTGAGATACAGTATCAATTCCATTAGTACAGACTGAGGTACATATTACATCCCAGACCAGAATTCTCCCAATATCAGACTGAGATGCAGTGTCAATTCCATTAGTGCAGACTGAGTTACACATTAGTTCCCATTCCACAAAGCTCTCAGTATCAGACTGAGATACAGTATCAATTCCATCCGTGCAGACTGAGTTACACATTACATCCCAGTCCAGAAATCACACAGGATCAGACTGAGATACAGTGTCAATTCCATTAGTGCAGACTGAGGTACATATTACATCCCAGACCAGAAATCTCACAGGATCAGACTGAGATACAGTGTCAATTCCATTAGTGCGGACTTACCTACATATTACATCCCATTCCAGAAAGCTCTCAGTATCAGACAGAGATACATTATCAATTCCATTAATGCAGACTGAGCTACACATTACATCCCAGTCCAGAAATCACACAGTATCAGAATGACATACAATATCAATTCCATTAATGCAGACTGAGCTACACGTTACATCCCAGTCCAGAAATCTCACAGTATCAGTGTGAGATACAGTATCAATTCCATTAGAGCAGACTGAGCTACACATTAAATTCCGGTCGAGAAATCTCACAGTATCAGACTGAGATACAGTATCCATTCCATTATTGAAGACTGAGCTACACATTACATCCCATTCCAGAAAACTCTTAGGGGTAGAAATTAGTTTGCGCCCCATTTGGGGCGCAAATATCGTCTGGACGCAAATATTAGCGCCTGGCGCTAATTATCGGCACTGACTGGAAACTTCACTTTTACCGCCCCGGGAGGTGAGTGGAGCGCTAAAGCAGGCGCTGCACACCTGTCTTAAGGCGCAAAGGCCAAGGAGTGAGGCGCTAACTCAGAGCGCTGGTGAAGCTCATGTAATGTCAGTCAGCAATGGAACACACACACAATGGCACGGGCCAGTTCTTAAAGGGGATGGTTAATCTTGCTTTCCATCCACATCCTGTTCATTGCAGCTTTGAATCTCGGCCTGAAGAGACTTGCACATCAAATGTGCTGGAAAGAACAATGCAGAGTACCAGGCAAAGAGCTCAGAGTGCAGCTCCCGCAGTCTCTGCTAAATCGATACAAGGAAGGGCAAATCAAAATGAACCTGCAAAGTGTTGCTCAGTACCCAAAACTCCTTCCCACAACGTTGAATCTCTCCAGATGTCTCTCCCTCTCTCTCTCAGAATGCGTAGTCCAAAAATGCCACCAACAATAAAAGACAGGAAGAGGCCCCCTTTAAATAGCGCCCCACCCAGCCCCACAGCGATTGATAGCGTTCCAGTCTTCTGGTCGTTGGATGCGCCAGGCGGTAAGGCAGGGGGCGCCACTCAATTTCCGCTCCGGGGCGCCACAAGGGCGTTGCACCATGGAATGACGTCACAATCTGCGCGCGCAGGTGGTCGCAGCGGTAAGTTTTAGCGCCGCCGCACAATCTCAAGTTAAGTTCTCGAGCGGCGCAAACATCGCTGCGCCCGGCGTTAGCGGCTTTGCGCCCCATTAGCGCCCTCTTAAGGCGCTAACGAGAGGCGCAACCAACTGAATTTTTACCCCTTAATACCAGACTGAGATACAGTGTCAATTCCATTAGGGCAGACTGAGTTACACATTAGTTCCCATTCCACAAAGCTTTCAGTATCAGAATGAGATACAGTATCAATTCCATCCGTGCAGACTGAGCTACACATTACATCCCAGTCCAGAAAGCTCTCAATATCAAACTGATATACAGTGTCAATTCCATTAGTGCAAACTGACCTACACATTACATCCGAGTCCAGAAATCACACAATAACAGACTGAGATACAGTATCAATTCCATAAGTGCAGACTGAGTTACACATTCCATTCCATTCCACAAAGCTCTCAGTATCAGACTGAGATACAGTATCAATTCCATCCGTGCAGACTGAGCTACACATTACATGCCAGTCCAGAAAGTTCTCAATATAAGACTTAGATACAGTGTCAATTCCCTTAGTGCAGACTGAGCTACACAAAACATCCGAGTCCAGAAATCACACTGCAACAGACTGAGATACAGTATTAATTCCATTAGTGCAGACTTAGTTGCACATTACATCCCAGTCCAGAAATCACACAGTATCAGACTGAGATACAGTGCCAATTCCATTCGTGCAGACTGAGTTACACATTACATCCCAGTTCAGAAAGCTCTCAGTATCAGACTGAGATTCAGTGTCAAATCCATTAGTGCAGACTGAGTTACACATTACATCCCAGTCCAGAAATCACACAGTATGAGACTGAGCTACACATTACACTCCATTCCAGAAAGCTCTTAATAACAGACTGATATACAGTGTCAATTCCATTTGTGCAGACTGAGCTACACATTACATCCCAGTCCAGAAATCTCACAGTATCAAAATGAGATACAGTATCAATTCCATTAGTGCAGACTGAGGTACATATTACATCCCAGACCAGAAATCTCAGAGTATCAGACTGAGATACAGTGTCAATTCTATTAGTGCAGACTGAGCTACACATTACTTCCCAGTCCAGAAATCTCACAGTATCAGACTGAGATACAGTGTCAATTCCATAGTGCAGACTCAGTTACACATTACATCCCAGTCCAGAAAGCTCTCAGTACCAGACTAAGATACAATATGAATTCTATTAGTGCAGACTGAGCTACACATTACATCCCAGTCCAGCAATCTCTCAGTATCAGACTGAGATACAGTATGAATTCTATTAGTGCAGACTGAGCTACACATTATATCCCAGTCCAGAAATCTCACAGTATCAGACTGAGATACAGTGTCAATTCCATTAGTGCAGACTGAGTTACCCTTTACATCCCAGTCCAGAAATCACACAGTATCAGACTGAGCTACACATTACACTCCATTCCAGAAAGCTCTTAATACCAGACTGAGATACAGTGTCAATTGCATTGGTGCAGACTGAGCTACACATTTTATCCCAGTCCCGAAATCTCACAGTATCAAACTGAGATACTGTATCAATTCCATAAGTGCAGACTGAGGTACATATTACATCCCAGACTAGAAATCTCAGAGTATCAGACTGAGATACAGTGTCCATTCCATTAGTGCAGACTGACCTACATATTACATCCCAATCCAGAAAGCTCTCAGTATCAGACTGAGATACAATATCAATTCAATTAATGCAGACTGAGCTACACATTACATCCCAGTCCAGAAATCACACAGTTTCAGAATGAGATACAATATCAATTCCATTAATGTAGACTGAGCTACACGTTACATCCCAGTCCAGAAATCTCCAAGTATCAGACTGAGATACAATATCAATTGCATTAATGTAGACTTAGCTACACATTACATCCCAGTCCAGAAATCTCCCAGTATCAGACTGAGAAACAGTATCAATTACATTAGTGCAGATTAAGCTGCACATTACATCCCAGTCCAGAAATCTCACAGTATCAGACTGAGATGCAGTGTCAATTCCATTAGTGCAGACTGAGTTACACATTAGTTCCCATTCCACAAAGCTCTCAGTATCAGACTGAGATACAGTATCAATTCCATCCGTGCAGACTGAGCTACACATTACAACCCAGACCAGAAATCTCTCAGTATCAGACTGAGATACTGTATCAATTCCATTAGTGCAGACTGAGCTAAACAATACATCCCAGTCCAGAAATCTCACAGTTTCAGACTGAGGTACATTATTAATTCCATTCGTGCAGACTGAGCTACACATTACATCCTAGACCAGAAATCTCACAATATCAGACTGAGATACAGTGTCAATTCCATTAGTGCAGACTGAGCTACACAACACATCCCAGACCAGAAATCACACAGTATCAGACTGAGATACAATATCAATTCCATTAATGCAGACTGAGCTACACATTACATCCCAGTCCAGAAATCTCACAGTATCAGAATGACATACAATATCAATTCCATTAGTGCAGACTGAGTTACACATTACATCCGAGTCCAGAAATCACACAGCAACAGACTGAGATACAGTATCAATTCCATTCGTACAGACTGAGCTACACATCACATCCCAGTCCAACAATCTCTCAGTATCAGACTGAGATACAGTATCAATTCTATTAGTGCTGACCGAGCTACTCATTACATCCCAGTCCAGAAATCTCACAGTACCAAATTGAGATACAGTATCAATTCCATTAATGTAGACTGAGCGACACGTTACATCCCAGTCCAGAAATCTCACAGTGTCAGACTGAGATACAGTATCAATTCCATTAGTGCAGACTGAGTTACACTTTACATCCCAGTCCAGAAATCTCACAGTATCAGATTGAGATACAGTATCAATTCCATTAGTTCAGACTAAGCTACTCATTGCATCACAGTCCAGAAATCTCACAGTATCAGACTGAGAAACGATATCAATTCCATTAGTACAGACTGAGCTACACAATACATCCCAGTCCAGAAATCTCCCAGTATCAGACTGAGATACAGAATCAATTCCTTTAGTTCAGACTAAGCTACTCATTGCATCACAGTCCAGAAATCTCTCAGTATCAGACTGAGATACAGTATGAATTCTATAAGTGCAGACTGAGCTACACATTACATCCCAGTCCCGAAATCACACAGTATCAGACTGAGATACAATATCAATTCCATTAATGCAGACGGAGCTACACATTACATCCCAGTCCAGAAATCTCAAAGTATCAGACTGAGATACAGTATCAATTCCAATAATGCAGACTGAGCTAAACATTACATCCCAGTCCAGAAATCTCCCAGGATCAGACTGAGATAAAATATCCATTCCATTAGTGCAGACTGAGCTACACATTACATCCCATTCCAGAAAGCTCTTAATACCAGACTGAGATACATTATCAATTCCATCCGTGCAGACTGAGCTACACATTACATGCAAGTGCAGAAATGACACAGTATCAGACTGAGATACAGTATCAATTCCATTAGTGCAGACTGAGCTAAACAATACATCCCAGTCCAGAAATCCCACAGTATCAGACTGAGGTACATTATTAATTCCATTCGTGCAGACTGAGCTACACATTACATCCCAGTCCAGAAATCTCACAGTATCAGACTGAGATACAGTATCAATTCCATTAGAACAGTCTGAGTTTCACATTACATCCCAGACCAGAAATCACACTGTATCAGACTGAGATACAGTATCAATTCCATATTGCAGACTGAGCTACACATTGCATCCCAGTCCAGAAATCACACAGTATCAAACTGAGAAACATTATCAATTCCTTTCATACAGTCTGAGCTACTCATTACATCCGAGTCCAGAAATCTCTCAGTAGCAGACTGAGATGCATTGTCAATTCCATTAGTGCAGACTGATCGACACATTACATCCCAGTCCAGAAATCACACAGTATCAGACTGAGCTACACATTACACTCCATTACAGAAAGCTCTTAATACCAGACTGAGATACAGTGTCAATTGCATTCGTGCAGACTGAGCTACAAATGTTATCCCAGTTCCGAAATCTCACAGTATCAAACTGAGATAATGTATCAATTCCATTAGTGCAGACTGAGGTACATATTACATCCCAGACCAGAAATCTCACAGGATCAGACAGAGATACATTATCAATTCTATTAATGCAGACTGAGCTACACATTACATCCCAGTCCAGAAATCACACAGTATAAGACTGAGATACAGTAACAATTCCATTAGTGCAGACTGAGCTACTCATTACATCCCAGATGAGAAATCACACAGTATCAGTGTGAGATACAGTATCAATTCCATTCGTGCAGACTGAGCTACACATTACATCCCAGTCCAGAAATCTCACAGTATCAGACTGAGATACAGTATCAATTCCATTAGTGCGGACTGAGGTACATATTACATGCTAGACCAGAAATCTCACAGGATCAGACTGAGATACAGTGTCAATTCCATTAGTGCGGACTGACCTACATATTACATCCCATTCCAGAAAGTTCTCAGTATCAGACAGAGATACATTATCAATTCCATTAATGCAGACTGAGCTACACATTACATCCCAGTCCAGAAATCTCACAGTATCAGACTGAGATAGAGTATCAATTCCATAGTGCAGACTGAGCTACACATTGCATCCCAGTCCAGAAATCACACAGTATTAAACTGAGATACATTATCAATTCCTTTCATACAGTCTGAGCTACTCATTACATCCGAGTCCAGAAATCTCACAGTATCAGACTGAGATACAGTATCAATTCCATTAGTGCAGTCTGAGTTTCACATTACATCCCAGACCAGAAATCACACAGTATCAGACTGAGATACAGTATCAATTCCATATTGCAGACTGAGCTACACATTACATCCCAGTCCAGAAATCACACAGTATCAAACTGAGATACATTATCAATTCCTTTCATTCAGTCTGAGCTACTCATTCCATCCCAGTCCAGAAATCTCTCAGTAGCAGACTGAGATGCATTGTCAATTCCATTAGTGCAGACTAATCTACACTTTACATCCCAGTCCAGAAAGGTCTCAATATCAGACTGAGATACAGTGTCAATTCCATTAGTGCAGACTGAGTTACACATTACATCCCAGTCCAGAAATCACACAGTATCAGACTGAGCTACACATTACACTCCATTCCAGACAGCTCTTAATACCAGACTGAGATACAGTGTCAATTGCATTCGTGCAGACTGAGCTACACATTTTATTCCAGTCCCGAAATCTCACAGTATCAAACTGAGATAATGTATCAATTCCGTTAGTGCAGACTGAGGTACATATTACATCCCAGACCAGAAATCTCACAGGATCAGACTGAGTTACAGTGTCAATTCCAGTAGTGCGGACTGACCTACATATTACATCCCATTCCAGAAAGTTCTCAGTATCAGACAGAGATACATTATCAATTCCATTTATGCAGACTGAGCTACACATTACATCCCAGTCCAGAAATCACACAGTATCAGACTGAGATACAGTAACAAATCCTTTATTGAAGACTGAGCTACTCATTACATCGCATTCCAGAAAACTCTTAATACCAGACTGAGATACAGTATCAATTCCATTAGTGCAGACTGAGCTACACATTACATCCCAGTCCAGAAATCTCACAGTATCAGACTGAGATACAGTATCATTGTCATTAGTGCAGACTGAGCTACACATTACATCCCAGTCCAGAAATCTCACAATATCAGACTGAGATACAGTATCAATTCCATGAGTGCAGACTGAGTTACACATTACATCCCAGACCAGAAATCACACAGTATCAGACTGAGATACAGTGTCAATTCCATTAGTCCAGACTGAACTATACATTACATCCCAGTCCAGAAAGCTCTCAATATCAAACTGAGCTACAGTGTCAATTCCAAGAATGCAGACTGAACTACACATTACATCCGAGTCCAGAAATCACACAGTAACAGACTGAGATACAGTATCAATTCCATTAGTGCAGACTGAGTTACAAATTACATGCCAGTCCAGAAAGCTCTCAATATAAGACTGAGATACACTGTCAATTCCCTTAGTGCAGACTGAGCTACACAAAACATCCGAGTCCAGAAATCACACAGCAACAGACTGAGATACAGTATTAATTCCATATAGTGCAGACTTAGTTGCACATTACATCCCAGTCCAGAAATCACACAGTATCAGACTGAGATACAGTGCCAATTCCATTAGTGCAGACTGAGTTACACATTACATCCCAGTCCAGAAAGCTCTCAGTATCAGACTGAGATACAGTATCAATTCCATTCGTACAGACTGAGCTACACATTACATCATAGTCCAGAAATCTCTCAGTATCAGACTGAGATAAAGTGTCAATTCAATTTGTGTAGACTGAGCTACACATCACATCCGAGTCCAGAAATCTCTCAATATAAGACTGAGATAGTATCAATTCCATTAGTGCAGACTGAGCCACACATTACATCCCAGTCCAGAAATTTCTCAGTATCAGTGTGAGATACAGTAGCAATTCCATTATTTCAGACTGATCTACACAATACATCTCAGTCCGGAAATCTCACAGTATCAGACTGAGATACATTATTAATTCCATTCGTGCAGACTGAGCTACACATTACATCCCAGTCCAGAAATCTCACAGTATCAGACTGAGATACTGTAACAATTCCATTAGTGCAGACAAAGCTACACATTACATCCCAGTCCAGAAGTCTCACAGTTTCAGACTGAGATACAGTATCAATTCCATTAGTGCAGTCTGAGTTTCACATTACATCCCAGACCAGAAATCACACAGTATCAGACTGAGATACAATATCAATTCCATTAGTGCAGACTGAGCTACACATTACATCCCAGTCCAGAAATCACACAGTACCAAATTGAGAAACATTATCTATTCCTTTCATGCAGTCTGAGCTACTTTGGGTCAGTCTTTACGAAGGAAGACACAAAAAACCTCCCTGGGATATCGGGAAAAATAGGGACATTTGCAAAGGAGGAACTGACGCAAGTCAATATCTCTAAGGATATGGTGTTAAGGAAGCTAAAGGGATTGAAGGCGGACAAATCCCCAGGGCCTGATAACATGCATCCTAGGGTGCTGAAGGAGGTGGCCCTAGAGATAGCGGATGCACTAAGTATGATTTTTCAGAATTCATTAGACTCGGGAACAGTGCCCATGGATTGGAGGGTAGCTAACGTTACCCCACTATTCAAAAAGGGGGGTAGGGAAAAAGCAGGTAATTACAGACCTGTAAGCCTTACATCAGTTGTGGGCAAAATGCTGGAGTCCATCATTAAGGATGAAATAGCGGAGCACTCAGCAAATGGGGACAGGATAGGACAGAGTCAACATGGATTTACAAAGGGTAAATCGTGCTTGACTAATCTATTGGAATTTTTTGAGGGAGTAACTGGTAAAATAGATGGGGGAGAGCCAGTAGATGTGGTGTACCTGGACTTCCAAAAGGCCTTCGATAAGGTCCCACATAAAAGATTAGCAGGGAAAATTGAAGCTCATGGGATAAAGGGGAAAGTATTGACGTGGATAGAGAACTGGCTGTCAGATAGAAAACAGAGAGTTTGAATAAACGGCTCATTTTCTGAATGGCTGGCAGTAACAAGTGGGGTACCACAGGGATCTGTCCTGGGTCCCCAGCTGTTCACAATTTATATTAATGACCTGGATCAGGGAGTCGGATGCAGCATTTCCAAATTTGCAGACGACACTAAACTAGGAGGAGGGGTGGGCTCAGAGGAGGAGACCAGGAAGCTCCAGAGCGATTTGGACAGACTGGGTGATTGGGCGGATAAATGGCAGATGCACTATAATGTGGACAAGTGCGAAGTTATCCACCTTGGGTGCAGGAACGGGAGGGCAAATTATTATTTAAATGGCAATAAATTGGGAGAGGGGGAAGTACAGAGAGACCTGGGTGTTCTTGTACACCAGTCACTGAAGGCGAGCATGCAGGTGCAACAGGCGATCAAGAAGGCAAACGGTATGCTGGCCTTCATAGCAAAAGGGTTGGAATACAGGAACAGGGATACATTGCTTCAGCTGTACAGGGCACTGGTGAGACCACAGCTCGAGTACTGTGTACAGTTTTGGTCGCCTCATCTGAGGAAAGATGTTCTTGCCATGGACGGGGTGCAGCGGCGATTCACCAGGCTGATACCAGGAATGGCGGGATTGACCTATGAGGAGAGACTATGTAGTTTAGGGATGTACACACTGGAGTTTAGAAGATTGAGAGGGGACCTCATAGAAGTGTATAAAATTCTGACAGGTCTAGACAGACTAGATGCAGAAGGAATGTTTCCCTTGGCGGGTGAGAACAGAACTAGAGGACATAATTTAAGGATAAGGGCTAAACCATTTAGGACAGAAATGAGGGGGAATTTCTTCACTCAGAGGGTGGTGAACCTGTGGAACTCATTGCCACAGAGGGCAGTGTACGCCAGCTCATTAAATATATTTAAGAGGGAATTAGATATATTTCTACAGGCAAAAGGGGTTAAGGGTTACGGAGAGAAGGCGGGGACGGGATACTGAATTGGAGGATCAGCCATGATCTCATTAAATGGCGGAGCAGGCTCGAAGGGCCGGATGGCCTACTCCTGCTCCTATCTTCTATGTATCTATGTATTACATCCGAATCCAGAAATCTCTCAGTAGCAGACTGAGATGCATTGTCAATTCCATTAGTGCAGACTGATCTACACTTTACATCCCAGTCCAGAAAGCTCTCAATATCAGACTGAGATACAGTGTCAATTCCATTAGTGCAGACTGCGTTACACATTACATCCCAGTCCAGAAATCACACAGTATCAGACTGAGCTACACATTACACTCCATTCCAGAAAGCTCTTAATACCAGACTGAGATACAGTGTCAATTGCATTCGTGCAGACTGAGCTACACATTTTATCCCAGTCCCGAAATCTCACAGTAACAAACTGAGATAATGTATCAATTCAATTAGTGTAGACTGAGGTACATATTACATCCCAGACCAGAAATCCCACAGGGTCAGACTGAGATACAGTGTCAATTCCATTAGTGCGGACTGACCTACATATTACATCCCATTCCAGAAAGCTCTCAATATCAGACAGAGATATATTATCAATTCCATAAATGCAGACTGAGCTACACATTACATCCCAGTCCAGAAATCACTCAGTATCAGACTGAGATACAGTAACAACTCCATTAGTGCAGACTGAGCTATTCATTACATCCCAGTCGAGAAATCTCACAGTATCAGACTGAGATACAGTATCCATTCCATTATTGAAAACTGAGCTACACATTACATCCCATTCCAGAAAACTCTTAATACCAGATTGAGATACAGTATCAATTCCATTAGTGCAGACTGAGCTACACATTACATCCCAGTCCAGACATCTCACAGTATCAGACTGAGATACGGTATCATTGTCATTAGTGCAGACTGAGCTACACATTACAACCCAGTCCAGAAATTTCTCAGTATCAGTGTGAGATACAGTAGCAATTCCATTATTTCAGACTGATCTACACAATACATCTCAGTCCGGAAATCTCACAGTATCAGACTGAGATACATTATTAATTCCATTCGTGCAGACTGAGCTACACATTACATCCCAGTCCTGAAATCTCACAGTATCAGACTGAGATACTGTAACAATTCCATTAGTGCAGACAAAGCTACACATTACATCCCAGTCCAGAAGTCTCACAGTTTCAGACTGAGATACAGTATCAATTCCATTAGTGCAGTCTGAGTTTCACATTACATCCCAGACCAGAAATCACACAGTATCAGACTGAGATACAATATCAATTCCATTAGTGCAGACTGAGCTACACATTACATCCCAGTCCAGAAATCACACAGTACCAAATTGAGAAACATTATCTATTCCTTTCATGCAGTCTGAGCTACTTTGGGTCAGTCTTTACGAAGGAAGACACAAAAAACCTCCCTGGGATATCGGGAAAAATAGGGACATTTGCAAAGGAGGAACTGACGCAAGTCAATATCTCTAAGGATATGGTGTTAAGGAAGCTAAAGGGATTGAAGGCGGACAAATCCCCAGGGCCTGATAACATGCATCCTAGGGTGCTGAAGGAGGTGGCCCTAGAGATAGCGGATGCACTAAGTATGATTTTTCAGAATTCATTAGACTCGGGAACAGTGCCCATGGATTGGAGGGTAGCTAACGTTACCCCACTATTCAAAAAGGGGGGTAGGGAAAAAGCAGGTAATTACAGACCTGTAAGCCTTACATCAGTTGTGGGCAAAATGCTGGAGTCCATCATTAAGGATGAAATAGCGGAGCACTCAGCAAATGGGGACAGGATAGGACAGAGTCAACATGGATTTACAAAGGGTAAATCGTGCTTGACTAATCTATTGGAATTTTTTGAGGGAGTAACTGGTAAAATAGATGGGGGAGAGCCAGTAGATGTGGTGTACCTGGACTTCCAAAAGGCCTTCGATAAGGTCCCACATAAAAGATTAGCAGGGAAAATTGAAGCTCATGGGATAAAGGGGAAAGTATTGACGTGGATAGAGAACTGGCTGTCAGATAGAAAACAGAGAGTTTGAATAAACGGCTCATTTTCTGAATGGCTGGCAGTAACAAGTGGGGTACCACAGGGATCTGTCCTGGGTCCCCAGCTGTTCACAATTTATATTAATGACCTGGATCAGGGAGTCGGATGCAGCATTTCCAAATTTGCAGACGACACTAAACTAGGAGGAGGGGTGGGCTCAGAGGAGGAGACCAGGAAGCTCCAGAGCGATTTGGACAGACTGGGTGATTGGGCGGATAAATGGCAGATGCACTATAATGTGGACAAGTGCGAAGTTATCCACCTTGGGTGCAGGAACGGGAGGGCAAATTATTATTTAAATGGCAATAAATTGGGAGAGGGGGAAGTACAGAGAGACCTGGGTGTTCTTGTACACCAGTCACTGAAGGCGAGCATGCAGGTGCAACAGGCGATCAAGAAGGCAAACGGTATGCTGGCCTTCATAGCAAAAGGGTTGGAATACAGGAACAGGGATACATTGCTTCAGCTGTACAGGGCACTGGTGAGACCACAGCTCGAGTACTGTGTACAGTTTTGGTCGCCTCATCTGAGGAAAGATGTTCTTGCCATGGACGGGGTGCAGCGGCGATTCACCAGGCTGATACCAGGAATGGCGGGATTGACCTATGAGGAGAGACTATGTAGTTTAGGGATGTACACACTGGAGTTTAGAAGATTGAGAGGGGACCTCATAGAAGTGTATAAAATTCTGACAGGTCTAGACAGACTAGATGCAGAAGGAATGTTTCCCTTGGCGGGTGAGAACAGAACTAGAGGACATAATTTAAGGATAAGGGCTAAACCATTTAGGACAGAAATGAGGGGGAATTTCTTCACTCAGAGGGTGGTGAACCTGTGGAACTCATTGCCACAGAGGGCAGTGTACGCCAGCTCATTAAATATATTTAAGAGGGAATTAGATATATTTCTACAGGCAAAAGGGGTTAAGGGTTACGGAGAGAAGGCGGGGACGGGATACTGAATTGGAGGATCAGCCATGATCTCATTAAATGGCGGAGCAGGCTCGAAGGGCCGGATGGCCTACTCCTGCTCCTATCTTCTATGTATCTATGTATTACATCCGAATCCAGAAATCTCTCAGTAGCAGACTGAGATGCATTGTCAATTCCATTAGTGCAGACTGATCTACACTTTACATCCCAGTCCAGAAAGCTCTCAATATCAGACTGAGATACAGTGTCAATTCCATTAGTGCAGACTGCGTTACACATTACATCCCAGTCCAGAAATCACACAGTATCAGACTGAGCTACACATTACACTCCATTCCAGAAAGCTCTTAATACCAGACTGAGATACAGTGTCAATTGCATTCGTGCAGACTGAGCTACACATTTTATCCCAGTCCCGAAATCTCACAGTAACAAACTGAGATAATGTATCAATTCCATTAGTGTAGACTGAGGTACATATTACATCCCAGACCAGAAATCCCACAGGGTCAGACTGAGATACAGTGTCAATTCCATTAGTGCGGACTGACCTACATATTACATCCCATTCCAGAAAGCTCTCAATATCAGACAGAGATATATTATCAATTCCATAAATGCAGACTGAGCTACACATTACATCCCAGTCCAGAAATCACTCAGTATCAGACTGAGATACAGTAACAACTCCATTAGTGCAGACTGAGCTATTCATTACATCCCAGTCGAGAAATCTCACAGTATCAGACTGAGATACAGTATCCATTCCATTATTGAAAACTGAGCTACACATTACATCCCATTCCAGAAAACTCTTAATACCAGATTGAGATACAGTATCAATTCCATTAGTGCAGACTGAGCTACACATTACATCCCAGTCCAGACATCTCACAGTATCAGACTGAGATACGGTATCATTGTCATTAGTGCAGACTGAGCTACACATTACAACCCAGTCCAGAAATCTCACAATATCAGACTGAGATACAGTATCAATTCCATTAGTGCAGACTGAGTTCCACATTACATCCCAAACCAGAAATCACACAGTATCAGACTGAGATACAGTGTCAAGTCCTTTAGTGCAGACTGATCTACACGTTACATCCCAGTCCAGAAAGCTCTCAATATCAAACTGAGATACAGTGTCAATTCCATTAGTGCAGACTGACCTATACATTACATCCGAGTCCAGAAATCACACAGTAACATTCTGAGCTACAGTATCAATTCCATTAGTGCAGACTGAGTTACAAATTATATCCCAGTCCACAAAGCTCTCAGTATCAGACTGAGATACAGTATCAATTCCATCCGTGCAGACTGAGCTACACATTACATGCCAGTCCAGAAAGCTCTCAATATAAGACTGAGATACAGTGTGAATTCCCTTAGTGCAGACTGAGCTACACAAAACATCCGAGTCCAGATATCACACAGCAACAGACTGAGATACAGTATTAATTCCATTAGTGCAGACTTAGTTGCACATTACATCCCAGTCCAGAAATCACACAGTATCAGACTGAGATACAGTATCAGTTCAATTTGTGCAGACTGAGCTACACATCACATCCGAGTCCAGAAATCTCTCAGTCCAGACTGAGATACAGTATCAATTCCATTAGTGCAGACTGAATTACACATTACATCCTAGTTCAGAAATCTCCCATTATCAGACTGAGATACCGTATCAATTCCATTAGTGCAGACTGAGCTGCACATTACATCCCAGTCCAGAAATCTCATAGTTTCAGACTGAGATACAGTATAAATTCCATTAGTGTAGACTGAGCTACACAATACATCCCAGTCCAGAAATCTCACAGTATCAGACTAAGATACAGTATCAATTCCATTAGTGCAGACCGAGCTACACATTGCATCCTAGTTCAGAAAGCTCTCAGTATCAGACTGAGATACAATATCAATTCCATAAGTGCAGACTGAGCTACACATTACATCCCAGCCCAGAAATCTCACAGTATCAGGCTGAGATAAATCATGTATTCCATTAGTTCAGACTGAGCTCCACATTACATCGCAGTCCAGAAATCTCACAGTATCAGACTGAGATACAGTATCAATTCCATAAGTGCAGACTGAGCTACTCATTACATCCCAGTCCAGAAATCTCGCAGTGCAGACTGAGATACAGTATCAATTACATTAGTGCAGACTGAGCTACACATTACATCCCAGTCCAGAAATCTCTCAGTTACAGACTGAGATACAGTATCAATTCCATCCGTGCAGACTGAGCTACACATTACATCCCAGTCTAGAGATCACACAGTATCAGACTGAGATACAGTGTCAATTCCATTAGTGCAGACTGAGCTACACATTACATCCCAGTCCAGAAATCTCTCAGTTACACACTGAGATACAGTATCAATTCCATTAGTGCAGACAGAGCTACACAATACATCCCAGTCCAGAAATCTGACAGTATCAGACTGAGGTACAGTATGAGTACCATTAGTGCAGAATGAGCTAGACATTACATCCCAGTCTAGAAAACTCACAGTATCAGACTGAGATACATTATCAATTCCAAAAGTGCAGACTAAGCTACACATTACATCCCAGTCGAGAAATCTCACAGTATCAGACTGAGATACAGTATTAATTCCGTTCGTGCAGACTAAGCTTCACATTACATCCCAGTCCAGAAATCTCACAGTATCAGACTGAGAAACAGTGTCAATTCCATTAGTGCAGACTGAGCTACACATTACATGCCAGTCCAGGAATCACACAGTATCAGACTGAGATAGTATCAATTCTATTAGTGCAGACTGAGCTACACAATACATCCCAGTCCAGAAATCTCACATTATCAGACTTAGATACATTATTAATTCCATACGTGCAGACTGAGCTGCACATTACATCCCAGTCCAGAAATCTCACAATATCAGACTGAGATGCAGTATCAATTCCATTAGTGCAGACTGAGCTACACATTACATCCCAGTCCAGAAATCACACAGTATCAGACTGAGATACAGTATCAATTCCATTAGTGCAGACTGAGTTAAAGATTACATCCCAGACCACAAATCACACAGTATCAGACTGAGATACAGTGTCAATTCCATTAGTGCAGACTGAGCTACACATTACATCCCAGTCCAGAAATCTCTCAGTATCAGACAGAGATACAGTATCAATTCCATTAGTGCAGACTGAGTTACACATTACATTCCAGAAAACAAATCACACTGTATCAGACTGAGATACAGTGTCAATTCCATTAGTGCAGACTGAGCTACACATTATATCCCAGTCCAGAAATCTCAGAGTATCCGACTGAGATACAGTATCAATTCCATTAGTGCAGACTGAGATACATATTACATCCCGGACCAGAATTCTCACAGTATCATACTGAGATACTGCGTCAATTACATTAATGCAGACTGAGCTACACATTACATCCCAGTCCAGAAATCTCACAGTTTCAGACTCAGATACAGTATAAATTCCATTAGTGTAGACTGAGCTACACAATACATCCCAGTCCAGAAATCTCACAGTATCAGACTGAGATACAGTATCAATTCCATTAGTTCAGATCGAGCTACACATTACATCCTAGTTCAGAAATCTGCCAGTATCAGACTGAGATACCGTATCCATTCCATTAGTGCAGACTGAGCTACACATTACATCCCAGCCCAGAAATCTCACAGTATCAGACTGAGATACAGTATTAATTCCGTTCGTGCAGACTAAGCTTCACATTACATCCCAGTCCAGAAATCTCACAGTATCAGACTGAGAAACAGTGTCAATTCCATTAGTGCAGACTGAGCTACACATTACATGCCAGTCCAGGAATCACACAGTATCAGACTGAGATAGTATCAATTCAATTAGTGCAGACTGAGCTGCACCTTACATCCCAGACCAGAAATTTCTCAGTATCAGTGTGAGATACAGTATCAATTCTATTAGTGCAGACTGAGCTACACAATACATCCCAGTCCAGAAATCTCACATTATCAGACTGAGATACATTATTAATTCCATACGTGCAGACTGAGCTGCACATTACATCCCAGTCCAGAAATCTCACAATATCAGACTGAGATACAGTGTCAATTCCATTTGTGCAGACAGAGCTGCACAACACATCCCAGTCCAGAAATCTCACATATCTGACTGAGATAAAGTATGAATTCTATTAGTGCAGACTGAGCTACACATTACAACCCAGTCCAAAAATCTCTCAGTACCAGACAGAGATACAGTGTCAATTCCATTAGTGCAGACTGAGCTACACATTACATCCGAGACCACAAATCTCTCCATATCAGACTGAGATACAGTATAAATTCCATTAGTGCAGACTGAGTTACACATTACATCCCAGTCCAGAAAGCTCTCAGTATCAATTACATTAATGCAGACTGAGTTACACATTACATTCCAGAAAAGAAATCACACTGTATCAGACTGAGATACAGTGTCAATTCCATTAGTGCAGACTGAGTTACACATTACATTCCAGAAAAGAAATCACACTGTATCAGACTGAGATACAGTGTCAATTCCATTAGTGCAGACTGAGCTACACAATATATCCCAGTCCAGAAATCTCACAGTATCCGACTGAGATACAGTATCAATTCCATTAGTGCAGACTGAGATACATATTACATCCCGAACCAGAATTCTCACAGTATCATACTGAGATACTGCGTCAATTACATTAGTGCAGACTGAGCTACACATAACATCCCATTCCAGAAAGCTCTCAGTATCAGACTGAGATACAATATCAATTCCATTAATGCAGACTGAGCTGCACATTACATCCCAGTCCAGAAATCTCACAGTTTCAGAATGAGATACAGTATAAATTCCATTAGTGTAGACTGAGCTACACATTACATACTAGTTCAGAAATCTGCCAGTATCAGACTGAGATACCGTATCCATTCCATTAGTGCAGACTGAGCTACACATTACATCCCAGCCCAGAAATCTCACAGTTTCAGACTGAGATAAAGCATTTATTCCATTAGTTCAGACTGAGCTACACATTACATCCCAGCCCAGAAATCTCTCAGTATCAGACTGAGATAAAGCATTTATTCCATTAGTTCAGACTGAGCTCCACATTACATCCCAGTCCAGAAATCTCACAGTATCAGACTGAGATACAGTATAAATTCCATTAGTTTAGACAGAGCTACACAATACATCCCAGTCCAGAAATCTCACAGTATCAGACTGAGATACAGTATCAATTCCATAAGTGCAGACTGAGCTACACATTACATCCCAGTCCAGAAATCTCTCAGTTCAGACTGAGATACAGTATCAATTACATTAATGCAGGCAAATCGACACAATACATCCCAGTCCAGAAAGCTCTCAGTATCAGACTGAGATACAATATCAATTCCATTAGTGCAGACTGAGCTACACATTACATCCCAGTCCAGAAAGCTCTCAGTATCAATTACATTAATGCAGACAAATCGACACAATACATCCCAGTCCAGAAATCTTTCAGTATCAGACTGAGATACAGTATAAATTCCGTTAGTGCAGAGTGAGCTACACATTACATCCCAGTCCAGAGATCACACAGTATCAGACTGAGATACAGTGTCAATTCCATTTGTGCAGACTGAGCTACACGTTACATCCCAGTCCAGAAATCTCTCAGTTTCAGACTGAGATACAGTATCAATTCCATTTGCTCAGACTGAGCTACACAATACATCCCAGTCCAGAAATCACACAGAATCAGACTGAGATACAGTGTCAATTCCATTAGTGCAGACTGTGTTACGCATTACATCCCAGTCCAGAAATCACACAGTATCAGACTGAGATACTGTGTCAATTAAATTTGTGCAGACTGAGCTACACATTACATCCCATTCCAGAAAGCTCTCAGCATCAGACTGAGATACAATATCAATTCAATTTGTGCAGACTGAGCTACACATTACATCCCAGTCCAGAAAACTCACAGTATCAGACTGAGATACAGTATCAATTCCATTCGCGCAGACTGAGCTACACATTACATCCCAGTCCTGAAATTACACAGTATCAGACTGAGATACAGTGTCAATTCCATAAGTGCAGACTGAGCTACACATTACATCCCAGTCCAGAAATCTCGCAGTATCAGACTGAGATACGGTAACAATTCCATTAGTGCAGACTGATCTACTCATTACATCCCAGTCGAGAAATCTCACAGTATCTGTGTGAGATACAGTATCAATTCCAGTTAGTGCAGACTGAGCTACACCTTACATCCCAGTCGAGAAGACACACAGTATCAGACTGAGATACAGTATCAATGCCATGAGTGCAGACTGCGCTACACATTACATCCCAGTCCAGAAATCTCTCAGTATCAGACTAAGATACAGTATCAATTACATTAATGCAGACAAATCGACACAATACATCCCAGTCCAGAAATCTTTCAGTATCAGACTGAGATACAGTATCAATTCCATTAGTGCAGAATGAGTTACACGTTACAACCCATTCAGAAAGCTCTCAGTATCAGACTGAGATACAGTATCAATTCCATCCGTGCAGACTGAGCTACACATTACATGCCAGTCCAGAAATCACACAGTATCAGACTGAGATACAGTATCAATTCCATTAGTGCAGACTGAGCTACACATTACATCCCAGTCCAGAAATCTCACAGTATCAGACTGAGATACAATATCAATTCCGTTAGTGCAGAGTGAGCTACACATTACATCCCAGTCCAGAAATCTCACAGTATCAGACTGAGATACAATATCAATTCCGTTAGTGCAGACTGAGCTACACATTACATCCCAGTACAGAAATCTCACCGTATCAGACTGAGATACAGTATCAATTCCAAGAATGCAGAATGAGCTACACATTACATCACATTCCACAAAGCTCGCAGTATCAGACTGAGATGTAGTATCAATTCCATCGATGCAGACTGAGCTACTCATTACATGCCAGTCCAGAAATAACACAGTATCAGACTGAGATACAGTATCAAAGTCATTAGTGCAGACTGAGCTACACATTATATCCCAGTCCAGAAATCTCCCAGTATCAGACTAAGACAGTATCAATTCCATTAGTACAGACTGAGCTACACAATACATCCCAGTCCAGAAATCTCACAGTATCAGACTGAGATACAGTATCTATTCCATTAGTGTAGTCTGAGCTACACAATACATCCAAGTCCAGAAATCTCACAGTGTCAGACTGAGATACATTATTAATTCCATTCGTGCAGACTGAGCTACACATTACATCCCAGTCCTGAAACCTCACAGTATCAGACTGAGATACAGTATCAATTCCATTAGTGCAGTCTGAGCTACACAATACATCCCAGTCCAGATATCTCACAGTATCAGGCTGATATACAGTATCAATTCCATTAGTGCAGACTGAGCTACACAATACATCCCAGTCCAGAAATCTCACAGTATCAGACTGAGATACAGTGTCAATTCCATTAGTGCAGACAGAGCTGCACAATACATCCCAGTCCAGCAATCTCACAGTATCAGACGGAGATACAGTATCAATTCCATTAGTGCAGACTGAGCTACAAATTACATCCCAGTCCAGAAATCACACAGTATCAGACTGAGATACAGTATCAATTCCTTTCATGCAGTCTGAGCTTCACATTACATCCCAGTCCAGAAAACTCACAGTATCAGACTGAGATACAGTGTCAATTCCATTAGTGCAAACTGAGTTACACATTACATCCCATTCCAGAAGGCTCTCAATATCAGACTCAGATACAGTGTCAATTCCATTCGTGCAGACTGAGCGACACAATAAATCCCAGTCCGGAAATCTGACAGAAACAGACTGAGATACAATATCAATTACATTAATGCAGACTGAGCTACACATTACATCCCAGTCCAGAAATTTCTCAGTATCAGACTGAGATACAGTATCAATTCCATTCACGCAGACTGAGCTACACAATACATCCCATTCCAGAAATGACACAGTATCAGACTGAGATACAGTGTCAATTCCTTTAGTGCAGACAGAGTTACACATTACATCCCAGTCCAGTAATCACACAGTATCAAACTGAGATACTGTATCAATTCCATAAGTGCAGACTGAGGTACATATTACATCCCAGACTAGAAATCTCAGAGTATCAGACTGAGATACAGTGTCCATTCCATTAGTGCAGACTGACCTACATATTACATCCCAATCCAGAAAGCTCTCAGTATCAGACTGAGATACAGTATCAATTAAATTTGTGCAGACTGAGCTACACATTACATCCCATGCCAGAAAGCTCTCAGCACCAGACTGAGATACAATATCAATTGAATTTGTGCAGACTGAGCTATACATTATATCCCAGTCCAGAAATCTCACAGTATCCGACTGAGATACAGTATCAATTCCAATAGTGCAGACTGAGATACACATTACATCCCGGACCAGAAATCTCACAGTATCATACTGAGATACTGTGTCAATTACATTTGTGCAGACTGAGCTACACATTACATCCCATTCCAGAAAGCTCTCAGTATCAGACTGAGATACAATATCAATTCAATTAATGCAGACTGAGCTGCACATTACATCCCAGTCCAGAAATCTCACAGTTTCAGACTGAGATACAGTATCAATTCCATTAGTGCAGACTGAGCTGCTCATTACATCCCAGTCCAGTAATCTCACAGTGTCAGACTGAGATACATTATTAATTCCATTCGTGCAGACTGAGCTACACATTACATCCCAGTCCTGAAACCTCACAGTATCAGACTGAGATACATTATTAATTCCATTCGTGCAGACTGAGCTACACATTACATCCCAGTCCAGAAATCACACAGTATCAGACTGAGATACATTATAAATTCCTTTCATGCAGTCTGAGCTACACATTACATCCGATTCCAGAAATAGCTCAGTATCAGACTGAGATACAGTGTCAATTCCATTAGTGCAGACTGAGTTACAAATTACATCCCAGTCCACAAATCTATCAGTATCAGACTGAGATACAGTGTCACTTCCATTAGTGCAGACTGAGTTACACTTTACATCCCATTCCAGAAAGCTCTCAATATCAGACTGAGATACAGTGTCAATTCCATTAGTGAAGACTGAGCTACACATTGCATCCAAGTCCAGAAATCACACAGTAACAGACTGAGATACAGTGTCAATTCCATTAGTGCAGACTGAGTTACACATTACATCCCAGTCCAGAAATCACACAGTATCAGACTGAGATACAGTATCAATTCCATTAGTGAAGACTGAGCTACACATTACATCCCAGTCCAGAAATCTCACCGTATCAGTCTGAGATACAGTAACAATTCCATCAGTGCAGACTGAGCTGCTCATTACATCCCAGTCGAGCAATCTCACAGTATCAGACTGAGATACAGTATCAATTCGATTAGTGCAGACAGAGCTGCACAATACTTCCCAGTCCAGCAATCTCACAGTTTCAGACTGAGGTACAGTAACAATTCCATTAGTGCAGACTGAGCTACAAATTACATCCCAGTCCAGAAATCACACAGTATCAGACTGAGATACATTATCAATTCCTTTCATGCTGTCTGAGCTACACATTACATCCGAGTCCAGAAATATCTCAGTATCAGACTGAGATACAGTAACAATTCCATTAGTGCAGACTGAGCTACTCATTACATCCCAGTCGAGAAATCTCACAGTATCAGTGTGAGATACAGTATCAATTCCATAAGTGAAGACTGAGCTACACATTAAATCCCAGTCGAGAAATCACACAGTAACAGACTGAGATACAGTATCAATTCCAAGAGTGCAGACTGAGCTACACATTACATCCCAGTCCACAAAGCTCTCAGTATCAGACTGAGATACAGTATCAATTCAAGATGTGCAGACTGAGCTACACATTACATGACAGTCCAGAATTCACACAGTATCAGACTGAGATACAGTATCAATGTCATTAGTGCAGACTGAGCTACACATTACATCCCAGTCCAGAAATTTCTCAGTATCAGTGTGAGATACAGTATCATTTCCATTAGTGCAGACTGAGTTACACAATAAATCCCAGTCCAGAAATCTCACAGTATCAGACTGAGATACATTTTTAATTCCATTCGTGCAGACTGAGCTACACATTGCATCCCAGTCCAGAAATCTCACAGTATCAGACTGAGATACAGTATCAATTCCATTAGTGCAGACAGAGCTGCACAATACATCCCAGTCCAGAAATCTCACAGTATCAGACTGAGGTACAATTACAATTCCATTAGTGCAGATGGAGCTACACATTACATCCCAGTCCACAAATCACACAGTATCAGACTGAGATATATTATCAATTCCTTTCATTCAGTCTGAGCTACACATTACATCCGAGTCCAGAAATCTCTCAGTATCAGACTGAGATACAGTGTCAATTCCATTAGTGCAAACTGAGTTACACATTACATCCCATTCCAGAAAGCTCTCAATATCAGACTGAGATACAGTGTCAATTCCATTAGTGCAGACTGAGCTACACATTACATACTAGTCCAGAAATCTCACAGTATCAGACTGAGATACAGTATCAATTCCTTTAGTGCAGTCAGAGCAACACAATACATCCCAGTCTAGAAATCTCTCAGTATCAGACTGAGATACAGTATCAATTCAATTTGTGCAGACTGAGCTACACATTACATCCGAGTCCAGAAATCTCTCAGTATCAGACTGAGATACAGTATCAAATCCATTAGTGCAGACTGAGTTACACATTACATCCCAGTATATACATCACTCAGTATCAGACTGAACTACACGTTACATCCCATTCCAGAAAGCTCTCAGTATCAGACTGAGATACAATATCAATCCCATTAGTGCAGACTGAGCTACACATTACATCCCAATCCAGAAATCTCACAGTAGCAGACTGAGATACAGTATCAATTCCTTTACTGCAGACTAAGCTACACATTACATCCCAGTCCAGAAATCTCACAGTACCAGGCTGAGTTACAGTAACAATTCCATTAGTGCAGACTGAGCTACTCATTTCCTCCCAGTCGAGAAATCTCACAGTATCAGTGTGAGATACAGTATCAATTCCATTAGTGCAGACTGAGCTACACAATAAATCCCAGTCCAGAAATCTCACAGTATCAGACTGAGATACAATATCAATTACATTAATGCAGACAGATCTACACAATACATCACAGTCTAGAAAATTTTCAGCATCAGACTGAGATACAGTGTCAATGCCATTAATGCAGACTGAGCTACAAAATACATCCCAGTCCAGAAATCGCTCAGTATCAGACTGAGATACAGTATCAATTCCATTAGTGCAGACTGAGCTGCACATTACATCCCAGTCCAGAAATCACACAATATCACACTGAGATAAAGTATCAATTCCATTAGTGCAGACTGAGATACTCATTACATCCAGTCCAGAAATCACACAGTATCAGACTGAGATACAGTATCAATTCCTTTAGTGCAGACTGAGCTACACATTACATCCCAGTCCAGAAATCACACAGTATCAGACTGAGATACCATGTAAATTCCATTAGTGCAGACTGAGTTACGCATTACATCCCATTCCAGAAATATCACAGTATCAGACATGAGATACAGTATCAATTCCAAATAGTGCAGACTGAGCTACACATTACATCCCAGTCCAGAAATCACACAGTATCAGACTGAGATACAGTATCAAAGTCATTAGTGCAGACTGAGCTACACATTACATCCCAGTCCAGAAATCTCCCAGTATCAGACTGAGATACAGTATCAATTCCAATTAGTGCATACTAAGCGACACATTACATCCCAGTCCAGAAATCTCATAGTATCAGACTGAGATACAGTATCAAGTCCAATTAATACAGACTGAGCTACACATTACATCCCAGTTCAGAAATCTTTCATTATCAGACTGAGATACAGTATCAATTCCATTCGTACAGACTGAGCTACACAATACATCCCAGTCCAGAAATCACACAGTATCAGACTGAGATACAGTATCAATTCCATTAGTGAAGACTGAGCTACACATTACATCCCAGTCCAGAAATCTCACCGTATCAGACTGAGATACATTATCAATTCCATTCGTACAGACTGAGCTACACAATACATCCCAGTCCAGAAATCACACAGTATCAGACTGAGATACAGTAACAATTCCATTAGTGCAGACTGAGCTGCTCATTACATCCCAGCCGAGCAATCTCACAGTATCAGACTGAGATACAGTATCAATTCGATTAGTGCAGACAGAGCTGCACAATACATCCCAGTCCAGCAATCTCAAAGTTTCAGACTGAGGTACAGTAACAATTCCATTAGTCCAGACTGAGCTACTCATTACATCCCAGTCCAGAAATATCTCAGTATCAGACTGAGATACAGTGTCAACTCCATAAGTGAAGACTGAGCTACACATTAAATCCCAGTCGAGAAATCACACAGTAACAGACTGAGATACAGTATCAATTCCAATTAGTGCAGACTGAGCTACACATTACATCCCAGTCCACAAAGCTCTCAGTATCAGACTGAGATACAGTGTAAATTCCATTACTGCAGACTGAGTTACGCACTACATCCCATTCCAGAAATCTCACAGTATCAGACATGAATTACAGTATCAATTCCAAATAGTGCAGACTGAGCTACACCTTACATCCCAGTCCAGAAATCACACAGTATCAGACTGAGATACAGTATCAATTCCAATTAGTGCAGAATGAGGTACACATTAAATCCCAGTCCAGAAATCTCCCAGTTACAGACTGAGATACAGTATCAATTCCAATTAGTGCAGACTGAGCTATACATTACATCCCAGTCCAGAAAGCTCTTAATACCAGACTGAGATACAGTATCAATTCCATCCATGCAGACTGAACTACACATTACATCCCAGTCCAGAAATCTCCCAGTATCAGACTGAGATACAGTATCAATTCCAATTAGTACATACTAAGCGACACATTACATCCCAGTCCAGAAATCTCACAGTATCAGACTGAGATACAGAATCAATTACATTAATACAGACTGAGCTACACATTACATCCCTGTCCAGAAATCTCACAGTATCAGACTGAGATGCAGTATAAATTCCATTAGTACAGACTGAGCTACACATTACATCCCAGTCCAGAAATCTCAGTGGCAGACTGATTCTATAAGGAGTTATTAGGGCTGGTGTCCAAAAGCTTGATCAAAGAGACAGGTTTTAAGGAGCAACGTAAAGGAGGAGAGAGAGGTAGAGAGGCAGCGAGGTTTAGTCAGGGAATTCCAGAGCTTGGGGCTCAGGCAGCTGAAGGCACAGCCACCAATGTTGGACCCATTAAAATCGGGGATTCTCAACAGGCCAGAATTAGAAGATCACGGAGGTATGTGAGGCTGGAGGAGATTACAGAGATGGGGAGGGGCGAGGTCAGGAAGTGATTTGAAATCACAGCAGCAATACGCACAATCCCACACTCACAATGACACGAACATTAGTAACATCGATTAAGAGGGAGGAAATTTCATTATTAGTAGAAAGTGTTCGTTTTTTATGCTCCAAAACTAAGACTAACAGCCTCACAATTTGCTTTCTTACCAGTTTCCGGGAAGTGAAAATCTAAACACAGGGAGCCCGAGGATGTCTACGACAGTGACGAGGATCCCTTCTTCGATCAGACAGGAGCTATCGAAAAGATGAGGCTGTACAGAATGAAGAAAGCTTGGAAAGTGGAGGAGAAAGCGGAGACTTGCGACTCACTGGTAAAAGTCTAAAGTTTTTTATTGAATGATGTGCACAGTCCCAGAAATAACATAATTCTTCAGAGAAGAGGCAGATAAGGACTCCGGGAAGAGCAGGTGCTCCGTGTTTGGAGAGGAGGTGAAAGGGAATCATGAGGAGCATTGTTCCCAGGTCATGTTACACAACTTGTGGTACCTGGCTCATTGTGGCAATAATGGAGACCCCGCCCAGGAGATAATACACCTGATAGATAGAAATAAAGACCTCCACTGATCTTAGTTCATTCATCCAGAAAGAGCCGACAATTCCTCCCCTGAGCCACAGCATCTACGTTTCTCCAGTAATTCTGGGATGTTTGCCTCCACAACCCTACTCACTCCATTCCATTGAATTGATTACTCTTCATGTAAAGAATTTGCTGATATCCGTCCGAAATATGCCTTTCAATAGACTCAAAAGGCATCAATGGGTCTGGGGAGAGAGCGGGAATATGGTATTGAGATAGAGGATCAGCCATGATCGTATTGAATGGCGGAGCAGGCTCGAAGGGACATATGGCCGACTCCTGCTCCTACTTTTCTATGTTTCCAACTGCTCTGGGAGTGTTTGATGAGAAAGTGCCAAGTGAGATTTACTCTTTAATTAACCGTTTCTGTACCTGCCCTGGGAGTGTTTAATGGGACAGTGTAGACGGAGCATTACTCTGTCTGTAAACCGTGCAGTACCTTCCCTGGGAGTGTTTGATGGGACAGTGTAGAGTGAGCTTTACTCTGTATATAACCCGTGCTGTACCTGCCCTGGGAGTGTTTGATGGGACAGTGTAGAGGGAGCTTTACTCTGTATCTAACCTGTGCTGTACCTGCCCTGGGAGTGTTTAATGGGGCAGTATAGGTGAAGTTTTACTCAGCATGTAACCTTTGCTGTACCTGGCCTAGGAGAGCTTCACGCGACTGTAATGAGGGAGCTTTACTCTCTAGCTAACCCGGGCTGTACTTGACCAAGGAGTGTTTAATGGGGCATTGTGGAGGGACCTTTACTTTCTATCTAACACGTGCTATACCTGCCCTGGGAGTGTTTGATGGGACAGTGTAGAGGAAGCTTTACTCTGTATCTAACACGTGCTATACCTGCCCTGGGAGTGTTTGATGGGAGAGTGTAGAGGGAGCTTTACTCTGTATCTAACTCGTGCTATACCTGCCCTGGGAGTGTTTGATGGGAGAGTGTAGAGGGAGCTTTACATTGTATCTAACCCGTGCTGTACCTGCCCTGGGAGTGTTTGATGGGACAGTGTAGACGGAGCTTTACTCTGTATCTAACCCGTGCTGTCCCTGCCCTTGGAGTGTTTGCTGGGACAGTGTAGAGGGAGCTTTACTCTGAATTTAACCTGTGCTGAAACTGTCCTGTGTGTGTTTGATCGGACAGTGTAGAGGAAGATTTACTCTGTATCTAATGCATGCTGCTTCTGCCCTTGGCGGGTTTAATGGGACGGTGTAGAGGGAGCTATACGCTGTATCAAATCCCTGCTGCAGCTGTCATCAGTGTGTTTGATGGGAAATTTTATAGGAAGCTTTACTCTGTATCTAACACGTACTCTACCTGCCCCGGGAGTGTTTGATGCGATAGTGCATAGGGTGCTTTACACTGTATCTGACCCGTGCTGTTCCTGCCCTGGGAGATTTAAATGGGACAGTGTAGATGAATCTTTACTCTGTATCTAACCCGCGCTGTTCCTGCCCTGGGAGTGTTATATGGCAAGAGAGCCCCAGGTGGGCAGAGGAAACTCTTCAAGGACACCCTCAAAGCCTCCTTGAAAATGTGTAACATACCCACCGACAACGAGGAATCCCTGTCCCAAGACCGCACAAAGTGGAGGAGATGCATCCGGGCAGGCGCCGAACACCTCGAGTCTGTTCGCCGAGAGCAAGCAGAAGCCAAGCACAAGGAGCGCACGTCAACCCAAGCACCCCACACACCCGCCCCTTCAACCACCGTCTGCCCCACCTGTGACAGAGACTGTAGGTCCCGCATCAGTCACCTGAGAACTCATTTCTAATTTGGAAGCAAGTCATCCTCGGTTCCGAGGGACTGCCTAAGAATAAGAAGTTATATGGGACAGTGTAGAGGGAGCTTTACTCTGTATCTAACCCATGCTGTACCTGCCCTGGGAGAGTTGATGGGACATTGTAGAGGGAGCTTTACTCTCTATCTAACCCATGCTGTACCTGCCCTGGGAGTGTTTGATGGGACAGTGCAGAGGGAGCTTTACTCTGTATCTAACCCGTGCTGTACCTGCCCTGCGAGTGTTTGATGGGACAGTGTAGAGGGAGCTTTACTCTGTATCTAACCCGTGCTGTACCTGCCCTGGGAGTGTTTGATGGGACAGTGTAGAGGGAGCTTTACTCTGTGTCTAACCCGTGCTGTACCTGCCCTGGGAGTGTTTTTTGGGTCTTTGTAGAGGGAGCTTTACTCTGTTTGTATCCCTGCTATACCTGCCCTCGGAGTGTTTGAATGGACATTGCAGAGGATGCTTTACTATGTATTTCACCCGTGCTGTACCTGTACTGTGTGTGTTTGATGAGACAGTGCAGAGGGAGCTTTACTCTGCATCTAACTCGTGCTATACCTGCCCTGGGAGAGTTTGGTGGGACATTGTAGAGGGAGCTTTACTTTGTATCAAACGTGGTCTGAACCTGCCCTGGAAGTGTTTAATGGGCAGAGTAGAGACAGATTTATTCTGTATCTATCCCGTGCTGTACCTGCCCTGGGAGTGTTTGATGGGACGTTGTAGAGGGAGGTTTGCTGTGTATCTAACGCCTGCTGTACCTGTTCTGGGAGTGTTTGATTCGACACAGTAGAGTGAGCTTTACTCTCTATCTAACCCGTGCTGTACCTGTCCTGGGAGTCTTTGATGGGACACTGTAGTGGGCGCTTTACTTTGTATGTAATCCATGCTGCACCTTCCCTGGGAGGGTGTGATGGGAGCGTGTAGTTCGAGATTTACACGGAATCTAACCTGTGCTGAAACTGCCCTGGAAGTGTTTGAAGGGTCGGTGTAGAGGATGCTTTACTCTGTATCTAATCCATGTTGTAGCTGTCCTGAGAGTGTTTCATGGGATAGTGCAGAAGGAGCTTTACTTTGTACCTCAACCGCGCTGCGCCTGCCCTGGAAGTGTTTGATGCGACATTGTCGAGGGAGATTTACTCTGTATCAAACATGGTATGAACCTGCCCTAGGAGTGTTTGATGGGACAGTTTAGAGGGAGCTTCACTCTCTATCTAACCCATGCTGTTCCTGACCTGGGTGTGTTTGATGGGACAGTGTAGAGGGAGCTTTACTCTGTATCTAATCCAAGCTGTAACTGTCCTGAGAGTGTTTCATGGGATAGTGCAGAAGGAGCTTTTCTTTGTACCTAAACCGTGCTGCGCTGCCCTGGGAGTGTTTGATGGGACATTGTAGAGGGAGCTTTACTCTGTATCTAAGCCGTGCTGTTCCTGCCATGGGTGTGTTTGATGGAACATTGTAGAGGGAGCTCTACTCTGTTTCTAAACCGTGCTGTTTCTGCCCTGAGAGTGTTTGATGGGGTAGTACAGAGGGAGTGATAGAATCATAGAGTTATAGAATTATACAGCACAGAAAGAGGCCCTTCAGCCCATCGTGTCTGCACCGGCGATCAAGCCCTGTCTATTCTAATCCCATTTTCCAGCACTTGATCTGTAGCCTTGTATGCTATGGCATTTCAAAGGCTCATTTAAATGCTTCTTCAATGTTGTGAGGGTTCCTGCCTCTACCACACTTTCAGACAGTGAGTTCCAGATTCCAACCACCCTCTGGGTGAAAAGGGTTTTCCTCAAATCCCCTCTAAATCCCCTGCCCATTACCTTGAAACGATGCCCCCTGATTATTGACCCCTCTACTGTGGGGAATAGTTCCTTTCCAACAATCCTTTCTATTCCCCTCATAATTTTTTCAGTGTATCGGTGTGTTACAATGAAGGGTCAGTACAAGTTTAACATAACTTCCCTGC
This sequence comes from Squalus acanthias, assembly GCA_030390025.1. Lineage (NCBI taxonomy): Eukaryota > Metazoa > Chordata > Chondrichthyes > Squaliformes > Squalidae > Squalus > Squalus acanthias. Next base: position 96,234 of record JASTWF010000451.1, read on the forward strand.
TTTGCAATTCTATCCCTCTGGAAATAAACCCCAGTGCTTTGTTTGTTTTGTATGGCCCTGTTAACCTCCATTGCTACTTTTAGTGTTCTGTGTATCTGTACCCCGAAATCGCATTGCTCCTCTACCCCATTTAGACTCTTATTTTCAAAGCAGTATCTGGCCTCCTTATTCTTCCTACCAAAAGGCGCCACCTCACACTTATCTATATTGAAATTAGTTCACCAATTACACTTCCATTCTGCAAGTTTATTAATGTCTTCTTGCATTTTGTCACAGTCTTCATTAATAGTAACTATACCTCCCAGTTTGGTATCATTGACAAATTTTGAAATTGTACTTCAAATTCCCGAGTCGAAATTGTTTATGTAAATTGTGAACAGCAGTGGTCCCAGCTCCGATCCCTGTGGAACACCACTTTCCACCTTTTGCCGGTCTGAAAAGCTGCTCTCTGTTTCGTGGCATTCAATGGCAGTGTGTTTACCCACGATCCCCCGCGCGGCAGACAGTTCCCAATCAATGACTACAGGAGCCTAGTGCGCAGGCGCGGGGCTGGGGGGAGTGCTCCGAGCATGCGCAGTACGAGTTGTGCAGACGGAGTAATGTGGGACAGCAGAAACACCAAGGGGAGAGAAATGAGGTCCAACGTTTCTGGTCATGAACTTCGTCAGAGCATTTCCTGTAGTACTAATGGCCGAACAAACTACTCAAGAGGCGGGAGGAGATTCTGGGGGCCGGAGAGGAACAGGCGCCGCTGCGTCAGGGAAGCTTCACAAACACGCGGCCTAGGCCTCATGCCCCGAATAAGACCCCGCGGGGCCTCGCCTTTGCGGAGCCAGGACCGGCCCGGGTGAGCGGGGCGACTGCAGCAACGGTGCACCGGTGGTGGAGGGAGTGAATGTGTAAGGTGATGGATGGGTTGTCAATCAAGCGGGCTGCTTTGTGCTGGATGGTATCGAGCTTCTTGAGTGTTGTTGGAGCTGTACTCATCAAGGCAAGTGGAGAGTATTCCACCACACTCCTCGCACAGGGGCTGTAGAAATGGAGCAGAGGGAGGGAGAGAGTGGGAAAGGGGAAAAGATGTGGTGCAATGGGTAAGGATTTCAGGAGATGGAGAGTGTGTGGGACAGGAATTTACAGCTTTTGGGGGAAACACGAGAGGAAAGATTGTTCCATAGAAACTAGAATTGTCTGTTCTGAATTTCTGTCCTGTACTTAGTGATGACTTTTGATATCTCCTTTTACAGGGTATTGGAAGGGAAGGATTTGTAGTCAAGAAACTCAAACCAAACATCACGCCAAGATCTGACAGAGTCACTCGATTCTTCAGGAACTGAATATCATCGGCCTTTGAATGCGGAACGAGAAATCTTTCTCGGGTTCTTGTGTGTGGGAAAGGATTTCAAACATTGTGACTGGGATAGCTTCGAGACCCATTCACACTTGAGCGAGAGTGTTCCAGTGCACTGACTGTGGAGAGAACTGTAACCAGCTACACAGCCTGAAAAAACTTCACACCATTCACAGCGGGGAGAAACCGTACACGTGTTCTGTGTGTGGACAAGGCTTCAACCGATTGTCCCACCTGGAGAGACAGATAGACCATGGAGAAACCGTGGAAATGTGGGGACTGTGAGAAGGGATTCAATTATCCGTCTGAGATGCAAATTCATCGGCGCAGTCACACTGGGGAGAGACTGTTGACCCGCTCCGTGCGTGGGAAGGGATTCAGTCAGGAACCCATCCTGCTGAAACACCAGCGAGTTCACACTGGAGAGAATCTGTTCACCTGCTCCGTGTGTGTAAAGGGATTCACAAGGTCATCCAGTCTGCTGAAACACCAGCGAATTCACTCTGACAGCAGACCTTTTAAAAGTTCTTGTAAGGATTGGTATGTATAGATTATTAAATAGAGTCCACTGGTTGAGATATAGAATTATATCAATATTAAGCTAGAATAACTAGGGATTAAGTTAAGTTAAAACACAGTCCAGAAAGACGCATCCCTGCTGGCTAGCATGGGTGATTGTAAATATTGAATTTATTTCCAGCAGCGAGTCTGGAGGACTGCTGGGGAGTGTGGCCAGAGAATCAGTCCCTTTTGTAAAGGACATTGGAAGCTGTGAGGGTCTGAAGGTTACAGAAGCAGGTACTGAACACTCCTGTGTGGGAGAGTAAAGAACAAACTAATAGAGATTAATGGGCAAGCTCAACGAATGATAATAGCTCACCTCCCCACTAAACCAGCAGCTCACTGGCCCACTAAACCAGCAGCTCACCTCCCCACTAAACCAGCAGCTCACTGGTCCACTAAACCAGCAGCTCACCGCCCCACTAAACCAGCAGCTCACTGGTCCACTAAACCAGCAGCTCACCTCCCCACTAAACCAGCAGCTCACCGCCCCACTAAACCAGCAGCTCCCTGGCCCACTAAACCAGCAGCTCACTGGCCCACTAAACCAGCAGCTCACTGGCCCACTGAACCAGCAGCTCACCTCCCCACTAAACCAGCAGCTCACTGGCCCACTAAACCAGCAGCTCACCTCCCCACTAAACCAGCAGCTCACTGGTCCACTAAACCAGCAGCTCACCGCCCCACTAAACCAGCAGCTCACTGGCCCACTAAACCAGCAGCTCACTGGCCCACTGAACCAGCAGCTCATCGCCCCACTAAACCAGCAGCTCACCGCCCCACTAAACCAGCAGCTCCCTGGCCCACTAAACCAGCAGCTCACTGGCCCACTAAACTAGCAGCTCACTGTCACACTAAACCAGCAGTTCACTGGCCCACTAAACTAGCAGCTCACTGGCCCACTAAACCAGCAGTTCACTGGCCCACACAACCAGCAGCTCGCCTTCCCAGTGAATCAGAGTGTTAAAATGATAGGTGTGGGGTATATCAGTGTTACAGTGAGGGGTGTGGCGTATTTCAGTGTTACAGTGAGGGGTGTGGGGTACATAAGCGTTACAGTAAGGGGTGCAGGGTGTATCAGTGTTACAGTGAGGGGTGTGGGGTATATCAGTGTTACAGTGATGGGTGTGGGGTATATCAGTGTTAAAGAGAGGGGTGTGCGGTATATCAGTGTAACAGTGAGGGGTGTGGGGTATATCATAGTGTTACAGTGAGGGGTGTGTGGGATATCAGTGTTACAGTGAGGGGTGTGGGGTATATCAGTGTTACAGTGAGGGGTGAGGGGTATATCAGTGTTACAGTGAGGGGTGAGGGGTATATCAGTGTTACAGTTATGGGTTTGGGGTATATCAGTGTTACAGTGAGGGGTGTGGGGTATTTCAGTGTTACAGTGAGGGGTTTGGGGTATATAAGTGTTACAGTGAGGGGTGTGGGTTATATCAGTGTTAAAGTGAGGGGTGTGGGGTATATTAGTGTTACAGTAAGGGGTGTGGGGTATGTCAGTGTTACAGTGAGGGGTGTGGGGTATATCAGTGTTACAGTGATGGGTGTGGTGTATATCAGTGTTACAGTGAGGGGTGTGGTGTATATCAGTATTACAGTGAGGGGTGTGGGTTTATCAGTGTTACAGTGAGGGGTGTGGGGTATTTCAGTGTTACAGTGAGGGGTTTGGGGTATATAAGTGTTACAGTGAGTGGTGTGGGGTATATCAGTGTTAAAGTGAGGGGTGTGGGTTATATCAGTGTTAAAGTGAGGGGTGTGGGGTATATTAGTGTTACAGTAAGGGGTGTGAGGTATGTCAGTGTTACAGTGAGGGGTGTGGGATATATCAGTGTTACAGTGATGGGTGTGGTGTATATCAGTGTTACAGTGAGGGGTGTGGGGTATAGCAGTGTTACAGTGAGGGGTGTGGGGTATATCAGTGTTTTACAGTGAGGGGTGTGGTGTATATCAGTTTTACAGTGAGGGGTGTGGATTATATCAGTGTTAAAGTGAGGAGTGTGGAGTATATCAGTGTTACAGTGAGGGGTGTGGGGTATATCAGTGTTACAGTAAGGGGTGTGGGGTATATCAGTGTTACAATGAGGGATGTGGGGTATATCAGTGTTACAGTGAGGGATGTGGGGTATATCAATGTTAGTGAGGGGTGTGGGGTATATCAGTGTTACAGTGAGGGGTGTGGGGTATTTCAGTGTTACAGTGAGGGGTGTGGGGTATATCAGTGTTACAGTAAGGGGTGTGGGGTACATCAGTGTTACAGTGAGGGCTGTGGGGTATATCAGTGTTACAGTGAGGGGTGTGGGATATATCAGTGTTACAGTGTGGGGTGTGGGGTATATCAGTGTTACAGTGAGGGGTGTGGGGTATATCAGTTTTACAGTGAGGGGTGAGGGGTATATCAGTGTAACAGTGAGGGGTGTGGAGTATATCAATGTTACAGTGAGGGGTGTTGTGTATATCAGTGTTACAGTGAGGGGTGTTGGGTATATCAGTGTTACAGTGAGGGGTGTGGAGTATATCAGTGTTACAGTGAGGGGTGTTGGGTATATCAGTGTTACAGTGAGGGTTGTGGAGTATATCAGTTTTACAGTGTGGGGTGTGGGGTATATCAGTGTTACAGTAAGGGGTGTGGGGTATATCAGTGTGTTTCAGTGAGGGATGTGGGGTATATCAGTGTTACAGTGAGGGATGAGGGCTATATCAGTGTTACAGTGAGGGGTTTATTAGTGTTACAGTTAGGGGTGTGGGGTATATCAATGTTACAGTGAGTGGTTCTGGGGTATATCAGGGTTTCAGGGAGGGGTGTGGGGTATATCAGTGTTACAGTGAGGGGTGTGCGGTATCTCAGTGTTACATTGAGGGGTGTGGAGTATATCAGTGTTACAATGAGGGGTGTGGAGTATATCAGTGTTACAGTGAGGGGTGTGGGGTATATCAGTGTTTCAGTGAGGGGTGTGGGGTATATCGGTGTTACAGTGAGGGGCGTGGGGTATATCAGTGTTACAGTGAGGGGTGTGGGGTATATCAGTGTTACAGTGAGGGGTGTGGGGTATATCAGTGTTACAGTGAGGGGTGTGGAGTATATCAGTGTTACAGTGAGGGGTGTGGGGTATATCAGTGTGTTACAGTGAGGGGTTTGGTGTGTATCCGTGTTACAGTTAGGGGTGTGGAGTGTATCAAACGGGGATTGGATAGGTGGCACTTGCTGAAGTGCTCTTGCAGAGAGCCGGCATGGGCTCGATGGGCCGTATGGCCTCCTTCTGTGCTTTATCCATTCTATGATTCTATAGAGCCAGCGATGTACAACAACAATAACTTCTATTTAAACAGCGCCTTTAACGTAGTTAAACCTCCCAAGGCGCTTCACTTGAGTATTTTAAGACAAACAATTTTGACATTGAGCCACAGAAGGATAAATTAGGACAGGTGACTAAAAGCTTGGTCAAAGTGGAAGGTTTTAATGAGCGTCTTCAAGGAGGAAGGGGAGGTAGCGAGGCGGAGAGGTTTAGGCTGGGAATTCCAGAATTTTGAAATCGAGGTGCTGCTTAACCGGGAGCCAGTGTCGGTCAGCGAGCACAGGGGAGATGGGTGAACGGGACTTGGTACGAGTTAGGACACGGGTAGCCGAGTTTTGGATGGCCTCAAGTTTACATAGGGTGGAATGTGGGAGGCCAGCCAGGAGTGCGTTGGAATAGTCAAGTCTAGAAGTAACAAAGGCATGGATGAGGGTTTCAGCAGCGGATGAGATGAGGCAAGGGCGGAGACGGGTGATGTTACGGAGGTGGAAGTAGGCGGCCTTTGTTCAGCTGCGGATATGTGGTCGGAAGCTCATTTCAGGGTCAAATATGACACCAATGTTGCGAAAAGTGTGGTTCAGCCTCAGACAGATGTTAGGGAGAGGGATTAATTCTGTGGCTAGGGAACGGTGTTAGTGGCAGGGACCAAAAACAATGGCTTCGGTCTTCCCAATATTTACTTGGAGAAACTTTTGCTCATGTCGGTCAAGCAGTCTGACAATTTAGACACCGTGGAGGGGTCGAGAGAAGAGGTAGTGAGGTAGAGCTGGGTGTCGTCAGCGTACATGTGGAAACTGACTGTGTTTCTGGATGATGTCACCAAGGGGCAACATGTAGATGATAAATAGGAGGGGGCCAAGGAGAGATCCTTGGGGGACACCAGAGGTAACGATGTGGGAGCGGGAAGAGAGGCTAACTGATATTCTGATCCATTCCGCACAGTATGATCCCAGCCCCAGACGCATCCCTCACTGTGGAGAGAGAGAGAGAGAGAGAGGCAGAGACAGTGAGGGAGCAGATACGTAGAGAAGGAAAGAAATACTGAGGTAGAGTTTACATTTAGTAGGTGCCATAGTACAAACTGGGTAATTGTGAATCAGCCACCCATTTTACACCGATGGAAATAAAACTCGGGAGAGATGCAGGGCAGGATCCCGGTTCATTCCCGGAGACGGGGCTGATTGTACACCCTGTGTTCATGCCCAGTGAGACTGCACACCAGGAGCAGAGTCTGGTCAATGTGACCCTGTGACACCTCGAGTGGGAGGGGCACCGGCCGCTTTGTGACATCGCTCCTGGCTGCTGTGTGATGTCACCTGGAGACAGGGCCCTGCCCCTGGTTACAGCCCATCAGTGGGATGTCAGTGTGGGAGGAGCTGGAGTGACAGCTGACACTGGGGGTGAGTTTAGTCTCAATAAACAGGGCAATGTGCAGAAAAGAACTATTCAATATTAAGCTAAGTAATTCAAACACACTGATTAATTGCAAAAATAATCAAATTGAATATAATTATGGTCACAAAAATGCTCCCCCTGTATTCTGGGATTAAAATGAATCATTTTTCGATTGACAGTCTCTGGGAGTGAGCAATATCTCAGGAAGGTGGAGAGAGAGAAGTCGAATCATCGCCTCACTCACTAGGACTAGAGAAATGTCTCTGGGTTCACAGAGCAGATCTGGTGGGATCGAGACCCCCCGTGTCGGAGACGGGATAACACGGGAAGCTTCAACAATGTTTGGAAAGGTGTGGAATTTTACTGAGAATCCCATTAGTCCAGGATATTGCTGAGGTGAGAGTCTAACCAGATACTGGGAGCTGTTCAACATCTGCCATCAGGCTCGGCCTTTGATGAGGCAAGTTGAGCGGAGCTTAACTCGGAGATAAACCTTGCCTGTACCTCACCCGGGAGTGTTTGACACTTCCATGTAGAGGGATCTTTATTCTGTATTCATCCCATGCTGTACCCGAGCTGGTTATGCTTCATTGGGTAGTGTCAAGGGAGCTGTACGCTGCACATGCTGTATTAGAGGGAGCTTTGCATGTCACTCGCGCTGTCCCTGCTCTGCGAGTGTTTGAGTGGACAGTGCAGAGGTAGATTTACTCTGTATCTCTCTATCTAACCTGTGCTTTACCTGCCCTTGGACTGTTTGATTGGGCAGTGTAAAGGGAGCTTTACTCTGTAACTCTCTATCTAACCGGTTGTCGTAAGAATGAGCCTTACGCGTGGTGAACTTAAAGTAAGCTTTAATCAACTAAAAAGGTGCTACATACAAAAGAGGTCTTACTCTATGCCTCTCCAGGATCCAACTGCTCAGTCCAGTATTTATCCTGGACTAATCACAGGAAGTGATGCAATAAAGTTCGAGTCACAGGAAGCTGTATTGTGTTACCACACCGGTGCTATACCTGCCCTTGGACTATTTGATTGGGCAGTGCAAATTGAGCTTTACTCTGTATCTCTCTATCTAACCTGTGCTATACCTGCCCTTGGACTGTTTGATTGGGCAGTGTAAAGGGAGCTTTACTCTGTAACTCTCTATCTAACCCGTGCTATACCTGCCCTTGGACTGTTTGATTGGACAGTGTAAAGGGAGCTTTATTCTGTATCTCTCGATCTAACCGGTGCTATAACTGCCCTTGGACTGTTTGATTGGGCAGTGTAAAGGGAGCTTTACTCTGTGTATAACTCATGCTATATGCAGGAAGATTGTGGCAAATGGAATTCAATCCGGAGAAGTATGAGGTAATGCATTTGGAGAGGGCTAACAAGTCAACGGATCCTACACTGAGGAACATAGGAAGAGGAGTCGGCCATTCAGCCCCTCGAGCCTGTTGCCCCATTCAATGCGATCATTGACTGATCTGCGATCTAACTCCATAAACCCACCTTTGGCCCATATCACTTCATACCTTTGGTTAACAAAAAGCAATAAATCTCCGATTTAAAATTAACAATTTATCTTGCATCCACTTCCGTTTGTGGAAGAGAGTTCCAAATTTCTACCACTTTGTGTGTCGAAGTGTTTCCTAATTTCACTCCTGAAAGGACTGCCTCTAATTCTTAGACTGTGCCTCCAGTCCTAGTATCCCCACCAATGGAAATAGTTTCTCGCTATCTACTCTATCTGTTCCCCTTAATATCCTGAAAACTTCACTCAGATCAACCCTTAACCTTCTAAATTCTAGGGAATAGTACACTAATTTGTGTAATCTCTCCTCGTAACTTAACCCTTGAAGTCTGGGTATCATTCTGGTAAACCTACGCTGCACTCCCTCCAAGGCCAATATATCCTTCCGAAGGTGTGGTGCCCAGAACTGCTCACAGTGCTCCAGGTGTGGTCTAACCAGGGTTTTGTATAGCTGCAGAATAACTTCTATTCCCTTGTAATCTAGTCCTTTAGATATAAAAACCAGCTTTCCATTAGTCTTTTTGATTATTTTCTGTACCTGTCCATGACATTTTAATGATCTATGTACCTGGACCCCCCAAGTCTCTTTGGACATCCACTCTTTTTAGCTTTTAACATTTAAAAAGTAACCTGTTCTATCCTTTTAGAGTCCAAAGTGGATGACCTCACATTTGCTTACATTGAAATCCATTTGCCATAGTTTTGCCCATTCCCTTAATCTGTCAATATCCCTTTGTAATTTTATGATTTCATCTACACTGCTTACAATGCTGCCTATCTTTGTGTCATCGGCAAATTTGGGTATATCACTTTCTATGACATCACCTAAGTCATTAATAATTATTGTGAATAGCTGAGGCCCCAAAACACAGCCCTGCCGGACACCAGGAGACACATCCTGCCAATTTGAGTGCCGACCCATTATCCCGACGCTGTATCCTGACGCTTTATAAAGGGTTATAAAGGATTATGCTGGGTTATAAATTATTATAAATGTATATAAAGTACTATAATATATAAAGGTTGATAATAGAATATGAAGTGTTATGATGAATTGTTAAGGAATATAAAGGGTGGTAATGATCGACAAAGGCTTATAAATTGTTATAATGATTGACAAAGGATTATAAAGGGATTTGAATGGGGTACAAAGTGATGCAAAATATGATAAAGGGACATGACCCTTTATAAATCATTATAATCCTTAATAACCCGTTGTACACCTTTTGTAAATGATTATTAATGATTCTGACGTTATAAAGAGTTATAAGGCTCACTTTTCACTGTCCCATCAAACAGTCCCAGTGCAGGTACAGCATTTGTTAGATACTTAGTAAAGATCCCTCTGCACTGACCCAACAAACACCCGCAGGTTAGGTACAGCATGGGTTAGATATACAGTAAAGCGCATAATACACTGCCCGTTTTTGCACTCCCAGGGCAGGTACAGCAAGGTTTAGATACAGAGTAAAACTTCCTCTACACTGTCCCAACACATACTCCCAGGGAAGGTTGATTACGGGTTAGATACAGAGTAATGCTCCCTCCACATTATGCCATCAAACAATCCCAAGTCATGTACAGCACGGATTACATATAGAGTAAAGCTCTCTCTACACTGTCCCCTCAAGCATTCCCAGGCAGCTACAGCACGAGTTAGATGCAGAATAAATCTCCCTCTACACTGTCCCATCAAACCCTCCCAGTGCAGGAACAGGTCCGGTTTAGATACAGATTAAAGATCCCTCTACAATGTCCCATCAAACATTTCCAGGGCAGGTACAGCACGGGTTAGATACAGAGTAAAGCTCCCGCTACACTGTCCAATCAAACACTCACATGTCAGGTACAGTACAAGTAAGATACAGAGTAAATCTGCCGCTACACTTTCCCATCAATGACTCCCAGGGCAGATACAGCACGGGTTAGATACTAAGTAAAGCTCCCTCTACACTGTCGTTTCAATACCTGCCAGGGCAGGTATATCACAGTTTAGCTGCAGAGTAAAGATCATTCGAAAAGGACCCATCAAACACTCCCAGGGCAGCTACAGCACAGGGTAAGATACAGAGTAAAGCTTCCTCTACTCTGTCCCATCTAATTGTCCCAGGCAAGTGCAGCCCGGGTTAAATACCGAATAAAGCTCCCTCTATACTATCCCATCAAACACTCCCAGGTCAGGTACAGCACAGGTAAGACACAGAGTAAGGTTGCCTCTACACTGTTGCATCAAACACTCTCAGGCCAGTTACAGCACGGGTTATATGCAGAGTAAAGATCCCTCTACAGAATCCCATCGAACACGCCCAGGGCAGGTACAGCAATATTTAGATATAGAGTAAAGCTCCCACTGCACTATCCCATCAAACACTCGCAGGGCAGTTAGTGCATGGGTTAGGTGCAGAGTAAAGCTCATTGTATACTATCACATCAAACACTCCCAGGCCAGGTACTGCACGGGTAAGATGCAGAGTAAAGCTGCCTCTACACTGTTGCATCAAACACTCCCAGATCAGGTACAGCACGGATTAGATACAGAGTAAAGCTCCCTCTACACTGCCCCATCAAACACTCCCAGGGCAGGTACAGCACGGGTTAGATACTGAGTAATACTCCCTGTATACTATCACATCAAAGACTCCCAGGTCTGGAACAGCACGGGTTGGATACAGAGTAAAGACCCCTCTATCCTGTTCCAACAAACATTCCCAGGTTAGATACAGAGTATAGCTCACTATACATTGTGCCATCAAACACACCAAGTGCAGATACAACAATGGTTAGATACAGAGTAAAGCTCCCTCTACACTGCCCCATCAAACACTCCCAGGGCAGGTACAGCACGGGTTAGATACTGAGTAAAACTCCCTGTATACTATCACATCAAAGACTCCCAGGTCTGGAACAGCACGGGTTGGATACAGAGAAAAGACCCCTCTATCCTGTTCCAACATACATTCCCAGGTTAGATACAGAGTATAGCTCACTAAATATTGTGCCATCAAACACACCAAGTGCAGATACAACAATGGTTAGATACAGAGTAAAGCTCCCTCTACAGAATCCCATCAAACACTCACAGGACAGGTACAGCACGGGTTAGATACAGAGTAAAGCTCCCTCTACACTGTCCCATCAAACACTCCCAGGATAGGGACAGCACAGGTAAGATGGAGAGTAAAGATCCCTCGACAGTATCCCATCAAACACTCCCAGGACAGGTACAACATGTGTTAGATACAGAGTAAAGCTCCCTCTACAGAATCCCATCAAAAACTCACAGGACAGGTACAGCACGGGTTAGATACAGAGTAAAGCTCCCTCTACACTGTCCCATCAAACACTCCCAGGACAGGTACAGCACAGGTAAGATGCAGAGTAAAGATCACTCTACAGAATCCCATCATACACTCCCAGGGCAGGTAAAGCAATGGTTAGATATAGAATAAAGCTCCCACTACACTTTCCCATCAAACACTCGCTGGGCAGTTAGTGCATTGGTTAGTTACACAGTAAAGCTCCCTCGACACTGCCCAATCAAACACTCGCAGGGCAGGTAGTGCACGGGTTCGGTACAGAGTAAAGCTGCCTTTACAAAGACCCATGAAATACTCCCAGGCCAGGTACAGCACGGGTTAGATGCAGATTTAAGATACCTCTACAGAATCCCATCATACAATCCCAGGGTAGGTACAGCACAGGTTAAATAACGAATAAAGCTCCCTCTATACTAGCCCATCAAACACTGCCAGGCCAGCTACAGCTCAGGTAAGATACAGAGTAAAGCTTCCTCTACACTGACCCATCAAACTTTCTCAGGCAGGTACAGTCCGCGTTAGATACCGAATAAAGCTCCCTCTACACTGTCCCATCAAATACTCACAGGGCAAGTAGTGCATGGGTTAGGTACAGAGTAAAGCTCCATTTACACTGTCCTACCAAAAACCTCCAGGGCAGTTACAGAACAGTTTAGATGTAGAGTAAATCTTGCTGGACACTGACATCAAACATTTCCAGGGAAGGTACAGCCCGGGTTGGATGAAGAGTAAAGCTCCCTTCACATTGTGCCATCAAACAGCCCCATGGCATGTACAGCACTGTTTTGATCGAGTAAAGCTCCCGCATCACTGTCGCATTAAATACTCACAGAGCAGGTAGTGCACGGGGTGGTTCAGAGTAACGCTCCCTCTACAAAGACCTATCGAACACTCTCAGGACAGGTACAGCACAGGGATTGATGCAAAGTAAAGCTTCCACTACAAATACCCATCAAAAACTCCCAGGGCAGGTACAGCACGGGTTAGATACAGAGTAAAGCTCCCTCTACCCTGTTCCATCAAATCAGAGAGATGAATGCGTAGCTCAAAGACTGGTATGGCAGAAATTGGTTTCGCTTCCTGAGGCACTAGCACCAGTACTGGGGAAAGTGGGATCTGTACCGTTTGGTTGGTCTTCATCTGAACCGTGCTGGGACCAGTGTTCTGGCGAGTCATATAACTAGGGCGGTAGAGAGGGCTTTCAACTAAATATTGGGGGCCAGGGATCAAATCTGAGAAGATGTGATCATTCAAAGAGTAGAATCAAGACAAGAAAGAAAGGTATTAATATGGGAAATGATAAACAGACCGTGACGGGAAGGGACAGAGAGTACAAATCTAAGAGTAAATCGACAGATAAGTCTGAAGGTTACAAAAATAATAAAAGGACAAAACTAAGGGCTCTGTATCTCAAAGCACGGAGCATTCGAAACAAAACAGATGAACTGATGGCGCAAATAGAATTAAATAAGTACAATCTGATAGCCATTACAGAGACATGGCAGCAGGATGACAAACATTGGGACCTGAATATTGAAGGGTACATGATATTTAGGAAAAAGTGGAGGCGTGGCTCTGTAAATTAATAATGGTATTAGCGCAATAGAGGGATGACTTAAGTTCAGGAAACCAGGATGTAGAAGCGGTTTGGGTAGAGATGTGAAATGATGAAGGCAAGAAGTCACTTGTGGAAGTGGTGTACAGGCCCCATAATAGTAATCACACGTTAGGATGGAGTATCAAGGAAGAAATAATGGGAGCTTGACAGAAAGGTACGGCAATAATCATGGGGGATTTTAATCTACATATAGATGGAAAAATCAGATGGGCAAAGGTAGCCTAGATGAGGATTTCATAGAATGTTTTTGGGACAGTTTCTTAGAACAGCACGTTCTGGAGCCAACCAGAGAGCAGGCTATAGTAGACCTGGTATTGTGAAACAAGATAAGATTAATTAATGACCACATAGTGAAGGTGCCCCTCGGTCGCAGCGATCATAATATGATTGAATTTTACATTCAGTTTGAGGGAGAGAAGATTTGGTCCAAGACTAGTTTTTTTGAATTTAAATAAGGGCAATTATGAGGGCATGATAGCAGAGCTAGCTAACGTGAACTGGCAAACTAGAGTACGCGATAGGTCAATAGAGCTGCAGTGGCAGACTTTCAATGGGATATTTCAGAATACACAGAATAGATCCATTCCAACGAGACAGAAAAATTCCAAAGGGAGGACCCACCATCCGTGTTTTACCAAAAAAATTAAAGATAGTATCAAACGTAAAGAAAAATCATATAATGCAGAAAAGAAGGGTGGCAGGTCAGAAGATTGGACAGAATATAAACAAACAGCAAAGAATTACTAAAGATTAATAAGGAGAGAAAAATGAGAGTACGAGAGAAAGCTAGCTAGAAATATAAAAACAGATAGTAAGAGTTTCTATAGATATTCTAAAAAGAAAAGAGTTAACAAAGGGAGCGTTGGTCCTATAAAAAGTGAGTCTGGGGAATTAATAATGGAAAATAAGGAGATGGCAGTTGAATTGAACAGGTATTTTGCATCGGTCTTCACTATAGAGGATACAAGTAACATCCCAGAAACCGCTGTAAATCAGGAAATGGAAGGTAGGGAGGAAGTCAAGAAAATTACAATCACCAGTGAAGTAGTACTGAGGAAATTGTTGGAGCTGCGGGCTGACAAGTTAACGGGTCCTGCTGGACTTCATCCTAGGGTCTTAAAAGAAGTAGCTAGTGAGATAGTTGGTTTTAATTTTCCAAAATTCCCAAGATTCGGGGAAGGTTCCATTAGATTATAAAATAGCGATTGTAACTCCTTTATTCAAAAAGGGAGGGAGACAGAAAGCAAGAAACTACAGGCCAGTTAGCTTAACACCTGTCTTAGGGAAGATGCTAGAAACTATTATTAAATACGTTATAGCAGGGCACTTGTAAAAGTTCAAGGTAATCAGGCAGAGTCAGCATGGTTTTGTGAAAGGGAAATCATGTTTAGCCAATTTATTGGAGTTCTTTGAGGAAGTAACATGTGCTGTGGATAAAGGGGAACCGGTGGATGTACTGTACTTAGATTTCCAGTAGACATTTGATAAGGTGCCACATCAGAGGTTATTTCGAAAAATAAAAGCTCATGGTGTAGGGGGTAACATATTGGCATGGATAGAAGATTGGCTAGCTAACCGGAAACAGAGTGTAGGCATAAATAGGTCATTTTCTGTTTAGCAAATGTAATGTGTAGTGTGCCACAGGGATAATGCTGGGGCCTCAACTTTTTACAATTTATATAAATGTCTTGGATGATGGGACCGAAGGTATGGTTGCTAAATTTGCTGATGACACAAAGATAGGTAGGAAAGTAAATTGTGAAGAGGACATATGGAGGCTACAAAGGTATATAAATAGGTTAAGTGAGTGGGCAAAGATCTGGCAAACAGAGTATAATGTGTGAAAATGTGCAATTGTGGCAGGAAAAATAAAAAATAAGCATATTATCTAAATGGTGAGAGATTGCAGAGCTTTGAGATGCAGAGGGTTCTGGGTGTCCTAGTGCAAGAATCGCAAAAGGTTAGTATGCAGGTACTGCGAGTAATTAGGACAGCTAATAGAATGTTAACGTTTATTGCGAGGGGAATTGAATACAAAAGTAGGGAGTTTATGCTTCAATTATAGAGGGTATTGGTGAGACCACATCTGGAGTACTGAGTACAGTATTAGTCTCCTTATTTAAGGAAGGATGTAAATGCGTTGGAAGCAGTTCAGAGAAGGTTTACTAGACTAATACCTGGAATGGGCGGGTTGTCTTATGAGGAAATGTTGGGCAGGCTAGGCTTGTATCCACTGGAGTTTAGAAGAGTAAGAGGTGACTTGATTGAAACCTATAAAATCCTGAGGGGTCTTGACAGGGTGGATGCGGAGAGGATGTTTCCTCTTGTGGGAGAATCTAGAACTAGGGGTCACTGTTTAAAAATAATGGAGCGCCCATTTTAGACAGAGATGAGGAGAATGTTTTTTCTCAGAGGGTCGTGAGTCTTTGGAACTCTCTTCCTCAGAGGGCGGTGGAAGCAGAGTCTTTGAATATTTGAAGGCGGACGTAGATAGATTCTTGATAAGCAAGGGGGTGAAAGGTTATCGGGGGTTGGATGGGAATGTGGAGTAATCAGATCAGCCATGATCTTATTGAATGGCGGAACAGGCTTGAGGGACCGAATGGCCGACTCCTGCTCCTAATTCATATGTTCGTTATGTACCTGCCCCGGGGCGATTGGGTCGGGCTTGGCCGCTTTTACATTTCTCCAGGCTGCTCTTTGATTGATTGGCTCCCTGCCCCTGTGTGATGTCACTTGGAAACCGGGCCCCGCCCCTGGTTACGGCCCATCAGTGGGATGTCAGTGTGGGAGGAGCTGGAGTGACAGCTGACACTGGCAGTGAGTTTAGTCCCAATAAACATGGCAAAGGACTGAAAGGAACAATTTAATATTAATGTAAGTAATTCAAATACACATGCATTGCAAAGATAATGAAATTAGATACAATCCCAGTCACAAAAACAGCCCCACTGTATTCCAGGTACAGGATCTGGGATTAATATGAATCATTTTTGTATTGACAGTCTCTGAGAGTGAGCAATATCTCAGGAAGGTGGAGAGAGAGAAGTCGAATCATCGCCTCACTGACTGGGACTGCAGAAATGTCTCTGGGTTCACACAGCAGATCTGGTGGGATCGAGACCCCTCGTGTCGGAGACGGGATGAAACGAGAAGCTTCAACAATGATTGGAAAGGTGAGGAACTTTACTGAGAATTCCAGCAGTCCAGGATATTGCTGAGGTGAGAGTCTAACCAGATACTGGGAGCTGGTCAACATCTGCCGTCAGGCTCGGCCTTTGATGTGGCAAGTTGAGCGGAGCTTAACTCGGAGAAAAACCTTGCCCGTACCTCACCCGGGAGTGTTTGACACTTACATGTAGAGGGATCTTTATTCTGTATTCACCCCATGCTGTACCTGAGCTGGTTGTGCTTCATTGGGCAGTGTCAAGGGAGCTGTACGCTGCATTGAACACATGATGTATCAGAGTTGGTTGTGTTGATTAACCAAATTGGAGGGACCTTTACTCTGTACCTAACCCGTGCTGTACCTGCCCTGGGAGTGTTTGGTGGGACAGTGTAGAGGGAGCTTTACTCTGTATCTAACCAGTGCTGTACCTGCCCTGGGAGTGTTTGGTGGGACAGTGTAGAGGGAGCTTTACTCTGTATCTAACCCACTGTACCTGCCCTGGGACTGTTTGATGGGGCAGTGTAGAGGGAGCTTTACTTTGTATCTAACCCACTGTACCTGCCCTGGAGGTATTTGATGAGAGCTTCACTCTCTAACAGAGGATTACATAGAGTAGACAGCACAGAACCACGCCATTCGACCCAAACAGTTCATGCCAGCGTTTATGCTCCACTCGAGACTCCTCCCGTCTTACCTCATCTAATTCTATCAACGTAACCCTCTATTCCCTCCTCCCACATATGCTTATCTAACTGCCCCTTAAATGCATCAATACTATTTGCTTCAACCACTCCCTGTGGTAGCGAGTTCCACATTCTCACCACTCTCTGGGTAAAGAAGATTCTTCTGAATTCCCTTATTGATTTCTTGGTGACTATCTTATATTGATGGCCCCTAATTTTACTCTTCCCCACAAGTGGAAACACGCTGTCTCTATCTAGTCCATCAAATCCTTTCCTCATTTTAAAGACCTCTGTCAGGTCAAGCCGCAGCCTTCAAGAGAAAGGAGACCCAGCCTGTTTATTCGTTCCTAATATGTATACCTTGCTTTTCTGGTATTATCCATGTGAATCTTCTCTGCACCCTCTACAGTGCCTCGATATCATTTTTAGAATATAGCGACTAGAATTGTACGCAGCACTCCAAGTGTGGTCTAAACAAGGTTCGATACAAGTTTAGCATAAATTCACTAATTTTCAATTCTACCCCTCCAGAAATAAACCCGAGTGATTGGTTTGCTTTTTATGGCCGTATTAACCTGTCTCGCTACTTTTAGTGATGTGTGTATTTGTACTCCGAGATTCCTTTGCTCCTCTACCCAATTTAGTTTCTTATTTTCAAAGTAATATGTGACCTCTCTACATTTGTTACCAAAATGTGATACCTCAGATTTATCTGTTAAATTGCATTTGCCAATTATATGCCCATTCAAGAGCTATTAGAAATACATAATAAATAATAGCAATCAGTAATGGAAAAGTATGACTATAACTATAACATTTATGTCTCCCCCCCTCCCAACAGTACTGAACACTGGGGAACTCCACCGTCTATCTCCCTCCAGCCTCCTGTACTGAACCCTGGGGAACTCAACTGGAAAACTCGCTTTGACCCCAGTACTGAATCTGGGAACTGCACTGTATATCTCCCTCCAGCCCCAGTATTGAACCCAGGGGAACTCAACTGTATACCTCGCTCCAGACCCCAGTACTGACCCCTGGGGAACTCCACTGTCTATCTCCACCCAGACCCCAGTACCAAACCCTGGGGAACTCCACTGTATACATCCCTCCAGCCCCCAGTACTGAACCGTCGGGAACTCCACTGTATACCTCGCTCCAGACCCCAGTACTGAAACCTGGGGAATTCCACTGTATACATCCACCCAGACACCAGTACTGAACCCTGGGGATCTACACTGTAAACCTCACTCCAGCCCCCAGTACAGAACCCTGAGGAACAGGAGTGTATATCTCCCTCCAGACCCCAGTACAGAACCCTGGGGAACAGGACTGTATACCTCCCTCCAGACACCAGTACAGAACCCAGGGAAATAGGACTGTATACCACCACCCAGACACAAGTACTGAATCCTGGGGATCTCCACTGTATACCTCCCTCCAGCCCCAAATACAGAAACCTGGGGAACAGGACTGTACACCTCCCTCCAGCCCCCAGCACTGATCCCTGGGGAACTGAACTGTATACCGTCCCTCCAGACACCAGTTCTGAACATTGGGGAATCGCCCTGTACACCGCCCTCCAGACCCCAATAATGCAACCTGGGTAACTCCACCGTATACATCCCCCAGACGACAGGGCTTCACCCTGGGGAACTCCACTGTATACTTCCCTCCAGCCACCAGACCTGAACGCTGGGGCACTCCACTGTATAGATCCCCCAGCCCCCAGTACTGAACCCTGGGGAATCGTCCTGTAAACCTCTTTCCAGCACCCCCCCGTACGGACCCTTGGCGAACTCCACTGTATACCTCCCTCCAACCCCTGCAACTGAACCCTGGGGAGCTCCACTTTATACCTCCCTCAGCCACCAGATCTGAACCCTGGGGAACTCCACTGTATAGCTCCCTCCAGCAACCAGATCTGAACCCTGGGGAACTCCATAGTTAACCTCCCCCAGACTCCAGTATTAACACTGGGGAACTCAACTTTAAACCACCCTCCAGAACCCAGTACTGAACCCTGGGGAACTCCACTGTCTATCTCCCTCCAGCCCCTGCTACTGAACCCTGGGAAACTCCACTTTATACCTCCCTCCAGACCCCAGTACTGAACCCTGGGGAACTCCACTGTATACCTTCCTCCAGCCCGCTGTACTGACCCCTGGGGAACAGCACTGTATACCTCCCTCCAGACCCCAGTGCTAAATCCTGGAGATCTCCGCTGTTTACATCCCTCCAGACCCCAGTACGGAACCCTGGAAATCTCCACTGTATACCTCCCTCCAGACCCCAGTACGGAACCCAGAGGAACTCCACTGTATACCTACCCCGAGACACCAGTACGGAACCCTGGGGAACTCCACTGTATACCTCTCTTCAGACACCAGTACTGAACCCTGGGGAACTCTACTGTATACCCCACTCCAGACACCAGTACTAAACCCTGGGGAACGCCACTGTATACCCCCCTCCAGCCCACAGTCCAGAACCCTGGGAATCTCCACTGTATACATCGCATGAGCCCCCAGGACTGTACTGTGGGGAACCCCACTGGATACGTCCACCCCAGACCCCCAGAACTGAACCCTGGATAACTCTACTGTATACCTCCCTCCAGCACCCAGGACTGAACCCTGGGGAACTCCACTGTATACCTCCCTCCAGCACCCAGGACTGAACCCTGGGGAACTCTACTGTATACCTCCCTCCAGCCCCCAGTACTGAACCCTGGGAAACTCCACTGTATACCTCCCTCCAGACCCCAGTACTGAACCTTGGGGAACTCCACTGTATACCTCCCTCCTGCCCCCAGTACTGAACCTTGGGAAACTCCACTGTATACCTCCCTCCAGACCCCAGTACTGAACCCTGGGGAACTCCACTGTATACCTCCCTCCTGCCCCCAGTACTGAAACCTGGGGAACTCCACAATTTACCTCCCTCCAGACCCCAGTACTGAACCCTGGGGAACTCCACTGTATAACTCACTCCAGAGCACAGTACTGAACCCTGGGGTACTCCACTGTATACCACCCTCCAGACCCCAGTACTGAACCCTGGGGAACTCCACTGTATACCTCCCTCCAACCCCCAGTACTGAACCCTGGGGAACTCCACTGTATATCTCCCCCCAGACTCCTGTACTGAACCCTGGGGAACTCCACTGTATACCTCCCTCCAGACCTCAGTACTGAACCTTGGGGACCTCCAAAGTATACATCCCTCCAGCCCCCAGTACTGAACCCTGGGGAACTCCTCTGTATACCTCCCTCCATACCCAGTACTGAACCCTGGGGAAAACCACTGTATACATCCCTCAAGCCCCCAGTACTGAAACCTGGGGAACTACACTGGAAACTTCCCTCCAGCCCCCAGTACTGAACCCCTGGGGTACTCCACTGTATACCTCCCTTAAGAGCCTGCTACTAAACCCTGGGGAAATCCACTGTTTACCTCCCTGCAGCCCACAGCACTGAACCCTGGGGAACTCCACTGTATACCTCCCTCCAGCCCCCAGTACTGGACCCTGGGGAACTCCACTGTATACCACCCTCCAGACCCCAGTACTGAACACTGGGGAACTCCACTTTATACATCTCTCCAGCCCCCAGTTCTGAACCCTGGGGAACTTCACTGTAAACCTCCCTCCTGCCCCCAGTACTGAACCCTGGGGAACTCCACTGTATACCTCCCTCAAGACACCAGTACTGACCCCTGGGGAACTCCACTGTATACCTCCCTGCAGCCCCCCAGTACTGACGCCTGGGGAACTCCACTGTATACGTCCACCCCAGACCCCCAGCACTGAACCTTGTGTAACTCGACTGTATACCTCCCTCCTGCATCCAGCACTGAACCCTGGGGAACTCCACTGTTTACCTCTCTCCAGACCCCAGTACTGAACCCTGGGAATCTCCACTGTATACATCGCATGAGCCCTCAGTACTGTACTGTGGGGAACTCCACTGTATACTTCCACCCCAAACCACCAGTACTGAACCCTGGGGAACTCCACTGTATACCTCCCTCCAGACCCCATTACTGAACCCTGGGGAACTCCACTGTATACCTCACTCCAGCCCCAGTACTGAACCCTGGGGAACTCCACTGTATACCTCCCTCCAGACCCCAGTACTGAACCCTGGGAATCTCCACTGTATACATCGCATGAGCCCCCAGTACTGTACTGTGGGGAACTCCACTGTATACTTCCACCCCAAACCACCAGTACTGAACCCTGGGGAACTCCACTGTATACCTCCCTCCAGACCCCATTACTGAACCCTGGGGAACTCCACTGTATACCTCCCTTCAGCCCCCAGTACTGAACCCTGGGGAACTCCACTGTATACCTCCCTCCAGACCCCAGTACTGAACCTTGGGGAATTCCACTGTATACCTCCCCCCAGACACCGGTACTGAACCCTGGGGAACTCCACTGTATACCTCCCCCCAGACACCTGTACTGAACCCAGGGGAACTCCTCTGTAGTCCTCGCTCCAGACCCCAGTGCTGAACCCTGGGGAACTCCACTGTCTATCTCCCTCCAGACCCCAGTACTGAACCGTGGGGAACCCCACTGTATACCTCGCTCCAGACCCCAGTACTGAACCATGGGGAACTCCACTGTCTATCTCCCTCCAGACACCAGTACTGAACCCTGGGGATCTACACTGTAAACCTCACTCCAGCCCCCAGTACAGAACCCTGAGGAACAGGACTGTATATCTCCCTCCAGACCCCAGTACAGCACCCTGGGAAGCAGGACTGTATATCTCCCTCCAGACACCAGTACAGAACCCAGGGGAATAGGACTGTATACCTCCACCCAGACACCAGTACTGAATCCTGTGGAACTCCACTGTATACCTCCCTCCAGCCCCAAATGCAGAAACCTGGGGAACAGGACTGTACACCTCCCTCCAGCCCCCAGCACTGATCCCTGGGGAACTGAACTGTATACCGTCCCTCCAGACACCAGTTCTGAACATTGGGGAATCGCCCTGTACACCGCCCTCCAGACCCAATAATGCAACCTGGGTAACTCCACCGTATACATCCCCCAGACGACAGGGCTTCACCCTGGGGAACTCCACTGTATACTTCCCTCCAGCCACCAGATCTGAACGCTGGGGCACTCCACTGTATAGATCCCCCAGCCCCCAGTACGGAACCCTGGGGAATCGTCTTGTCAACCTCTCTCCAGCACCCCCGTACAGACCCTTGGGGAGCTCCACTGTATACCTCCCTCCAACCCACAGTACTGAACCCTGGGGAACTCCACTGTATACATGCCCCCAGACTCCAGTAATTTAAACGCTGGGGAACTCCATTGTATACCTCCCTCCAGCCCCTGCTACTGAACACTGGGGAACTCCACTTTATACAGCCCTCCAGACCCCAGTATTGAACCATGGGGAATTGCCCTGCAAACATCGCTCTGGACAACAGTGCTGAACCCTGGGGAAATCCACTATATAACTCCCTCCATACACCAGTACTGGACCCTGGGGAACTCGACTGTATACCTCCCTGCAGCCCCTGCTACTGAACCCTAGGAAAATCCAATGTATAACCTCCCTCCAGACCACAGTACTGAACCCTGGGGAACTCCACTGTACACATTCCTCCAGCACCCAGTACTGAACCTTGGGGAACTCCACTGTATACCTCCCTCCAGACCCCAGTACTGAACCCTGGGGAACTCCACTGTATACCTCCCTCCAGACCCCAGTACTGAACCCTGGGGAACTCCACTGTATACCTCCCTCCAGACCCCAGTACTGAACCCTGGGGAACTCCACTGTATACCTCCCTCCAGACCCAGTACTGAACCCTGGGGAACTCCACTGTATACCTCCCTCCAGCCCCCAGTACTGAACCCTGGGGAACTCCACTGTATACCTCCCTCCAGACACCAGTACTGAACCCTGGGGAACTCCACTGTATACCTCCCTCCAGACACCAGTACTGAACCCTGGGGAACTCCACTGTATACCTCCCTCCAGACCCCAGTACTGAACCCTGGGGAACTCCACTGTATACCTCCCTCCAGACCCCAGTACTGAACCCTGGGGAACACCACGATTTACCTCCCACCAGCCTGAAAACAGCCATTCACCACAATTCCAAGTTTCCGGTCCCTTAGCCAATTTTCTATCCATGCTGCTACTGCCCCTTATATCCCATGGGCATCAATTTTGCTAACAAGCCTAATATGTGTAAATTGATCAAACACCTTTTGTCCGTCCGGATACACAACACCCACTGCACAGCCCTCATCCATCCTTTCTGTTACCTCATCAAAAAACTCAATCAAGTTCGTCAAACATGATTTGCCATTAACCAATATATGCTGGCTCCCCATGATAAGTAACACATAGTGGAATAAAGATCCAGTTAATTGGTAAATTGGACTTGATCATCAAGACACATGGGAATAAATTCACCGTTAATTGTTAACTTGAAAATGACAACCAACACAGAAGGGGATAGAACTAGAGATGGATTTAAATCGGAAGTGGTAACCAATACACCGAGGAACAAAGGTACAGTTGATTGATAAATTGGATATGAGAACTAATACACAGGTTGCAGAGCAGGCTCGAGAGGCCGTGTGGCCTACTCCTGCTCCTGTTTATTATTGTATTCAGAGCATTGCAGTTAATTGTAAAACTGGACATATTAAGCAACTGAGGGGAAACAGTAGCTACAGTTATTTAAATTTGATATGATAAATAATACACTAGCGCATAAAGTTACAGTTAATTGTTAAATTCGGTATGATAGTCAATACACAGGGTGAAGCTGTCACATGTAATTGTTAAATTGGGTATGATAACCAATAAACAGGGTAAAACTGTCATAGTTAATTGTTAAATTGGGTATGATAACCAATACACAGGGTAAAACTGTCACAGGTAATTGTTAAATTGGGTATGATGACGAATACACATGGTAAAACTGTTACAGTTAATTGTTAAATTGGGTATGATAACCAATACACAGGATAAAACGGTCACAGGTAATTGTTAAATTGGGTATGATAACGAATACACATGGTAAAACTGTTACAGTTAATTGTTAAATTGGGTATGATAACCAATACACAGGGTAAAACTGTCACAGGTAATTGTTAAATTGGGTATGATAACCAATACACAGGGTAAAACTGTTACAGTTAATTGTAAAATTGGGTATGATAACCAATACACAGGATAAAACTGTCACTGTTAATTGTTAAATTGAGTATGATAACCAATACACAGGGTAAAACTGTTACAGTTAATTGTAAAATTGGGTATGATAACCAATACACAGGGTAAAACTGTCACAATTAATTGTTAAATTGTGTATGATAACCAATACACAGGGTAAAACTGTCACAGTTAATTGTTAAATTGGGTATGATAACCAATACACAGGGTAAAACTGTCACAATTAATTGTTAAATTGTGTATGATAACCAATACACAGGGTAAAACTGTCACAGGTAATTGTTAAATTAGGTATGATAACCAATACACAGGGTAAAACTGTTAGTTAATTGTTAAATTGGGTATGATAACCAATACACAGGGTAAAACTGTTACAGTTAATTGTTAAATTGGGTATGATAACCAATACACAGGGTAAAACTGTTAGTTAATTGTTAAATTGGGCGTGATAACTAATACACAGGGGAATAAAGTTAGTTAATTGTCGAATTGAATATAAAAAGCACACAGGCAGGTAAAATTAGTTAAGTGTTAAATTTGGCTTGTAACGAGTGCGCAGGGTACAAAGCTACATATGTTAAATTTGATAAAAAATAACTATTAATCGGAGGAATAAAGATAACTAATTGATCAATTGACTAATTATTAAACTGTCTAATAAAATTAGTTAATTTTTAAATTGTGAAATCGCGCTTGATAATACACAGGATAAAACTATTGAATTCAATTGTTATATTGGGCTTGATCAAAATACACAGGGGAATAAATTTACAGTTAATTTTTATCTTGGGCATGATAATAAACAGGGGAGTAATGTTTGCTGTTAATTCTTAAATTGGAGATAAGCAATACACAACAACAACAACTTGTATTTATATAGCGCCTTTAACATCGTAAAATGTCACAAGACGCTTCACAGGAGTGTATCGAACAACATTTGACATCGAGCCACATATGGAGATATTAGGGCAGATAGCCAAAAGCTTGGTCAAAGAGATAGGTTTTCAGGAGCGTCTTGAGAGAGGGAGAGAGCTTTACAGACTGAATTCCAGAACTTAGGGCCCAGGCAGCTGAAGGCACGGCCACCAATGGTGGAGTGATTAAAATCCGGGATACACTGAGAGGGAGATTGAGCGGGCAAAGATACAGAGAGGCAGTCAGAGACAAAGAGAGAGAAAGAGAAACAAAGAGATTGGCAGATCTAGAGATAGAAACTAGAGAGACAGACAGAGAGGGGGAGAGCCACAGAGAGAGAGACAGACAGACAGAGAGGTCGAGAGTGGCAGAGAGATACAGATAAAAGAGAAAGACAGGGCTAGATAGTGAGAGTTACAACATAGGAACATAGAAATAGGAGCAGGAGTAGGCCATTCGGCCCATCGAGCCTGCTCCTCCATTCAATATGATCCTGGCTGAAATTTTACCCCAACTCCACTTTCCTGCACTATCCCCATATCCCTTGATTTCCTTAATATCCAAAAATCTATCGATCTCTGTTTTGAATATACTGAACGACTGAGCCTCCCCAGCCCTCTGGGGTAGAGAATTCCAAAGATTGCCCACCCTCTGAGTGAAGAAATTTCTCCTCATCTCAGATGTAACTGGCCGACCCCTTATTCTGAGACTGACCCCTGGTTCTAGACTCCCCAGCCAGGGGAAACATACTCCCTGCATCTACCCTGTCAAACCCTGGCAGAGTTTTGCATGTTTCAATGAGATCACCTCTCATTCTTCTAAACTCTAGAGAATATAGGCCTAGTCTACTCAATCTGTCCTCATAGGGCAACATGGTGGCATAGTGGTTAGCACTGTTGCCTCTCAGCGCCAGGGACCCGGGTTCGAATCTGGCCTCGGGTGACTGTCTGTGTGGAGTTTGTACATTCTCCCCGTGTCTGCGTGGGTTTCCTCCGCGTGCTCCGGTTTCCTCCCACAGTCCAAAGATGTGCGGGTTAGGTTGATTTGGCTGTGATAAATTGACCCTTAGTGTTAGGGGGATTAAATATGTGGGGTTACGGGGATAGGGTGGGATATGTGTCGGTGCAGGCTCGAGGGGCCGAAATGGCCTCTATCTGCATTGTGGGGATTCTGTGATTCTGTGACAATACCCCCATTCCAGGAACCAGTCTGGTGAACCTTCGTTGCATTCCCTCTATGGCAAGTATATCCTTCCTTAGGTAAGGAGACCAAAACTACACAATAGTACAGGTTTAGTCTCACCAGGGACCTATATAATTGCAGTAAGACGTCTTTACTCTTGTACTCAAATCCTTTTGTAATAAAGGCCAACATACCATTTGCTTACCTAATTTCTTGCTGTACCTGCATGTTAACTTTCAGTGATTCATGTACAAGGAAACCCAGGTCCCTCTGAACACCAACATTTCCCAATCTCTCACCATTTAAATAAATAAACCCTGCCTTACTATTTTTCCTAACTTCACATTTCTCCTCATTATATTCCATTTGACATGTTCTTGCCCAATCAGTTAGCCTGTCTATATCTCCTTGATGCCTCCTTGCATCTTCCTCACAACTTACATTCCCACCCAGCTTTGTATCATCAGCAAACTTGGATATATTACATTTGGTCCCCTGATCCAATTCAATGATATAGACTGTGAATAGCTGAGGCCCAAGCACTGATCCTTGTGGTACCCCACTAGTTACAGCCTGCCAACCCGAAAATGACCCGTTTATTGCTACTCTCTGTTTTCCGTCCGTTCACCAATCCTCAACCCATGCTAGTATATTACTCCCAATCCCATGAGCCCAAATTTTGTTTAATGACCTTATCGAATGCCTTCTGAAAATCCAAATCCACCAAATCTGCTGGCTCCCCCTTATCTATTCTGCTAGTTACAATCTCAAAAAACTCTAACAGATTCGTCAAACACAATTTCCCTTTCATAAATCCGTGATGACTCTGCCCAATCCTATAATAATTTTGTAAGTGCCCTGTTACCACGTTCTTAATAATAGATTCCAGCATTTTCCCTACTACTGATGTTAGGATAACTGGTCTGTAGTTCCCGGTTTTCTCTCTCCCACCTTCCTTATATAGTGGGGTTACATTGGCTACATTCCAATCCGCGGGAGCCGTTATAGAATCTATGGCATTTAGGAAATTTCATTTGCTATCAATCTTGTTTTTCTTTTTTATTCATTCATGGGATGTGGCCATCGCTGGCACGGCCAGCATTTATTGCCCATCCCTAATTGACCTTGAGAAGGAGGTGGTGAGCAGCCTTCTTGTACCGCTGCAGTCCGTGAGGTGAAGGTGCTCCCACCGTGCTTTTACGGAGGGAGTTGCAGGATTTTGACCCAGCAACACTGAAGGAAAGGCGATATACTTCGAAGTCACAATGGTATGTGACTTGGAGGGGAAATTACAGGTGGTGGTGTTCCCATGCTGCTGCTGCCCTTGTCCTTCTAGGTGTTAGAGGCTGGGGGTTTGGGAGGTGCTGCTGAAGAAACGTTGGCAAGTTACTGCAGTGCATCTTGTAGATGGTACACATTGCAGCCACGGTACGCCGGTTGGATGGAGTGAATGTTTAAGGTGCTGGATGGGGTACCAATCAAGTCGGCTGCTTTGTCCTGGATGATGTCGAGCTTCTTAAGTGTTGTTGGAGCTGCACTAACCTGGACAAGTAGAGAGTATTCCATCTCACTCCTGACTTGTGCATTGTAGATTGTGGAAAGGCTTTGGGGAGACAGGTTGTGACACACTCGCTGCAGAATACCCAGCCTTGACCTGCTCTTTTAGCCACAGTATTTATGTGGCTGGTCCAGTTAAGGTTCCGGTCAATGGTAACCCAAGGATATTGATGGAGGTTGATTTAGCGATGGCAATCCCATTGAATGTCAAGGGAATGTGGCTCTTGTTGGAGATAGTCATTGCCTGGCACTTGTGTGGTGTGATTATTACTTGTCACTTATCAGCCCAAGCCTGAACTTCGTCCAGGTCTTGCTGCATGCGGGCATGGACTAATTCATTGTCTGCGGAGTTGTGAATAGAACTGAACACTGAGCAAACATCAGCGAACATCCCCACTTCTGACAATATGATGGAGCAAAGGTCATTGATGAAGTAGCTGAAGATGTTTGGGACGAGGACATTGCCCTGAGGAACTCCTGCAGCGATGTCCTGGGGCTGTGATGATTGACATCCAAAAAAGCACAATCATTTTCCTTTGTGGTAGGTATGACTCCAGCCAGTGGAGAGTTTCCCCCTGCTTCCCATTGACTTCAATTTTACTAGGGATCCTTGATGCAACACTTAATCCAATGCTGTCTTGATGTCAAGGGCAGTCACTCTCAACTCACCTCTGGAAATCAACTCTTTTGTCCATGTTTGGACCAAGGCTGTAGTGAGGTCTGCAGCCAAGTGGTCCTGGCAGAACTCAAAGTGAGCATCGGTGAGCAGGTTATTGGTGAGTAAGTGCCGCTTAATAGCACTGTCGACGACACCTTTCATCACTTTGCTCATTTCACCAGTCTGTCTATGCCCTCCTGAAGCCGACTACTATCCCGCTCAGTGTTTACTACATTTCCGATTTTCATGCCATCTGCAAACGTTCAAATTATGCCCTTTATATATAGGTTTATATCATTAATATATATCAAAAAGAGCTGTGTCCGAATAGCGACCCCTGGGGGTCACCACTACACTTTCCTCCAGTCTGAATAACAACCGTTCACCACGATACTCTTTTCTGTCCCTTATCCAATGTCAGATCCCCACTACCACTGTCCCTTTGGTCCAAACAAGTCTATTCAATTACACTTCATCAAATTAATTTTTAAAGTCCATATACACAACATCAACCGCACTACCCTCATCAACCCTCTCCGTTACTTCATCACAGAACTCAATCAAGTTTGTCAGACACACTTTGCTGTTAACATATCTGTGCTGGTTGTCATTTATTAATCCATGTTTGTTCCAAAGACAGATAATTTTCTTCGGGAATACGGCCTCTAAAATTTTACCCACCATTGCCTTTGGGCTGACTGGCCTATAGTTACAAGGTTTATCCCTCTCTCCTTTTTTAAACAGGGTGTAACATTTTAAACCCTCCAATGCTCTGGCACCACTTCCATATCCAAGGAGGATTGAAATATTCTGGCCAGAGCCTGCGCTATTTCCACCATTCCTTCCCTCAGCAACCCTCATACATCCCATCCGGACCGGGGAAATGTTCTACTTTACTGTGGTACAAAAAGTGTTGGATTGAAAGGGGTTAACTGAAGCTGTTTGTTTAGTGACTGTAAATAATGTCAGTCTCCACGGGTTAACTGAAGCTGTTTGTTCAGTGACTGTAATTAATATCACTCTCCATGGACTCTAATTGTATCAGTGCAGGGTTTCCCTCTTCTATTAAAAAGGGACTCCTTTCAATGTGTTATCCCATAGTGTCAGTGAGAGCATCGCCTCCGGCACTGACAGGGATCAGCGCGCTGCTCCACAGAGAGGAACTTGGAATCTGAGAACAGTAGATTGGAATGTTAGAACAATGGATCGGAATCTGAGAACAGTAGATTGGAATGTTACAACAATGGGCAGGAGTTTCTCCTGGCAGTTTGACTTTCTTTCAGAATATTATGATCGACTACAATTAGAATCTCGGATCTATTACGCACTTCAGATTATTCAATGCATTTACTATCCGCTCCTTGCTGCTGTTGGTGTTCCTGGTAAGTCTCTCTATCTTGCTAATAACTCTGTAAACCTTTGCTAACTGTATTACTATTCTTCATTCTTTGCTGCTGTTGGGGTCTTTGGTAAGTCTCCATATCCAGAAATTGGGTCTGTAAACCACGTTTCACTGTATTACTGTTTGTCCTTTAAATCTTGGGAAGAGCAAAGCTATTGTCTTCGGTCCTCGTTACGAACTCCATTCACTATCGACGGATTCAGTCCCCCTTCCTGGTCAATGTCTGAGGCTGAACCAGGCTGTTTTCAACCTCTGCGATCTCTTTGTCCCTGAGCTGAGTTCCGAACTCATATCTTCTGAATCACTAGTCTTGCCTATTACCACACCCAACATTTCACCCATCTCCACTCCACCTCAGCCTTACTGCTGCATAAACCATCATCCGTGCCTTTGTTAAAACCAGACTCAACTATTCCAATGCTCTCCTGGCCGGCCTTCTGGTTACAAGCCTCCATAATCTAGAGTTCATCCAAAACTCTGCTGCCCATTTCCTCACTCGCAC
This sequence comes from Squalus acanthias, assembly GCA_030390025.1. Taxonomy (NCBI): domain Eukaryota; kingdom Metazoa; phylum Chordata; class Chondrichthyes; order Squaliformes; family Squalidae; genus Squalus; species Squalus acanthias. The sequence goes on from JASTWF010000451.1 coordinate 126,570, forward strand.
CAAGTCCCGTTCAGCCATCACCCCTGTGATCACTGATCAACATTTGCTCCCGATCCGGCAACAACTCGATTTTAATATTCTCATCCTTAAGATCAAATTCCCCTATTCCCTCACCCCTACAATTAGTCCCATTCACAGCTCTTTTCCCATAGTCCTGCAAATTGTTCCCCTTCGTGTTTATCCAATGCCTATTTTAAAGTTAATTTATTTCCCTCTATCTCTTCCAGTCATTCTGTCTCTAATTGTCTTTCTCTTTTTCTTTCTCCCTCTTCTCTCTCTCTCTCTTGCTCAAAGAATCATAGAATGGCACAGCACAGGAGGAGACCATTCGGCCCATCATGTCCGTGCCATCTCTTTGAAAGAGCTATCTAAATAGCCCTGCTCTTTAGCCAGATCTTGTAAATCTTCCCCTTCAACCAATTATCCAATTCCTTTCGAAAATTACTATTGAATCTGCTTCCACCACCTTCTCAGACAGTGCATTCCAGATCACAACAACTCACTGCGTAAAGAAAATTCTCCTCATCTCTCCTCCGGTTCTTTTGCCAATTACCTTAAATCTGTGCCCTCTGGTTACCCATATTTCTGCCACTGGAAACTGACTTATTCGCTCAAAAGCCAGCATGATTTTCAACATCTTTATTGATTCTCCCCTTATGGAAAAGGACAATGATAGACCAGGTGTAGAAGCTCTCACTTGGGGAAAGGCCAATTTTACTAAGCTGAGATGTGATTTTACAAAAGTGGACTGGAAACAGAGAAGGGAAATCAGTGTCAGGAGGCAGCTAAAGAGGAGATAGTCAGGCTTCAGAGCAAATATGTTACCAAAATTATAAAAGGAAGGGACTCCCAAATCTAGAGCACCCTGAATGTCAAGGAGCATACAGGGTAGCATAAGGGAAAAAAGGGAAGCTTTTGACAGATACCGAGAGCTCAAGACTATGGAAAGCCGAGAGGAATATAGAAAGTGCAGGGGTGAAATAAAAAAAAGGAAATTAGGAAAGCACAGCGAAGGCATCAAAAATATTGCCAAGTAAAATCAAGGAAAACCCAAGGATATTTTATAAATACATAAAGAGCAAGAGGATAACTGAGGAAAGATTGGGCCTATTAGAGACCAAAAAAGTAAACAAACTGTGAAGGCGGAGGACGTGGGTATGGATCTAAATAAATACTTTGTGTCTGTCTACACAAAAGAGAGGGACGATGTAGAAATTGTAGTTAAGGAGGAGGAGTGTGAGATAAACATAGTGAGAGGAAACATTAAGGGGTTTAGCATCTTTGAAAGTAGAGAAATCATGATGAAATGTATCACCGGCCTTAAAGAGAGACAAAGGAGGAAATAGCGATGGCTCAGAACATCATTTTCCAATCCTTTCTGACTGCTGACATGGTCAAGAGGACTGTAGGACAGCTAACGTTGAAGCGTTGTTTAAAAAGGGAGAAAGGGATAGACCGAGTAATTACAGGCCAGTCAGCCTAACCTCGGCGTCAAAAAGAATTATTGGAAAAATTCTGATGGCAAATATAAATCGGCATTGAGAAAGTCACGGATTAATCAAGGACACACAGCATGGATTGTTAAGGGAAGGTCGTGCCTGAGTATCTTGATTGAATATTTTGAGACCATGAATAGTAGGGTCGATGAGGGTAGTGCGTTTGATGTAGTTCACATCGATATTAGCAAAGCATTTAACAATGTCCCAAATGACAGCTTGTTATAAAAAGATAAAGTCCATGGCATTAAAGGAAAAGTGGCAAGTTGGATCCATAGAATCATAGAATCATAGAAGATAGGAGCAGGAGTAGGCCATTCAGCCCCTCCAGCCTGCTCCACCATTCAATGCGATCATGGCTGATCATCCAAATTCAGTACCCTGTCCCTGCTTTCTCCCCATATTCCTTGATCTCTTTAACCTTAAGAAATATATCCAACTCCTTCTTGAATCTATTTAATGAATTGGCCTCTCTGCCTTCTGTGGCAGAGAATTCCACAGGTTCACCACTCTCTGGGTGAAGAAATTCCTCCACATTTCTGCCTAAATGGCTTACCCCTTATGCTTAGACTGTGACCCCTGGTTCTGGACTCCCCGACCATCGGGAACATCCTTCCTGCATCTAGTTTGTCCTGTCCTGTCAGAATTTTAGAAGTATCAATGAGATCCCCTCTCATTCTTCTAAACTCCAGCGAGTATAAGCCCAATCGACCCAATCTCTCTTCATACGTCATTCCTGCCATCCCAGGTATCAGCCTTGTGAATCTTCGCTGAACTCCTTCCAAGGCAAGAACATCCTTCCTCAGATAAGGCGACCAAAACTGCACACAGTACTCAAGGTGTGGTCTCACCAAGGCCCTGTACAACTGCAGCAAGATATCCTTGTTCCTGTACTCAAACCCTCGCTATGAAGGCCAACATACCATTTGCCGCCTTAACCGCCTGCTGCACCTGCATGCTTACCTTCAGCGACTGATGCACAAGGACACCCAGGTCTCGTTGCACTTCCCCTTCTCCCAATCTATTGCCATTCAGATAATAATCTGCCTTTCTGTTTTTGACACCAAAGTGGATAACCTCGCATTTATCCACGTTATATTGCATCTGCCACGCTTCTGCCCAATCACCCAACCTGTCCAAATCATCCTGGAGTTTCTCGGCTTTCTCCTCGCAGCACACACACCCACCCAGTTTTGTGTCGTCTGCATACTTGGAGATATTACATCTAGGTCCCTTGTCTAGATCATGAATATATATTGTGAATAGCTGGGGTCCAAGGACCGATCCCTGCGGTACCCCATTAGTCACTGCCTGCCACTCGGAAAAAGACCCGTTTATTCCAACTCTTTGCTTTCTGTCGGCCAACCAGTTCTCTATCCAAGTCAATACCTTGCCCCCAATTCCATGTGCCTTAACTTTACACGCTAATCTGTCATGCGGGACCTTATCAAAAGTCTTTTGGAAGTCCAAATACACCACATCCACTGGTTCTCCCTTATCTATTTTACCAGTTACATCTTCAAAAAATTCCAGTAGATTAGTCAAGCATGATTTACCTTTTGTAAATCCTTGTTGACTTTGTCCGATCCTGTCACTGTTTTCCAAGTGCTCAGCTATTACATCCTTTATAATGGACTCTAGCATTTTCCCCAATACCGATGTCAGGCTTACCGGTCTGTAATTCCCCGCTTTCTCTCTACCACCCTTTTTGAATAGTGGGGTAACATTAGCTACCCTCCAATCCATGGGTACTGTACCAGATTCCATCGAATGTTGGAAGATGATCAGCAATGCATCTACTATTTATAGGGCCACTTCCTTAAGTACCCTAGGATGTAGATTATCAGGCCCTGGGAATTTATCGGCCTTCAATCCCTTCAATTTTCCTAACACCATTTCCCTACAAATACTGATTACTTTCAGTTCCTCCCTTTCATCAGACCCTATTTTCCCCAACATCTCTGGGAGGTTATGTGTGTCCTCCTTTCAGAAGACAGAACCAAAATATGTCTTTAATTGGCCTGATATTTCTTTGTTCCCCATTATAAGTTCACCTGATTCTGACTGCAAGGGACCTATGCTTCATTTCACTAATCTTTTTCTCTTCACATATCTATAAAAGCTTTTACCCTCAGTTTTTATGTCCCCTGCAAGCTTACTCTCGTATTCTGTTTTCCCCTTCTTAATTAATCCCTTTGTCCTCCTTTGTTGAATCTTAAACTGCTCCCAATCGTCAGGGTTACTGCTTTTTCTGGCCAATTTATATGCCCTCTCCTTGGATCTTATGTGATCCCTAATTTCCCTTGTTTGCTACGGTTGAGTCACCCTTTTTGTTTCATTCTTATGCCAAACTGGGTTGAACAAATTCTGTAGTTCGTCCATGCGGTTTTTGAATGTTTGCCATTGCCTATCCACCGTCAACCCTTTTAGTGACATTCCCCAATAAGTCCTACCCAACTCGCACCTCATACCATCGTAGATTCCTTTAATTAAATTCAGGACCCTAGTCTCTGCGTCAACTAATTCACTCTCCTTCCTAATGAAGAATTCTATCATATTATGATCGCTCCGACCAAGGGGCCTCGCACAAAAAGATTGCTAATTAATCCTTTCTCATTGCATAATACCCAGTCTAAGATGGCCGGATCTCTGGTTGGTTGCTCGACATATTGGTCCAGGAAACCATCCCGTAAACACTCCAGGAATTCCTCCTCCATAGTATTGATACTAATTTGGTTAGCCCAATCTAAATGTAGATTAAGGTCACCCATGATGACTGCTGTGCCCTTATTGCACACTTCTCTAATTTCACTTTTAATGCCATCCCCAACCTCCGCATTACTGTTTGAAGGTTTATATATCACTCCCACTAACGTTTTCTGCCACTTGTTATTTCTCAGTTCAACCCAAGCAGATTCCACATCATCAGAGCTAATATCCTTTCTCTCAATTTTGTTAATCCCCTCTTTAACCAGCAATGCTACCCCACCTCCCTTTCCTTTTTGCCTATCTTTCCTGAATATTGAGTACCCCTGGATGTTGAGTTCCCAGCCTTGGCCACCCTGGAGCCATGTTTCGGTAATCCCTATCAAATCATATTCGTTTACCTCTATTTGCGCAGCTAATTCATCCACCTTGTTCCGAATGCTCCTTGCATTAAGACACAAAGCCTTCAGGCTTGTTTTTTTTAACGCTCTTAGACCTATTAGAATTAGTATTTACTGTGGCCATGTTTGATTTAAACCGTTGTTTACTGTGACTGCCACTTTTGTTTTTCTCCTTCCTAACTTTTGCTTTTATTCTTGTTTCCCTTTCCTCTATCTCCCTGCTCAGGTTACCAACCCCCTGCCATTTTATTTTAAACCCTCCCCCAGAGCACTAGCAAACACTCCCCCTAGGACATCGGTCCCGGCCCTGTCCAGGTGTAGACCGTCCGGTTTGTACTGGTCCCACCTCCCCCAGAACCGGTTCCAATGCCCCAGGAATTTGAATCCCTCCCCCTTGCGCCATTCCTCTAGCCACGTATTCATTTGAAATATCCTTCTATTTCTACTCTGACTAGCACGTGGCACTGGTAGCAATCCTGAGATTACTACCTTTGATGTACTATTTATTAATTTACCTCCTAACTCTCTATATTCTGCTTTTAGGACCTCATCCCGTTTTTTTTTACCTATATCGTTGGTACCTATATGCACCACGACAACTGGCTGTTCACCCTCGCATTCCAAAATGCTCTGTAGCCGCTCTGAGACATCCTTGACCCTTGCACCAGGGAGGCAACATACCATCCTGGAGTCTCGTTTGCGGCCGCAGAAACGCCTATCTATTCCACTTACAATAGAATTCCCTATCACATAAGAACATAAGAACATAAGAAATAGGAGCAGGAGTAGGCCAATTGGCCCCTCGAGCCTGCTCCGCCATTCAATAAGATCATGGCTGATCTGATCCTAACCGCCAGTCTACTATCACAGAACCATCTCTTGAACCTAACAGAATTGGACACACGAAATAGGAGCAGAATCCGGCTACACGGCCCTTGGGTCCGCTACGCTACCCACAGGGCCATGACCGATCCGAACCTAGACTCATGTCCAAATTCCTGCCCGCTCCCCGTAACCCTTAATTCCCTTTACTTCTAGGAAACTGTCTATTTCTGTTTTAAATTTATGTAATGATGTAGCTTCTACAGCTTTTTGACGCAGCATATTCCATGGACCTACCACCCTCTGAGTGAAATAGTTCCTTCTCATCTCAGTTTTGAAAGAGCAGACCCTTATTCGAAGACTATGCCCCCTAGTTCTAGTTTCACCCATCATCGGGAACATCCTCCCCGCATCCACCCGATCCAACCCCTTCACAATCTTATATGTTTCAATAAGATCGCCTCTCATTCTTCTGAACTCCAATGAGCAGAGTCCCAATCTACCCAACCTTTCCTCATATGTCCATCCCCTCATCCCCGGGATTAACCGAGTGAACCTTCTTTGTACTGACTCGAGAGCAAGTATGTCTTTTCTTAAGTATGGACACCAAAACTGTATGCAGTATTCCAAGTGCGGTCTCACCAATACCTTGTACAACTGAAGCAATACCTCCCTATTTTTATATTCTATCTCCTTAGCAATGAAAGCCAACATTCCATTGGCCTTCTTAATCACTTTCTGCACCTGCATACTAACCTTTTGAGTTTCGTGCACCAGGACCCCCAGATCCCTTTGTACTTCAGTACTTTCCAGTTTCTTGCCATTTAGATAATAACTTGCTCTACTATTTTTCCTGCCAAAGTGCATAACCTCACACTTTCCAGTATTGTATTCCATCTGCCAAATCTCTGCCCACTTACTTAGCCTGTCTATGTCCCCTTGCAGATTTTTTATGTCCTCCTCACTCACTACTTTCCCTCCCATCTTAGTATCATCTGCAAACTTTGATATGTTACACTCGGTCCCCTCCTCCAAATCGTTAATATAGATTGTAAAGAGTTGGGGACCCAGCACTGACCCCTGCGGAACACCACTAGTTACTGATTGCCAGTCTGAGAATGAACCATTTATCTCAACTCTCTGCCTTCTGTTAGATAGCCAATCCTCTATCCATGCCAGAATATTACCCCCAATCTCGTGATTTTTTATCTTAAGCAATAATCTTTTGTGTGGCACCTTGTCAAATGCCTTTTGGAAGTCTAAATACACCACATCCACCGGTTCCCCTTTATCCACCTCAAAGAACTCCAGCAAATTTGTCAAACATGACTTCCCCTTCATAAAACCATGCTGACTTTGTCCTATTAAATTATGATTATCCAAATGTCCCGTTACTGTCTCCTTAATAATGGACTCCAAAATTTTACCTACCACAGATGTTAGGCTAACTGGACTATAGTTTCTAGCCTTCTGTCTACTGCCCTTTTTAAATAAGGGTGTTACATTAGCAGTTTTCCAGTCTGCCGGGATCTTTGCTGAGTCCAGGGTGTTTTGGAAAATTATTACCAATGCATCCACAATCCCTACCGCCTCTTCCCTCAAGACCCTAGGATGTAAGCCATCAGGTCCAGGTGATTTATCCGCCTTGAGTCCCATTATTTTACGGAGTACCACTTCCTTAGTGATTTTGATCGTGTTTAGCTCCTCCCCCCCTATAGCACCCTGTTTGTCCAGTGTTGGGATATTCTTAGTGTCCTCTAGTGTAAAGACTGAAACAAAATATTCATTCAGTGTATTTGCCATCTCCATATTTCCCACCATTAATTTCCCGGTCTCATCCTCTAAGGGACCAACATTTACTTTAGCCACCCTTTTTCTTTTTATATAACTATAAAAACTCTTACTATCTGTTTTTATATTTTTTGCTAATTTACTTTCATAATCTATCTTCCCTTTCTTAATCAATCATTTTGTTATTTTTTGCTGTCTTTTAAAGTTTTCCCAATCCTCTAACCTCCCACTAGATTTGGCTACCTTAATTTCCCTTGTTTTTAGTCGAATATTATCCTTAATTTCTTTACTTAGCCATGGATGACTGTCTTTTCTTTTACACCCTTTTCTTCTCAGTGCAATATATATTTTTTGGAAGTTGTAAAATAACTCCTTAAATGTACACCACTGATCATGTATCTTCTTACCCTTTAATCTATTTTCCCAATCCACTCTACTCAATTCTGCTCGCATACCTTCATAGTCTCCTTTATTCAAGCTTAGCACGCAGGTTTGAGATCCAACCTTCTCACCATCTAATTGAATATGGAATTCAACCATGTTATGGTCACTCATTCCAAGGGGATCCTTTACTAGGACATTTTTAATTAATCCTGTCTCATTACACAGGACCAGATCTAAGGTTGCTTGCCCCCTGTTCGGTTCAGTTACATACTGCTAAAGAAACCCATTCCTAATACACTCAATAAACTCATCTTCAAGGCAGCCCTGTTCAACATTGATTTGTCCAATTAATATGATAGTTAAAATCCCCCATAATTAAAGATGTTCCCTTATTACAAGCCTCAACTATTTCCTGATTGATACTCCGTCCAACAGAATTGCAACTGTTCAGAGGCCAATAGACTACGCCCACTAGTGCTTTTTTCCCCTTATTATTCCTTATCTCCACCCAAACTGTTTCATTATCCTGATCTTTTGACCCAATATCATTTCTCTGTATTACAGTGATTCCTTCCTTTATTAACATGGCCACCCCACCTCCCCTTCCTTCCTGCCTGTCCTTCCTGATCGTTCAATAACATGGTATATTTAATTCCCAGGCATTGTCACCCTGCAGCCATGTTTCTGTAATGGCCACAATATCATTCCCATATGTAGTTATTTGTGCCATTAACTCATCTATTTTGTTACGAATGCTACGTGCATACAGATAGAGAACTTTCAAATATGTTTTGTGACACTTAGTTCCTGCTTTTGCCCTTTTTATTACTTTACCTTTTACTCCATACCTTCTTCCCCTTCCTGACACACTCTGGTTTTTAATTTCCCCACTGCTACCTAAGTCTATGACCTTCTCTGTTGTCATTTTTATTATTTGCTCTCTAGGAACCTCCCCCCCCCACTAGTTAGTTTAAAGCCCTCTCTACAGCCCTAGTTATATGATCCGCCAGGACTCTAGTCCCAGCACTGGCCAAGTGAAGCCCGTCCCAACGGAACAGCTCCCTCCTGCCCCAGTAATGGTGCCAGTGTCCCAGGAAGCAAAACCCATTTCTCCCACACCAGTCTTTGAGCCACTCATTTAACTCTCTAATTTTATTTGTCCTAGCCAAATTCGCTCGTGGCTCAGGTAATAATCCAGAGATTAATACCCTTGAGGTTCTGTTTTTTAATTTGACCCCTAGCTGCTCATACTCCTTTAACAGAACCTGCTTCCTTGTCCTATCTACATCGTTTGTACCAACATGGACCACGACAACTGGATCTAGCCCCTCCCACTGCAAGTCTCTTTCCAGCCCAGAGGAGATGTCCTTAACCCTGGCACCGGGCAGGCAACACAGCCTACGGGACTGGCGCTCTCGGCTGCAGAGAACTCTATCTATCACCCTAATAATACTATCCCCTACCACTACAACATTTCTATTTACTCCCCCCTCTTGAATGGCCCCCCGTTCCACGGTGCTGTGGACAGGTTGCTCATCTTCCCTGCAGTCCCTGCTCCTGTCCCCACAGGGAGTAAGAACCTCGAACCTGTTGGACAAGAGCAAGGGCTGCGGCTCCTCCAACACTACCTCCTGGATCCCCATACCTGCCTCACTCGTAGTCACACCATCCTGTCCCTGACCATGGGCTACATCTGAATTAATTAACTTCATAGGTGTGACCACATCCTGAAACACAAAGTCCAGGTACTTCTCCCCCACCCTGATGTGTTGCAGTGTCTGAAGCTCAGACTCCAGCTCATCAATACGGAGCTGGAGTTCCTGTAGCAGCAGACACTTGTCACAGATGTAATCACCGTGAGCCTCAATGGGGTCCACCGGCTCCCACATCTCGCAACAGTAACACATCACCTGCTCCATTCTATGTAATTAATTATTTTTTTTTTATTGTTAGTTATGGACACTCTCTGCCCGATTAAAGATGCTAGTATCCCCTATAATTAATTGCATTAAAATTAAATCAATCCCTCTAAACTACACCAGTTAAATGTTTTACCAACAGTCACTCTGCACCAGAAAGGCCTCATTAACTACAACCCACGATAGCTCTCCCACTCTTTTTCCTCCCATCCTGTGCAGCAGAACCACCTACTGTGCTAAGAAGTTGGCTGCTGCTGTTTTCCCCTGATAAGCCATCTCCCTCAACAATATCCAAACCGGTATATCTGTTTGAGAGGGGGATGGCCACAGGGGACCCCTACACTACCTGCCTGTGCCAAATACTCTGCCTGGTGGTCACCCATTCCCTTCCTGCCTGTACACCCTTTACCTGCGGTGTGACCAACTCCCTAAACATGCTATCCACGGTGTCCTCAGCATGGGGAATGCTCCAGTATGCATCCATCTGCAGCTCCAGCGCCGCAATGCGGTCTCAGTAGCTGCAGCTGGATACACCTCCCGCACACATGGTTGTCAGGGACACAGGAAGTGTCCCTGATTTCCCAGATAGTGCAGGAAGAGCATGTCACAGCACCAAGCTGTCCTGCCATGACTTACCCTTTAATCAAAATTACATTAAAATTAAATGGATCCCACCAATTACACATTAAGTCATATACCCAAGGGCCCTAGTCTAACAGTAGTCCCCGTTACACAAAGAGATCGTAGAAAGCACAAAATTTAAATTTAGAAAAATTGAGAAAGTAAACACTTACCAACCAATCACTTACCTGCTTTTTGGTGACGTCACACTACGATTACTTTTTGATTCCCTCTCCCGGAACCTGGATTTGTAAATCGCCTCGGGGCTCACCTTAAGTACCGCCGCTTGCCGCCTCTGTTCCCTCGCAGGTCCGCCGCCTCGCCGCTCTAGGCCTCGCTACCGCCTCGGGGCTCACCTTAAGTACTGCCGCTCGCTGCCTCTGTTCCCTCGCAGGTCTGCCGTCTCGCCGCTCTAGCTGAAATCTGAAATAAAAACAGAAAATGTTAGAAACACACAGCAGGTCAGGCAGTATCTGTGGAGCGAAACAGAGTTAACGTTTCAGGTAGATGACCCTTCGTCAGAACTTGGCTCAGTGTCAGGAAGCAAAGGGTAAGGGTCGACGGATGTTTTTGTGACTGGCAGGCTGTTTTCAGTTGTCTTCTGTAGGGCTCAGTACCAGGAGCCTTTCTTTTTGTGGCATATATCAATGATTTAGACTTCAATGTTGAGTCCACGATTAAGAAGTTTGCAGATGATACAAAATTGGCCGTGTGGGTGATAATGAAGAAGAAAGCTGTAGACTGCAGGAAGATATCAATGGACTTGTCAGGTGGGCAGAAAATTGGCAAATGGAATTCAATCCGGAGAAGTGAGAGGTAATGCATTTGTGGAGGGCTAACAAGGCAAGGGTATACACAATAAATGGTAGAGTAATGAGAAATGTAGAGCAACAGAGGAACACTGAAGTTCATGTCCACAGGTCCCTGAAGGTATCAGGACAGGTAGATAAGTTTGTTCAGAAGGTATACAGGATACTTTGATTTATTAGCCGAGGCATAGAATATAAGAGCAGGGAGGTTATGCTAGAACTGTATAAAACACATGTTTAGCTACAGCTACATTACTGTGTACAGTTCTGGTCATCACATTACAGGAAATATGTGATTGCACTAGAGAGGGTACAGAGGAGATTTACGATTCTGTTGCCAGGACTGGGGAATTTTAGCTATGAGGAAAGGTTGGATCGGCTGGGGTTCTTTTCTTTGGAACAGAGCAGGTTGAGGGGAGATTTAATTGAGGTGTATAAAATTATGAAGGCCCTCGATGGAGTGAATAGGAAGGACCTATTTCCCTTCGCAGAGAGGTCAATAACCAGGGGGCATGGATTTAAAGTGATTGGTAGAAGCAAGCGAGGGGAGATGAAGCGAACTTTTTCACCCAGAGGGCGGTGGGGCTCTAGAACACATTGCCGGAAAGGGGGGTGGAGGGAGAAACCCTCATCACATTGAAAAAGTACTTGGATATGCAATTGAAGTGCCGTAATGTACAGGACTACGGACCAAGAGCTAAATAGTGGGATTAGGCTGGATAGCTCTTTCGCGACCAGCACAGATTCGATGGGCCAAATGGTCTCCTGTGCCATAAATTTCTAAGCTTGTATAATTATATGTTTCTTAAGCTTCTCTGCTCTAGAAAGAACATATACTACTTCCACTGGTAGCCCTTTATCTACCCTGCTAGTTACATCCGCAAAAAACTCTAATAAATTTGTCAAACACGATTTCCCTTTCATAAAACCTCGTTGACTCTGCCTAATCATGTTATGATTTTCTAAGTGACTTGATACCATTTCCTTAACAATGGATTCCAGCATTTCCCGATGACTGCTGTCAGGCTAACTGGCCTGCAGTTCCCTGTGTTTTATCTCCCTCCTTTGCGACCTTCCAATCCGCTGGGACCATTCTAGAATCTAGGGATTTTGGAAGATCAAAACCAATGCATCCGCTATCTCTTCAGACACCTCTTTTAGAACCCTAGGATGTAGGCCGTCGGGTCCAAGGGATTTGTCGACTTTTAGTCCCATTAGTTTCGATAGTACCTTTTCTCTACTTATTTTAATTGAATTAAGTTCCTCACCCTCATTAGACCCTTGGTTCCCACCATTTTTGGTCTGCTTTATGTGTCTTCTACTTTGAAGACAGATACAAAATATTTTTTAACATTTCTTCAATTTCCTTACTCCCCGTAATAATTTCTCCTGTCTCAGCCTCTAAGGGACCAATGCTTACTTTTACTACTCTTTCCCTTTTTACATACTTGCAGAAACTCTTACATTCTGCTTTTATATTTCTTCCTAGTTTTCTCTCATATTCTATTTTCTCCCATTTTATTAATGATGGTGCGTCCGAGCCACTTTTGGTGATGGATATTGAAGTTTCCCTGTGAGTATGACTATGCGAGAATTCAATGTTTCCAGAGCGTTTCATGGAGTATTGGGTGCTTACAAGGTATTTATCTCATTGGTTATTATTTTACATGTGTTCCTTTGATTCCTTGGTATCAACCCTTTGCTCCTTTTAATTTGTCTTGCTCTCGGTCAAACACCATGACATGTTTGTCTGGGTAAGGTCACTCATTCTAAATATGTTCTTCTTATTCTTGTTCTAGATTCAGGCAATAGAGAAATGAACTGGGAACTGAATTCCCGAACTGTGGTGGGAGCAGTGTAATCTAGGCTTCCCAAGGAACTGAATTCCTGGACTGAGGTGGGAGCAGTGTAATATAGGCATCCCTAGGAACTGAATTCCTGGACTGAGGTGGGAGCAGTGTAATCTAGGCTTCCCAAGGAACTGAATTCCTGGACTGAGGTGGGAGCAGTGTAATCTAGGCATCCCTAGGAACTGAATTCCTGGACTGAGGTGGGAGCAGTGTAATCTAGGCATCCCTAGGAACTGAATTCCTGGACTGAGGTGGGAGCAGTGTAATCTAGGCTTCCCAAGGAACTGAATTCCTGGACTGAGGTGGGAGCAGTGTAATCTAGGCTTCCCAAGGAACTGAATTCCTGAACTGAGGTGGGAGCAGTGTAATCTAGGCTTCCCTAGGAACTGAATTCCTGGACTGAGGTGGGAGCAGTGTAATCTAGGCATCCCTAGGAACTGAATTCCAGGACTGAGGTGGGAGCAGTGTAATCTAGGCATCCCTAGGAACTGAATTCCTGAACTGAGGTGGGAGCAGTGTAATCTAGGCTTCCCAAGGAACTGAATTCCTGGACTGAGGTGGGAGCAGTGTAATCTAGGCATCCCAAGGAACTGAATTCCTGAACTGAGGTGGGAGCAGTGTAATCTAGGCTTCCCAAGGAACTGAATTCCTGGACTGAGGTAGGAGCAGTGTAATCTAGGCATCCCTAGGAACTGAATTCCTGGACTTAGGTGGGAGCAGTGTAATCGAGGCATCCCAAGGAACTGAATTCCTGGACTGAGGTGGGAGCAGTGAAATCTAGGCATCCCTAGGAACTGAATTCCTGGACTGAGGTGGGAGCAGTGTAATCTAGGCTTCCCAAGGAACTGAATTCCTGGACTGAGGTGGGAGCAGTGTAATCTAGGCTTCCCAAGGAACTGAATTCCTGAACTGAGGTGGGAGCAGTGTAATCTAGGCTTCCCAAGGAACTGAATTCCTGGACTGAGGTGGGAGCAGTGTAATCTAGGCTTCCCTAGGAACTGAATTCCAGGACTGAGGTGGGAGCAGTGTAATCTAGGCATCCCTAGAACTGAATTCCTGGACTGAGGTGGGAGCAGTGTAATCTAGGCTTCCCAAGGAACTGAATTCCTGGACTGAGGTGGGAGCAGTGTAATCTAGGCATCCCAAGGAACTGAATTCCAGGACTGAGGTGGGAGCAGTGTAATCTAGGCTTCCCTAGGAACTGAATTCCTGACTGAGGTGGGAGCAGTGTAATCTAGGCTTCCCAAGGAACTGAATTCCTGGACTGAGGTGGGAGCAGTGTAATCTAGGCATCCCTAGGAACTGAATTCCTGAACTGAGGTGGGAGCAGTGTAATCTAGGCTTCCCAAGGAACTGAATTCCTGGACTGAGGTAGGAGCAGTGTAATCTAGGCATCCCTAGGAACTGAATTCCTGGACTGAGGTGGGAGCAGTGTAATCGAGGCATCCCAAGGAACTGAATTCCTGGACTGAGGTGGGAGCAGTGTAATCGAGGCTTCCCTACTAACTGAATTCCTGGACTGAGGTGGGAGCAGTGTAATCTAGGCTTCCCAAGGAACTGAATTCCAGGACTGAGGTGGGAGCAGTGTAATCTAGGCATCCCTAGGAACTGAATTCCAGGACTGAGGTGGGAGCAGTGTAATCTAGGCATCCCTAGGAACTGAATTCCTGAACTGAGGTGGGAGCAGTGTAATCTAGGCTTCCCAAGGAACTGAATTCCTGGACTGAGGTGGGAGCAGTGTAATCTAGGCTTCCCTAGGAACTGAATTCCTGAACTGAGGTGGGAGCAGTGTAATCTAGGCTTCCCAAGGAACTGAATTCCTGGACTGAGGTGGGAGCAGTGTAATCGAGGCATCCCAAGGAACTGAATTCCTGGACTGAGGTGGGAGCAGTGTAATCGAGGCATCCCAAGGAACTGAATTCCTGGACTGAGGTGGGAGCAGTGTAATCTAGGCATCCCTAGGAACTGAATTCCTGGACTGAGGTGGGAGCAGTGTAATCTAGGCTTCCCTAGGAACTGAATTCCTGAACTGAGGTGGGAGCAGTGTAATCTAGGCTTCCCAAGGAACTGAATTCCTGGACTGAGGTGGGAGCAGTGTAATCGAGGCATCCCAAGGAACTGAATTCCTGGACTGAGGTGGGAGCAGTGTAATCGAGGCATCCCAAGGAACTGAATTCCTGGACTGAGGTGGGAGCAGTGTAATCTAGGCATCCCTAGGAACTGAATTCCTGGACTGAGGTGGGAGCAGTGTAATCTAGGCTTCCCTAGGAACTGAATTCCTGAACTGAGGTGGGAGCAGTGTAATCTAGGCTTCCCAAGGAACTGAATTCCTGGACTGAGGTGGGAGCAGTGTAATCGAGGCATCCCAAGGAACTGAATTCCTGGACTGAGGTGGGAGCAGTGTAATCTAGGCTTCCCTACTAACTGAATTCCTGGACTGAGGTGGGAGCAGTGTAATCTCGGCTTCCCTACTAACTGAATTCCTGGACTGAGGTGGGAGCAGTGTAATCTAGGCTTCCCAAGGAACTGAATTCCAGGACTGAGGTGGGAGCAGTGTAATCTAGGCTTCCCAAGGAACTGAATTCCTGGACGGACTGAGGTGGGAGCAGTGTAATCTAGGCATCCCTAGGAACTGAATTCCTGAACTGAGGTGGGAGCAGTGTAATCTAGGCTTCCCAAGGAACTGAATTCCTGGACTGAGGTGGGAGCAGTGTAATCTAGGCTTCCCAAGGAACTGAATTCCTGGACTGAGGTGGGAGCAGTGTAATCTAGGCATCCCTAGGAACTGAATTCCTGGACTGAGGTGGGAGCAGTGTAATCGAGGCATCCCTAGGAACTGAATTCCTGGACTGAGGTGGGAGCAGTGTAATCGAGGCGGCCCTGGGAATGAAATTCCTGGACTGAGGTGGGAGCAGTGTAATCTAGGCAGCCCTGGGAATGAAACTCCTGGACTGAGGTGGGAGCAGAGTAATTTCGGGAGCCTTGGGAATGAAATTCCTGGATTGAGGTGGGAGCAGTGTAATCTAGGCAGCCCTGGGAATAAAATCCTGGATTGAGTTGGGAGCACTGTAATCTATGCAGCCCTGGGAATAAAATTCCTGGACTGAGGCGGGAGCAGTGTAAACTAGGCATCCCTGGGAATGCAATTCCTGGATTGAGTCGGGAGCAGTTTAATCTAGGCAGCCCTGGGAATGCAATTCCTGGATTGAGTCGGGAGCAATGTCATGTAGGCGAGTCCCATCGTTCCAGCACTGGGATCATCTCTCAGATCCTGCCGTTTAAGACCATTTAGTTATTGTTTTTTTTTTATCCTGATGGCCTGGTATGGAATAAATCAGAGAACAAGAGTGGGGAAATCCACTTTTTTTCTGTGGTCTGCACAGAGTGATCCTAAAAGGAGTGGTTCTAAACAAAGAGTTAAGGTTGGGAATTTGGAGAGAGTAGGAATTAGGAGCAGGGGGGGGAAGGAGGAGAGAGCGAGAGGAGCGGCCGGAGATAAAGTTAGGCCAGAGAACCCGGAGCCCGGAGCGAGTGCAAGGAACGAGGTAACTGACGTCAACTCAAGGGAAGGCCCTGAAAAGAAAAGAAATGATGAGTAGATGGTGATTTTTTTTAATCTTGAGTTTAATTCTGTTAAGTTATTTAATAGTCTATTAAATAGAGGGATGTCAGGGCACCTCAGTCCCGTGGAATGCACATCTTGTGCAATGTAGGACACGACCCACGGGTTCCGGAGCTTGAGCAGCATCTGGCGTCACTGCGGTGCATCCGTGAGGCTGAGAGCCGTGGATAGCAGGTTTCAGGAGGTGGTCACCCCGCAGCATAAGAGTGTGTGTGCAGAGAGGGAATGGGTGACCGTGAGACAGACAAGGAGGAACAGGCAGGTAGTGCAGGAGTCCCTGAAGTCCATCTCACTCTCTAATTGTTTCGATGTTTCCTCTGGGGAGTCTAGCCAGAGCCAAGTCCACGGCACCACGGGTGGCTCAGCTGTAGGTGGGGGGAGGAGTAAGATCGGGAAAGCAATAGTGATAGGGGATTCGATAGTGAGGGGAACAGACAGGCTTTTATCCAGCCACCGACGTGACTCCAGGATGATATGTTGCCTCCCTGGTACCAAGTTCAAGGATGTCACTGATTGGTTGCAGGACATTCTGAGGGTTGGAGGGTGAACAGACTGACGTCGTGGTCCATATCGGTATCATCGACAGTTGGAAAGGTCGATGTCATCCTGCAGGAAGATAATAGGGAGCCAGGAAAGTGATTAAAAATCAGGACCTCAAAGGTAGTAATCTCCGATTACTCCTGGTGCCACAAGCTAGTGAATACAGAAATAGGAGGTTGGAGAAGATTAATGTGTGGCTGGAGAGCTGGTGCAGGAGGGAGGGCATTAGATTCCTGGGACATAGGGACCTAAGAGAGAATCCAAGAAGGCCAAAGATAGAAACAGAAAATGCTGGAAACACTCAGCAGGTCAGGCAACATCCGTGGAGAGAGAAACTGAGTTAACGTTTCAGGTCTGTGACCCTTCGTCAGAACTGGAAAAATTTAGAGATGGACAGGGAAAGGGGGGAGGGGAGGAAATAACAAAAGGGACGGTCTGTGATAGGGTGGAAGGCAGGAGTGGTTAAATGTTGCAAATGGGGATGGCAGAATCATCAACAGCTGCCGCCTGAGCTGCAGTCAGAGTGGGAGTGGAGCGGAGAATTAGAGTGACAAGCGCTCCACTCCCACCCTGACCTCTCTGTCCTCGGCCTCTTACAACGTAAGCTCGAGGATCAGCACTCCATCTTTCTATTAGGCACTTTACAGCCTTCTGGACACAACACTGAGTTCAACAATTTCAGAACATAACCTCGGCCCCTATTTTTTCAGGTGGCAGCTGTTGATGATTCTACCATTCCCATTTACAACGTTTAACCGCTCCTGTCTCCCACCCTATCACAGACCGTCCATTTTGATCATTCCTCCCCTCCCCCCTTTCCCTGCCTCTGCCCCTGGTTACAATCTGTTACATCTCTAACTTTTTATACTTCTGACGAAGGGTCACGGACCTGACACGTTAACTCTGTTTCTCTCTCCACGGATGCTGCCTGACCTGCTGAGTGTTTCCAGCATTTTCTGTTGTTATTTCAGATTTCCAGCATTCGCAGTATTTTGCGATTGCAAGGTTTAATATAAAAGAAAAAGAAAGACTTACATTTATATAGCGCCTTTCACGACCACCAGACGTCTGAAAGCGCTTTACAACCAGTGAATACTTTTGGAGTGTAGTCACTGTTGTAATGTGAGAAAGGCGGCAGCCAATTTACACACAGCAAGCTCCCACAAACAGCAATGTGATAATGATCAAATAATCTGTTTTTGTTTTGTTGATTGAGGGATAAATATTGGCCAGGACACCAGGGATAACTCCCCTGTTCTTCTTCGAACTAGTGTAATGGGATCTTTTCCATCCACCTGAGAGAGCAGACGGGGCCTCGGTTTAACGTCCCCTCCGAAGGACGGTACCTCCGACAGTGCAGCACTCCCTCTATACGCACTCGAGTGTCAGCCTAGATTTATGTGGTGCAAGTCCCATGGAGTGGGCCTTAAACCCCCAACCTTCTGAGTCAGAGGCGAGTGTGCTACACACTGAATCACAGCTAACACCTTATTCCTTGCTGTTTGGGTGTGGGGGGAATGTGGATTTGAGGTCGAAGATCAGCCATGATATCATTCAATGAAGGGCTCGAAGGACCGTATGGCCTAATCCTGCTCCTAATTCTTATGTTCTTATGTTAATGGGCGGGTGAAATATTGCGTATTCGCTCACTTTTAATTTAAAACTGTGTACAATAAGGGGAGCTAGATTGTGTTGCAGTAAAGTATTGTGGTGACAATGGTTCAATTAGTCTGTTTGTTCAATGACTGTAATTAATGCCAGTTACAGTGAGGCCTAATGATGTCACTCGAGGATTTCCCTCCACTCTAAATAAGGAGCTCCCTTCACTGTGTCACCTCACACAGTCAGCGCGCTGCCCCCAGCACAAAGACCACCAGACACTCACAGAAGGGAAGGCATGGATTGGGATGAAGTGTTTTGGATATTAGGAATATCTTATCAAATATACTATCCTCTCCTCACTGCTGTTGATGTTCCTAGAAGGATCTATGTCCAGTTATTAATTCTAAGTAATGGAGAGGCCCAGAGAAAGAGCTGGGCAGTTCAGTGACGAGGCATTGGTGGCTCTGGTTGGCGCTGTGGAACTGCGACGGGCAGTGCTGTTCCCTGAGAGTGGCAGGAGTCCATTGACCCGGTAATTTAGTGGAGGGAGGTGGTTCAGCACATCTCTTCGAGGAGCCTGTTGCCAAGGACCCACACCCAATGTTGGAAGAAGTTCAACGACCTCACTCGTGTGGTCAGGCTGAGTACATACTTTTCAATTCCTCTGCATCCCTCCATCTCAACTTCACTCGGTGCCCAGAGGGTTTAAAAACTCAAATGCCCAACACTCATCCAAGACCTATGGCCATCTCATAAAACACACAGGCACATCACACACTTTGCAATCTAAAAACGGCTATTCAACTAGGGGAGGCACATCTGCCAAACACATTCCTGCACCCTCACACAAACGCTGTCCTTTTTCTTGCAGGCCAAGTTCTCTCCTAACAGACGGAAGCAGCAACGCACGGGAGGAGGACCGGCAGACCTATACCCCCTGACTGAGTTGGAGGACAGAGTGCACAGGATCATTGCCAGCCAGGTCATAGGTGCAGAGGCGGCTGGTGAGGTTAAACCGCTTGGGACAGCAATGGTATGTTCATCAGCTTTCTCTCCTCTCTCACACCACTACACCCTCATAAAATTAGCCTTTTACACTTTCAATCCAACTTACTGTCTCCAGTCCTTGCTCCCTTCCTGACCCCTGCCCTCACGCTGATGCCACTCTTGTACCTACCTGGTTTCAGATAGTGAACCACCAGCTGACCAGCCTGTCCCTCAGCCTGCCAGTGGCAGCGACGCACCAGCGGAGGAGGAAGAGGAAGCCGGAGCCTCACCGCCTGTATCTCCCGAGGGAGACACATCAGACACTGGGGCCATGCCTTCCTGGAGGGGAGCAGGGTGTTGGGGTCTGATGAGCGCAAAGCTCCTGGACCCAGCGGGCTGCAGCAACGCCATGGGGGAAGGGAAGCTCGGAGGCCCTCTCCACGGTGGGTGAGTAGGCGCGCGAGT
Source organism: Squalus acanthias (assembly GCA_030390025.1). Taxonomy (NCBI): domain Eukaryota; kingdom Metazoa; phylum Chordata; class Chondrichthyes; order Squaliformes; family Squalidae; genus Squalus; species Squalus acanthias. The sequence continues at coordinate 146,585 of JASTWF010000451.1, forward strand.
TCTGCTGCACAGGACTCGGATGAGGACCTCGACATTGCGGCCATGAATACCCAGGCCTTGAGCAAGCACACTCAGCTAATGAGTGCAACGGCAAAGTTGCTCGACAGCATGGATGCACTGGCTAGGAGCGTGGAGGAGTCCGCCGCTAGCACAGCTGTCATCCGTGCGCAAACCCTCGAACCCATCCTTGCCTCGTTGCAGAGGATGTTTAAATTGCAGGGAGACCGTGGTGAACCAGAGCCGCGTGTAATGGGTGAGGAGGCAGGATCCATTACAGCTCAGGCCGACGCAACGCAATGCCTTAGTGCTGCAATTGAGTCCTTGGCTGGTGCCATCCAGTCTCAGACTGCTCTCATGCAGTCTCAGATTGATGTCACGCAAGCACTGACTGCTGCTATCCTCGCTGGGTTGCCCACAGACCCCCGGGAATCTCACAGTACCGCAGCAGGCCAGCAATCTGTGCTCGAGCAGATTAATCCGGATGCTGAGGTTCTTCCCCGGCGGAGAGCCAGTGTGTCGGTCGAGCAGGAAGGGGCTGTCCTCTCTCAGGATGACAGCATTCCTGCTCCCACCACTGACATAGACATCGCCGCCCTAAGCGAGTCCCGGCGGGCTGGGGAAGGCCAGCTCAAGGAGCAAGGCGGTAGTTACACCTTCTTGTGGAAAGGCAAACCTGAAGAAGCATGCCGCCTCCATGGGTTAGGCTTCGCCATTGAAAATGAGCTGGTTGAAGGTCTGAGATTCCCCTTGTGGAATAAACGAACGCCGAATGACTCTACACCTCACTCTAGCCCGGAACCAGTGCGCTTCGATCATCAGTGCGTACACCCCAACACTGGAAGACACAGACCAGACCAAAGAGGAAATCTACTCCAGCCTCGAACATTCCCTGTCCCGAGTCCCAACGGGCGACAAGCTGATCCTCCTTGGCGACTTTAACGCCAGAGTTGGAAAGGACACAAACCTCTGGGGATGTGTGATCGGCAGAGACGGGGTAGGGAAAGCCAACTCCAACGGTACCCTCCTCCTGACTAAATGCTTCGAACATAGCCTTGTCATAACCAACGCATTGTTCCGTCAGAGAGACAAGTACAAGGTTTCATGGCAACACCATCGCGCCAAGCACTGGCATCTGCTGGACTACGTCATCGTCTGAGCGAGGGACCGCAAGGACGTCAGCATCACCCGCGCCATGACAGGAGCTGACGACTGCTGGACAAACCACCACCTAATCCGCTCTGTCATCTCTGTCAACGTAGCCCCAAAACCGCGGCGGCAACAGAAGCAATGCGGCAGGAAAATCAACGTTGGAACACTCAAAGAACCTGCTAAGAAAGCCCTATTCAGCCTGCGCCTCACAAACAACCTGACGACTCCCAGTGATTCAGAGACACAGAGTGTCCACAGAGCCTGGTCTTAACTCAAGGCCTCCATAATCAGCACCTGTGAAGAGACGCTCGGTCACTCGACCAGGAATCACCAAGACTGGTTCAACGAGAACGACCAGGAGATCCAGGAGCCAATAAGCCACAAGCGCAAGGCATTCCTGATCTGGAAACAGCAATAGAAATCGAGTGCAAGAAAGCAGCTCTACAGACGCCTGAAGGCCGAGGTCAAACAAAAAACTCGCTACCTAAAGAACAGATGGTGGGTGGAGAAAGCGCAGGAGATCCAGCAGCTAGCTGACAACCACGATGTGCTTGGATTCTTTAGCGCAGACAAGATCACCTACGGCCCAAGCACCCAAGGTCCTACCTCACTGAGGGCCCAGAACGGATAGGTACTCATCAAGGACAGAGAGGCAGTCAGTGCCCGCTGGAAGGAACACTTCGAAGATCTCCTTAACCGAGAATCTTTCTTCGACGCGAGTGTCCTCAACTCCATCCCGCAGCAGCTACCTGCCATCACGCCAGCACAACACCAGCCCAGCATATGGTTGAAGAGGCCATCCGATAACTGAAGAACAACAAGGCCTCAGGAGCAGATGGAATCCCCGCCGAGGCGCTAAAACATGGCGGAGAAGCGCTATTGGCGCAAATACATGAACTCATTTCTCTTATTTGGAAGGAGGAGAGCATGCCAGGTGATCTCGGAGACGCCGTAATCGTGACCATTCTCAAGAAAGGTGACAAGTCCAATTGTGGTAATTACAGAGGAGTCGCCCTGCTGTCTGCCGCAGGGAAAGTCATCAGAAGAATCCTCCTCAATCGCCTTCTCCCAGTCGCTGAAGAGCTCCTCCCAGAGTCGCAATGCCGATTCCGCCCACTAAGGGTCACAATGGACATGATCTTCACTGCGCGTCAACTAGAAGAGAAATGCAGGGAACAGCACCAACCGCAGTACATGGCCTTCTTTGACCTCACAAAGGCCTTGGACATCGTCAACCATGAGGGATTATGGAGTTCCTCCTCAAATTCGGCATCTCTTAAAAGTTTGTCACCATTCTTCTCCTGCTTCACGACAACATGCAAGCCGTGATCCTGACCAACGGATCAACCACAGACCAAATTCACGTACGGACCGGGTTCAAGCAAGGCTGTGTCATTGCACTAACGCTTAACTCGATCTTCCTGGCTGCAATGCTGCATCTCACCCTCAGTAAGCTCCCCGCTGGAGTGGAGCTAATTTACAGAACAAATGGGAAACTGTTCAACCTCCGTCGCCTCCAGTCCAGATCCAAGGTTGTCCCATCCTCTGTCATCGAACTACAGTATGCAGACGACGCTTGCGTCTGCTCAAACTCTGAGGTCGAACTCCAAACCAGCGTCAACACCTTCACCGAAGTGACGAGAGCATGGGACTAACACTAAACATCCGTAAGACAAAGGTCCTCTACCAACCTGCCCCCGCCACACAGTACTGCTCCCCGATTATCAAAACCAGGACGAGTCCTTGGACAACGTGGAGCACTTTCCATACCTCGGGAGCATACTGTCAACAAGTGCAGACGTCGATGACGAAGTCCAACACCGCTTTCAGTGTGCCAGTGCAGCATACGGTCGCCTGAAGAAGAGAGTCTTTGAAGACGAAGACATCAAACCCAGCACCAAGCTCATGTTCTGCAGAGCAGTAGTGAAACCCGCCCTCCTGTATGCTTCAGAAACATGGACCATATACAGCCGGGATCACAAAGTACTGCAGAGGTACCACCAACGCTGCCTCCGCAAGATCCTGCAATATCATTGGCAGGATAGGCGCACCAACGTCAGTTTCCATGCTCAGGACAACATCCCCAGCATCGAAGCTTTAGAAACATAGAAACATAGAACTTTGACCACGTTCGATCAGCTCCGATGGACGGGCCACATCGTGCGCATGCCCGATACGAGACTCCCAAAACAAGCGCTCTACTCTGAGCTCCCGCACGGCAAGAAAGCCCCAGGTGGGCAGAAGAAACGCTTCAAGGACACCCTCAAAGCCTCCTTGAAAAAGTGTAACATCCCCACCGACACCTGGGAATCCCTGGCCCAAGACCGGACAAAGTGGAGGATAAGCATCCGCGAAAGCGCCGAACACCTCGAGCTTCTTCTCCGGGAGCAAGTGAAAGCCAAGCGCAAACAATGGAAGGAGCGCACGTCAACCCAAGCACCACACCCACCCGCCCCTTCAACCACCGTCTGCCCAAACTGTGACAGAGACTGTAGGTCCCGCATCGGAAACATCAGTCATCTGAGAACTCATTTTTAGTGTGGAAGCAAGTCAACTGCGGTTGCGAGGGACTGCCTAAGAAGTACACTGCCACTTCCCCATTGCACTTTGCACGGCCTGCAACACAGCCAGCCCAGACTGCTGCCGCCCATGCAGAGTTGGTGCAGTCTGCAGCCGAGACCTCCAGGCCCAGAGCTGGTCGAGAGCGATCTTCAAGGCAATCTCTGGATCCAGTATTCAGCAGCTTTCCAGCAGCCTTGCTGCAGCCACTGGGGCCACATTACGGAGGAGCAGTAGGGTGAGAAAGGGGGAAGTGCGGAGGGGATGGAGGTCACCCTCGAAGGCCAAAAGTAGAATCTGCAAATAAATCGGGGGAATGTTTGTAGGAAAGTTCGAGGTTGTTATTATATTTGTTCAGTGTTTTGCCGTTTATCTCCATGCTGTGAGAACGAGTTTTGTTAGTTCATGAATTATTGGGTTTGTATCTAATTGTTTGTCCTGAATTAATGAAACACAGTTTGTAAGATAAATCATTTTTTTTATTGTTACTTTACATCATTCCTGATTTCACTCATTGCAGCTTTGCCCGGCAATAGCGGGTGCGGGATGCTTTCAATGATGTGCTTCTTCATCCCAGAAGCCATCTCCTCTGTAAAGGGTAAGAATCGATGTCTTATGAGACATTTCTGAGAAGTCGCACAACACCAGGTTATAGTCCAACAGCTTTATTTGAAATCACAAGCTTTCGGAGCGCTGCTCCTTCGTCAGATGAAGTGAAGAGATGCATATAGGCACAGCATATATAGTCAGAGAACACTGCCAGATGATTACAGTTAATCTTTCTAACTGCCCTTTATCACGCCTCGGCAGAGAGATAATCACGGCAATCAAAGGTGTGGATGGGGACAGGTCAGTCAGGAAAACTTTGCCATGTTCTTCACAGTCTTCAACATGTCATCGGTGCCGACGAAGAACTCGCTAAGGCCATCCCCACGCCTTCACTATTCGACTTCAAACAGCCGCCTAACCTCAAACAGACCATCGTTCGCAGAAAATTACCCAGCTTTCAGGAGAACAGCGACCACGACACCACACAACCCTGACACGGCAACCTCTGCAAGACATGCCAGATCATCAACACAGATACCATCATCACACGTGAGGACACCACCCACCAGGTACATGGTACATACTCATGTGACTCGGCCAACGTTGTCTACCTCATACGTTGCAGGAAAGGATTCCCCCGGAGCATGGTACATCGGCGAGACCACGCAGAAACTGCGACAACGTATGAACGGATACTGCACAACAATCGCCAGGCAGGAGTGTTCCCTCCCAGTCGGGGAACACTTCAGCAGTCAAGGACATTCAGCCTCCGATCTTCGGGTAAGCATTCTCCAAGGCAGCCTTCGAGACACACGACAATGCAAAATCGTCGAGCAGAAACTGTTAGCCAAGTTCAGCAACCATGAGGACGGCCTCAACCGGGATCTTGGGTTCATGTCACGCTACATGTAACCCCACCTGACGTAGAGTCATCCAGACTCGAGACGTCGTTGGCTTGTTCTCTCTACACAGATGCGGCCGGACCTGCTGTGATTTCCAGCAATTTTTTTTTTTGTTTTCCAAACAGACCCCAGCATCTGCCACATTTGACCCCTTGTGACCCCACCTCATTGTCTTTGATGTAATGTTTTCCTGACTGACCTGTTTGGACACCATTCTCACAAAATCTTCAATCAGCCTGATTTCAATACATTTATTTCTCATCATTGTTATGAATTTGCAATTGGATCCCATGCCCGTCTGTCACAGTTCAGTGGATCTCTCAGTGAGACCCAAAGTGATTCTCTATTGCCTCCTGCTGTACTTCAGGATATACAATCCCAGCTGATTGTAACTGAAGTACTGAGGATCAGAAAATCCTTTGATATCTTCTCGTCTAATATATTCTCCACATGTTGGAAACAACAAGTGAAAAAGTACAAGGCTAAATATCTTCCATTTGCGTTCAGATACTTTACAACAGCATTCGGTGACACTTTGCCTGTGGGATAAATTGCCTGACTTCGATGCTGATAAATGCATTTAGTGGGACATTACCTGGTCAATCATCACTATTTACTTTAATTCAGAGTCCATTATTTGCAATGTTACTTGGCAAATCTTCCTTTAAATGAGCTACAATCTGTGGATTTCAGCAAAAATGCAGAAATCTCAATCTTCAAATCAGATCTGATAGCCCACATATCTTTATAACTGCAGTGCACTTGTATTTATTATCTTAGCACTTGCCCATTACATCAGTACATTTTACATACAATTGCCTGTAATTATTGCATGCTAAGCTTGCAGTTTCTGTATTTTGCTGTTGCATTCATTTTCAGTTCTAAATAGAATGGATATTCTAATCAGGAGCAGGAATCCAAACGGGATTTTCCGCTCCCTAACACTGGGGCACAGAAGCGAATTGCACCGCTCCAAATGCTGACTGATCGCGGGACACGAAGGCTTCCTGAGAGGTTCTGGTCCTTTGTGTCCCTGGTACCTCGGGCGGTGCTTTTGTCTGTTGTGCTAAAGGTAGATTGATCATTTAATCTCTCCTTGATCAAACATCTGTTACTTTCATGTTGTATTTATTCCCATTTCATTTATTGATTCCACAATATATTCCCGATTATTCTTACAATGAGCCCTGTATTCAGCTCCACAGATAATAGCATTAGATTATATCACTGAATGACGCTCGTGAGTTGCAGATTTCACCCCGAATTCCATCAAACTGCTGCTCTTGCTCCCAACCTGATGTATAATTTCTCTGTTTATTTCCCTTCCTCACAGTGAACTTAGTGACGATTGTGATCCTGTCTCGGGGAAAGTGCGGACTCTCCAAATGTGTCACTCGCTACCTGGTGGCCATGGCAGCGGCGGATCTACTGGTCGTTATCCTCGACCTGATATTGAGGCACATTCCGATTGTTTATATTGAACAGTTTTATTTCGTGCTGTCAATCCCGGTGTGTAATATCCACGCCGTCCTGCTCTTCGCAGCCACAGACTGTTCTGTCTGGTTCACCGTCACTTTCACCTTTGATCGATTTGTGGCCATTTGTTGCCAGAAGCTGAAAACTAAACATTGCACCGAGAAAACGGCGGCTGTGGTCCTGGGAACAGTGACTGTGCTGAGCGGTTTAAAGAACATAATCTGGTATTTTATCTTCACAGGGTGGTATATGCTTGAGAACGACCCCTGGTTTTGTGAGGTCACAATGGATGCTTGGTTTTCACGGGCCTGGACAACAATCGAGTTCCTTCATTATATTCTCACCCCGATTGTCCCATTTTTTGTGATTCTGCTGCTCAATGCTGTCACCGTCAGACACATTTTAGTGTCCAGCAGAGCCCGCAGGAGACTCCGGGGTCCCAGCAGTGGGGAGAGTCCCAGAGACCCAGAGATGGAGAGCCGCAGGAAATCCATCATTTTATTGCTTGTTATCTCCGGCAATTTCATCCTGTTATGGGCAGTGTTTATGGCGTATTTTATAGGGAATCAGATGTTTTTTTTGGGGGATTCGTCTGTTCTTCTCCCATTTTATGTACAGGAACTGGGATTCATGCTGCAGCTGCTGAGTTGCTGCACAAACACTGGGATTTACGCCGTGACCCAGACTAAGTTCAGAGAGCAGTTGAAGAATGTGGGGAAATATCCCTTTACTCTGATTGTAAAATTCATTAAAGGATGAGAAGAAGCAGAGACTTTGCAGCCTGAGAATTGAGAGTTCCCTGGGCCTGATATTGTGGCGCCCCGCACACACATGGCGGCTTTGGGGCCCGGCACAAAGATGGCGGCACTGGAGACCCACACAATGATGGCGCCTCTGCGGACTCGCAGAAAGATGCCGGCGCCCGCGCACCGCAAAATGATTGCGGCTGTGGGGCCCAGCACAAAGATGGCGGCTCTGGGGCCAAGCACAAAAATGGCGACTCTGGTGACCTACACGAAGATGGCGGCTCAGCCACCTCGCACAAATATGGCGACCCTGGGGCACCGCACAAAGATAGCAACACCCTCGGCCCGCACAAAAATGAAGTCTCTGGGGACCCACACAAAGATAGCGGCTCTGGAGCCATGCACAAAATTGCGGCTAAGACGACCCGCCCAAAAATGGCGTCCCTGGAGGACCGCACAGTTTGGTGTCTCTGGGGACCCGCACAAAGATCGTGGCTCTGGTGCTCCGCAACATGATGGAGGCACTGGGGCCCCACACAAAGATGGCAGATCTGGGGCCCAGCACAAACATGGCGGCTGTCACTCGGGGCCTTTCCCTGGCGGCGGGAGGCGAGTGTCTTGAGGGCGGCAGCAGCTGGAGGCCCGGTTACTGTGAGAGCGGGGGCGAGGCGGAGCAGCCCGGCCCGCCCCGGCCCACAGGAGCCCGAGTTACCCAGCCGGGGCTTTATAATGCTTTAAAATCATTACACCACTTTTTAGATCTTTATCAGGCCTTATAAATCATTATGACCATTAATAAAGCATTATGACGCTTTTTAAATCATTATGACACCTAATAAATCATTTTTATAGTTAATGCTTGGGATGTGAGCACCGCTGGCAAGGCCAGCATTTATTGCCCATCCCTAATTGCCCTTGAGAAGGTGGTGATGAGCCGCCTGAGACAAGCGAGTGTTTTGATGGGCCATTTCAGAGTCCAGTTAAGAGTCAAACACATTGCAGTGGGTGTGGAGTCACATTTTAGCCAGACCGGGTAAGGGCGGCAGATTTCCTTCCCTAAAAGGCTTTGAGTGAACCGGATGGGTTTTTATGACAATCCGGTACTTTCATAGGCACCATTACTGACACTAGCTTTTAATTCCAGATTTGTTTAATTAACTGAATTTAAATATCCCAACTTGTAGAATCTGAACTCTGGATCATTCATCCAGGCATCTGGTTCACTAGTCCAGCAACATAACCACTGTCCTACCGTACCCTTCAAATATATCGCAGTTCCTTCGTCATCACTGGGTTAAAAGCCTGAAATTCCTTCCGTAACAGTATTGTGGGAGCACCTTCACCACACGGACTGCAGCAGCTCAAGATGAATGTCCATCATTTTCTCGTGGGTAACTAGGGGTGGGCAAGTGAAACCGGCCATGACAGCGTCATCCATATCCTGAGCACAAATACATTGAATTATAAAATCATTGATTTTAATCCTATTTTATTATTTCTTTGATTGAAACCAGGCGAGGCCTGTGATCAGAGTGTGGCCTCAAGTACGCTTTATAATTTGACAACACAACATGGATCATCAATTCTATGGTTGTCTGATTGATACTACTCACACTTTTCCAATTCCCATATCCTTACAAACGGTGCTTGCTAAAGTAACACATATTACCAAAATTGAAGCAGATGGGATTAAAGTGGGTGGTGTGGGGTATATAGTATGTAAGAGAGGATTACAGTGAGGAGTGTATCAGCGTATTACAGTGAGGGGGTTGGGTTATATCTGAGTGTTACAGTGAGGGGTGTGGGGTTTATCAGAGTGTTACACTGAGGGGTGTGTGGTATATCGGTTTGTTACAGTGAGGTATGGGATATGTAACAGAGGATTAAAGTAAAGGGTATATCAGAGTGTTAAAGTGAATGGTGTGGGGTATATCAGAGTGTTACAGTGGGGGGG
>JASTWF010000451.1:156419-381204 GCA_030390025.1 Squalus acanthias
CAATGATTTTACAATTCATTGATTGAAACCAGATAAGGCCTGTGATCAGAGCGGGGCGTCAAGTACGCTAAACAAATTGTCAACACCACTTGGATCTACAATTCTATCATTCTATAATTGATACTATTCACACTTTCCCAATTTCCCAATCATTACAAAAGGTGCTTGATAAAGGATCACATGTTACCAAAATTGAAGCCCATGGGAGTAAAGTGGCAGTGACAACAGTGAATGGTGTGGGGTATATCAGTATGTAAGAGAGAATTACATTGAGGGGTGTATCAGAGTGTTACAATGAGGGGTGTGGGGTTTATCAGCGTGTTGTAGGGAGGTCATGATGTGGAGATGTCGGTGTTGGACTGGGGTGGTCAAAAATGACAAGTCGCACAACACCAGGTTATAGTCCAACAGTTTTATTTAAAATTACAAGTTTTCGGAGCTGCTGACCCTTCGTCAGGTAAAGGTACCTGACGAAGGGGCAGCAGCTCCGAAAGCTCGTAATTTTAAATAAAACTGTTGGACTATAATCTGGTGTTGTGCGACTTCTCATTTTTGTCGGGAGTTGTGTGGTGTATATCAGAGAGTTACAGTGAGTCGTGTGGGGTATATCAGAGAGTTACAGTGAGTCGTGTGGGGTATATCAGAGAGTTACAGTGAGTCGTGTGGGGTATATCAGAGAGTTACAGTGAGTCGTGTGGGGTATATACGAGTGTTACAGTGAGGGGTGTGGGGTTTATCAGCCTGTTGTAGTGAGGTATGTGGGGTACATCAGAGTGTTACAGTGAGGGGTGTGCGGTATCTCAGTGTATTACAGTGAGGGGTGTGCAGAATATCAGAGTGTAAAAGTGTGGGGGTTGGGGAATATCAGAGTGTTACAGTGAGGGGTGTGGGGTTTATCAGCGTGTTACAGTGAGGGGTGTGGTGTTTATCAGCGTGTTGCAGCGAGGAATGTGAGGTATATCAGAGAGTTACAGTGAGGTGTGTGGTGTATATCACTTTGTTACAGTGAGGTGTTTGGGGTATATCATCGTGTTACATTGATGGTGTTTGCGTATATCAAAGTGTTACAGCGAGATGTGTGCGGTATATTAGAGCATTACAGTGAGAGGTTTGGAATATGTAAGAGAGGATTAAAGTAAGAACATAAGAACATAAGAAATAGGAGCCGGAGTAGGCCAATTGGCCCCTCGAGCCTGCTCCGCCATTCAATAAGATAATGGCTGATCTGATCCTAACCGCTAATCTACTATCACAGAACCATCGCCTGAACCTAACAGAAGTGGACACACGAAATAGGAGCAGGATCATGCTACACGGCCTGTGGGCCCGCTACGCTACCCACAGAGCCATGACCGATCCGAACCTAGACTCATGTCCAAATTCCTGCCCGCTCCCCGTAACCCTTAATTCGCTTTACTTCGAGGAAGCTATCTATTTCTGTTTTAAATTTATGTAATGATGTAGCTTCTTTGGGGCAGCATATTCCATGGACCTACCACCCTCTGAGTGAAGTAGTGCCTTCTCATCTCAGTTTTGAAAGAGCAGCCCCTTATTCTAAGACTATGCCCCCTAGTTCAAGCTTCACCCATCATCGGGAACATGCTCCCCGCATACACCCGATCCTACCCCTTCACAATCTTATGTTTCAATAAGATCGCCTCTCATTCTTCTGAACTCCAATGAGTAGAGTTCCAATCTACCCAACCTCTCCTCATATGTCCATCCCCTCATCCCCGGGATTAACCGAGTGAACCTTCTTTGTACTGACTCGAGAGCAAGTATGTCTTTTCTTAATTATGGACACCAAAACTGTATGCAGTATTCCAGATGCGGTCTCACCAATACCTTGTACAACTGAAGCAATACCTCCCTATTTTTATATTCTATCCCCCTAGCAATGAAAGCCAACATTCCATTGGCCTTCTTAATCACTTGCTGCACCTGCATACTAACCTTTTGAGTTTCGTGGACCGGGACTCCCAGATCCCTTTGTACTTCAGTACTTTCCAGTTTCTTGCCATTCAGATAATAACTTGCTCTACTATTTTTCCTGCCAAAGTGCATAACCTCACACTTTCCAGTATTGTATTCCATCTGCCAAATCTCTGCCCACTTACTTACCCTGTCTATGTCCCCTTGCAGATTTTTTATGTCCTCCTCACTCACTACTTTCCCTCCCATCTTAGTATCATCTGCAAACTTTGATATGTTACACTCGGTCCCCTCCTCCAAATCGTTAATATAGATTGTAAAGAGTTGGGGACCCAGCACTGACACCTGCGGAACACCACTAGTTACTGATTGCCAGTCTGAGAATGAACCATTTATCCCAACTCTCTGCCTTCTGTTAGATAGCCAACCCTCTATCCATGCCAGAATATTACCCCCAATCCCGTGATTTTTTATCCTAAGCAATAATCTTTAGTGTGGCATCTTATCAAATGCCTTTTGGAAGTCTACATACACCACATCCACTAGTTCAACTTTATCCACCCTGTATGTTACTTCCCATGGGGTGAGTAGGCGCGCGAGTTCTTACGCACTGGAGTCGGATGAGGAGCTCGAAATCGCGGCCATGTATACCCAGGCCTTCAGCATGCACTCTGAGCTGATGGGTGCAATGGTAAGGGTGCCCGACAGCATGGATGGACTGGGAAGGAGTGTGGAGGAGTCCGCCAGTAGCACATCTGGCACCTGTGTGAAAGCGCTTGAACCCATCCTTGCCTGGTCGCAGAGGATGGTGGAATTGCAGGGAGACCGTGGGGAACCAGAGCCGCTTGTAATGGGTGAGGTGGCAGGTTCCGTGGCATGATCCATTGCAGCACTGGCCGATGCAATGCAATGAAATAGTGCTGCAATTGAGTGATTAGCTGGTGCCATCCAGTCTCAGACTGCTCTCATGCAGGCTCAGATTAATGTCACGCAAGCACGGGCTGGTGTCATCCTCAGTGGGTCGCCCACAGTCCTCCTGGGATCTCACAGTACCGCAGCAGGCCAGCAATCTGTGCTCGAGCAGATTGCTCCGGATACTAAGGTTCTGCCCCGTGGGAGTGACAGTCTGTTGTTCGGGCAGGAAGGTGCGGTCCTCTCTCAGGTTGAAAGCATCCCTGCTCCCACCACTGCCACTTCCCCATTTCCCTTGGCCCGGCCTGCAACACACCCAGCCCAGGAGAACGAGTTTTCTTAGTTCATGAATTGTTGGGTTTGTTTCTAATTGTTTGTCCTGAATAAATGACAGAGTTTGTAACATAAATAATTTTTTTTATTGTGATTTTACATCTTTCCTGATTTGACTAATTGCAGCTTTGCATGGCAATAGGGGGTGCGTGATGCTTTCAATGATGTGGCAAAAACAGGAAGGCAGATTATTATCTGAACAGCAATAGATTGGGAAAAGGGGAAGTGCAACGAGACCTGGGTGTCCTTGTGCACCAGTCACTGAAGGTAAGCATGCAGGTGCAGCAGGCGGTTAAGAAGGCAAATGATATGTTGGCCTTCATAGCGAGAGGATTCGAGTACAGGAGCAAGGATGTCTTGCTGCAGTTGTACAGGGCTTTGGTAAGACTACATCCTGCGTATTGTGTGCAGTTTTAGTCGCCTTATCTGAGGAAGGATGTTCTTGCCATGGAGAGAGTGCAGCGAAGATTCACCAGACTGATACCTGGGACAGCAGGAATGACGTATGAAGAGAGATTGGGTCGATTGGGCTTGTATTGGCTAGAGTTTAGAAGAATGAGAGGGGATCTCATTGAAACTTAAACAATTCTAACAGGACTAGACAGACTAGATGCAGGAAGGATGTTCCCGATGGTGGGGGAGTCCAGAACCAGGGCTCACAATCTAAGGATAAGGGGTAAGCCATTTAGGACTGAGATGAGGAGGAATTTCTTCACCCAGAGAGTGGTGAACCTGTGGAATTCTCTATCACAGAAGACAGTTGAGTCCAATTCATTAAATATATTCAAGAAGGACATAGATATATTTCATAAGGCTAAGGGGATCCAGGGATATGGGGAGAAAGCAGGGACATGGTACTGAATTTGAATGATCAGCCATGATCGCATTGAATGGCGGAGCAGCCTCTGTTTTGAATATACCCAATGACTGAGCCCCCACAGCCCTCTGGGGTAGAGAATTCAAAAGATTCAAACCCTCTGTGTGAAGAAATGTCTTTATTAGAGTTAGATATATTTCTTAAGGCTAAGGGGATCAAGGAAATGGGTAGAAAGCAGGGACAGGGTACTGAATTTGGATGATCAGCCATGATCGCACTGAATGGCGGAGCAGGCTCGAGGGACCGAGAGGCCTACTCCTGCTCCTATCTTCTATGTTTCTATGTCCCTATGCTTCTCATCTTGTCCTGAATGGACTACCCTTTATCATGAGGCTGTGGCCGCTGGTTCTAGGCTCCCCAGCCAAGGGAAACATTCTCCCAGCATCCAACCTATCAAGCCCTGTAATACTTTTTTATGCTGCAATGAGATCCCCAGTCATTCTTCTGATTTGAAGAGAATACAGGCCTAGTTTACTCAATCTCTTCTCATATGACAGTCCCGCCTTCCCAGGAATCAATCTCGTGAACCTTCGTTGCAGTCCCTCGATGGCAAGTATATCCTTCCTTAGGTAAGGAGACCGAAATTGTACACAGTACTCCAGGTGTGGTCTCACCAAGGCCCTATATAAAGGGAGTAAGACTTCTTTACTCCTGTACTCAAATCCTCTTGTAATGAAGGCCAGCACACCATTTGCCTTACTTGGGGTATGTAAGAGAATGTTATAATCATGAGTGTGGGGTATATCAGAGTGTTACAGTGAGGTGTGTGGTTTATATCAGAGTGTTATAGTGAGGGGTGTGGGGTACATCAGATTATTATAGTGTTGTTTGTTGGGTACATCAGAGTGCTACAGTGAGTGTTGTGGGGTATATCAGCGTATTGCAGTGAGGTGTGTGGGTTATATCAAAGTGTCACAGGTAGGGGTGTGAGGTATATCAGTTGATTACTGTGAGGGGTGTGGGGTACATCAGAGTGTTACAGTGAGTGGTGTGGGGTATATGAGCGTGTTGCAGTGAAGTGTGTGGGTTATATCAGAGTGTCACAGGTAGGGGTGTGAGGTATATCAGTTGGTTACAGTGAGGTGTGTGGGATATATCAGAGTGTTAAGGGGGGGTTGGGGTATATCAGAGTGTTACAGTGAGGAGTGTGGTGTATATTTGTGTTACAGTGAGGGGTGTGAGGTATATCAGTGTTACATTGAGGGGTGTAGGGTATATCAGAGTGTTGCAGATAGGTGTGTGGTTGATCTGTAAAGGAATAAGCCATATAACCTATTCAGGAAGATACACCATTCTATCAAAGCATTCTGGTCTTATTAAAACATGACAAAGTGGTCTGGAAATCTAGAAACCTAACTATGAAAAAGCTGTGAAAGCTTTCTGGCTATAGAAATAAGATAGTTGTTGATACTGAATCAATAACCTTATTGAAACAGAAAGTTAAAGTCTGACCTTTCGGAACAAGACAGTGGTTCACCCTGGTTAAGGTGTTCTAATTTACACTTCGTAAAGAAGCACAAACATCTGCCTTCTTAAAAATGACATCAGGTAAAACGCATCTGCGGTTACACCATTTTTTATGGTAAATTTAGAACACCTAGAGAAGAGACATAATTATGTAATGCTACCAGCTGTGGTGACTGTCAGAATTGCAGGGGTCAGCAGAAAAATGACTAGAGATAATTAGCTTACATCAGCAGAAAACCTTAAAGGAAATACCACTGGAAAAGGGAATAAATATTGAACTCTCAAATGGTATAGTAGACTCGCTTTAAAGGGGAAAGGTGATTCTTGGCTTCAGAGGCGGCTCTGTATTTCACACACAGTAACAGAGACTGACAGATACGGAATGCATCCCACACTCACAAATAGTACCAGAGACTGACAGATACAGAATGAATCCCACACTCACACACAGTACCAGAGACTGAGATACAGAATGAATCCCACACTCACACACAGTACCAGAGACTGAGAGACAGAATGAATCCCACACTCACACACAGTACCAGAGACTGAGATACAGAATGAATCCCACACTCACACAGTACCAGAGACTGACAGATACAGAATGAATCCCACACTCACACACAGTAACAGAGACTGAGATACAGAGTGAATCCCACACTCACACACAGTACCAGAGACTGACAGATACAGAATGAATCCCACACTCATACACAGTACCAGAGACTGAGATACAGAATGAATCCCACACTCACACACAGTACCAGAGACTGACAGGTACAGAATGAATCCCACACTCACACACAGTACCAGAGACTGAGATACAGAGTGAATCCCACACTCACACACAGTACCAGAGACTGACAGGTACAGAATGAATCCCACACTCACACACAGTACCAGAGACTGACAGGTACAGAATGAATCCCACACTCACACACAGTACCAGAGACTGAGATACAGAATGAATCCCACACTCACACACAGTACCAGAGACTGAGATACAGAATGTATCCCACACTCACACACATTACCAGAGACTGAGATACAGAATGAATCCCACACACACACACAGTACCAGAGACTGACAGATACAGAATGAATCCCACACTCATACACAGTACCAGAGACTGAGATACAGAATGAATCCCACACTCACACACAGTACCAGAGACTGACATATACAGAATGAATCCCACACTCACACACAGTGCCAGAGACTGAGATACAGAATGAATCCCACACTCACACACAGTACCAGAGACTGACAGATACAGAATGAATCCCACATTCACACACAGTACCAGAGACTGACAGATACAGAATGAATCCCAAACTCACACACAATATCAGAGACTGACAGATACAGAATGAATCCCACACTCACACACAGTACCAGGGAATGTCAGATATAGAATGAATGCCACACTCACACACAGTACCAGAGACTGACAGATACAGAATGAATCCCACACTCACACACAGTACCAGAGACTGACAGATACAGAATGAATCCCACACTCACACACAGTACCAGAGACTGACAGATACAGAATGAATCCCACACTCACACAGTACCAGAGACTGACAGATACAGAATGAATCCCACACTCACACACAGTAACAGAGACTGAGATACAGAATGAATCCCACACTCACACACAGTACCAGAGACTGACAGATACCGAATGAATCCCACACTCACACACAGTAACAGAGACTGAGATACAGAATGAATCCCACACTCACACACAGTACCAGAGACTGACAGATACAGAATGAATCCCACACTCACACACAGTACCAGAGACTGACAGATACAGAATGAATCCCACACTCACATAGTACCAGATACTGAGATACAGAATGAATCCCACACTCACACACAGTACCAGAGTCTGAGATACAGAATGAATCCCACACTCACACACAGTACCAGAGACTGAGATACAGAATGTATCCCACACTCACACACATTACCAGAGACTGAGATACAGAATGAATCCCACACTCACACACAGTACCAGAGACTGACAGATACAGAATGAATCCCACACTCACACACTGTACCAGAGACTGAGATACAGAATGAATTCCACACTCACACACTGTACCAGAGACTGAGATACAGAATGAATCCCACACTCACACACAATATCAGAGACTGACAGATACAGAATGAATCCCACACTCACACACGGTATCAGAGACTGAGATACAGAATGAATCCCAAACTCACACACAGTATCAGAGACTGAGAAACAGAATGAATCCCACACTCACATACAGTACCAGAGACTGAGATACAGAATGAATCCCACACTCACACACAGTATCAGAGACTGACAGATACAGAATGAATCCCACACTCACACACAGTACCAGAGACTGACAGATACAGAATGAATCCCACACTCACACACAGTACCAGAGACTGACAGATACAGAATGAATCCCACACTCACACACAGTACCAGAGACTGAGATACAGAATGAATCCCACACTCACACACAGTACCAGAGACTGACAGATACAGAATGAATCCCACACTCACACACAGTACCAGAGACTGAGATACAGAATGAATCCCACACTCACACACAGTACCAGAGACTGAGATACGGAATGAATCCCACACTCACACACAGTACCAGAGACTGAGATACAGAATGAATCCCACACTCACACACAGTACCAGAGACTGAGATACAGAATGAATCCCACACTCACACACAGTACCAGAGACTGAGATACAGAATGAATCCCACACTCACACACAGTACCAGAGACTGAGATACAGAATGAATCCCACACTCACACACAGTACCAGGGAATGTCAGATATAGAATGAATCCCACACTCACACACAGTACCAGAGACTGACAGATACAGAATGAATCCCACACTCAAACACAGTACCAGAGATTGAGATACAGAATGAATCCCACACTCACACACAGTACCAGAGACTGAGATACAGAATGAATCCCACACTCACACACAGTACCAGAGACTGACAGATACAGAATGAATCCCACACTCACACACAGTACCATAGACTGACAGATACAGAATGAATCCCACACTCACACACAGTACCTCAGACTGAGATACAGAATGAATCCCACACTCACACACAGTACCAGAGACTGACAGATACAGAATGAATCAAACACTCACACACAGTACCAGAGACTGACAGATACAGAATGAATCCCACACTCACACACAGTACCAGAGACTGACAGATACAGAATGAATCCCACACTCACACACAGTACCAGAAACAGAGATACAGAATGAATCCCACACTCACACACAGTACCAGAGACTGACAGATACGGAATGAATCCCACACTCACAAATAGTACCAGAGACTGACAGATACAGAATGAATCCCACACTCACACACAGTACCAGAGACTGAGATACAGAATGAATCCCACACTCACACACAGTACCAGAGACTGACAGATACAGAATGAATCCCACACTCACACACAGTACCAGAGACTGAGATACAGAATGAATCCCACACTCACACACAGTACCAGGGACTGACAGATATAGAATGAATCCCACACTCACACACAGTACCAGAGACTGACAGATACAGAATGAATCCCACACTCACACACAGTACCAGAGAGTGAGATACAGAATGAAACCCACACTCACACACAGTACCAGAGACTGAGATACAGAATGAATCCCACACTCACACACAGTACCAGAGACTGAGATACAGAATGAATCCCACACTCACACACAGTACCAGAGACTGAGATACAGAATGAATCCCACACTCACACACAGTACCAGAGACTGAGATACAGAATGAATCCCACACTCACACACAGTACCAGAGACTGAGATACAGAATGAATCCCACACTCACACACAGTACCAGAGACTGACAGATACAGAATGAATCCCACACTCACACACAGTACCAGAGACTGACAGATACAGAATGAATCCCACACTCACACACAGTACCAGAGACTGAGATACAGAATGAATCCCACACTCACACACAGTACCAGAGACTGAGATACAGAATGAATCCCACACTCACACACAGTACCAGAGACTGAGATACAGAATGAATCCCACACTCACACACAGTACCAGAGACTGAGATACAGAATGAATCCCACACTCACACACAGTACCAGAGACTGACAGATACAGAATGAATCCCACACTCACACACAGTACCAGAGACTGACAGATACAGAATGAATCCCACACTCACACACAGTACCAGAGACTGACAGATACAGAATGAATCCCACACTCACACACAGTACCAGAGACTGAGATACAGAATGAATCCCACACTCACACACAGTACCAGAGACTGAGATACAGAATGAATCCCACACTCACACACAGTACCAGAGACTGAGATACAGAATGAATCCCACACTCACACACAGTACCAGAGACTGAGATACAGAATGAATCCCACACTCACACACAGTACCAGAGACTGAGATACAGAATGAATCCCACACTCACACACAGTACCAGAGACTGACAGATACAGAATGAATCCCACACTCACACACAGTACCAGAGACTGAGATACAGAATGAATCCCACACTCACACACAGTACCAGAGACTGAGATACAGAATGAATCCCACACTCACACACAGTACCAGAGACTGAGATACAGAATGAATCCCACACTCACACACAGTACCAGAGACTGAGATACAGAATGAATCCCACACTCACACACAGTACCAGAGACTGAGATACAGAATGAATCCCACACTCACACACAGTACCTGAGACTGAGATACAGAATGAATCCCACACTCACACACAGTACCAGAGACTGAGATACAGAATGAATCCCACACTCACACACAGTACCTGAGACTGAGATACAGAATGAATCCCACACTCACACACAGTACCAGAGACTGAGATACAGAATGAATCCCACACTCACACACAGTACCAGAGACTGACAGATACAGAATGAATCCCACACTCACACACAGTACCAGAGACTGAGATACAGAATGAATCCCACACTCACACACAGTACCAGAGACTGAGATACAGAATGAATCCCACACTCACACACAGTACCAGAGACTGAGATACAGAATGAATCCCACACTCACACACAGTACCAGAGACTGAGATACAGAATGAATCCCACACTCACACACAGTACCAGAGACTGAGATACAGAATGAATCCCACACTCACACACAGTACCAGAGACTGAGATACAGAATGAATCCCACACTCACACACAGTACCAGAGACTGAGATACAGAATGAATCCCACACTCACACACAGTACCAGAGACTGACAGATACAGAATGAATCCCACACTCACACACAGTACCAGAGACTGAGATACAGAGTGAATCCCACACTCACACACAGTACCAGAGACTGACAGATACAGAATGAATCCCACACTCACACACAGTACCAGAGACTGAGATACAGAATGAATCCCACACTCACACACAGTACCAGAGACTGAGATACAGAATGAATCCCACACTCACACACAGTACCAGAGACTGAGATACAGAATGAATCCCACACTCACACACAGTACCAGAGACTGAGATACAGAATGAATCCCACACTCACACACAGTACCTGAGACTGAGATACAGAATGAATCCCACACTCACACACAGTACCAGAGACTGAGATACAGAATGAATCCCACACTCACACACAGTACCAGAGACTGACAGATACAGAATGAATCCCACACTCACACACAGTACCAGAGACTGAGATACAGAATGAATCCCACACTCACACACAGTACCTGAGACTGAGATACAGAATGAATCCCACACTCACACACAGTACCTGAGACTGAGATACAGAATGAATCCCACACTCACACACAGTACCAGAGACTGAGATACAGAATGAATCCCACACTCACACACAGTACCAGAGACTGAGATACAGAAAGAATCCCACACTCACACACAGTACCAGAGACTGAGATACAGAATGAATCCCACACCCACACACAGTACCAGAGACTGAGATACAGAATGAATCCCACACTCACACACAGTACCAGAGACTGAGATACAGAATGAATCCCACACTCACACACAGTACCAGAGACTGAGATACAGAAAGAATCCCACACTCACACACAGTACCAGAGACTGAGATACAGAATGAATCCCACACTCACACACAGTACCAGAGACTGACAGATACAGAATGAATCCCACACTCACACACAGTACCAGAGACTGAGATACAGAATGAATCCCACACTCACACACAGTACCAGAGACTGAGATACAGAATGAATCCCACACTCACACACAGTACCTGAGACTGAGATACAGAATGAATCCCACACTCACACACAGTACCAGAGACTGAGATACAGAATGAATCCCACACTCACACACAGTACCAGAGACTGAGATACAGAATGAATCCCACACTCACACACAGTACCAGAGACTGAGATACAGAATGAATCCCACTCTCACACACAGTACCAGAGACTGAGATACAGAATGAATCCCACACTCACACACAGTACCAGAGACTGAGATACAGAATGAATCCCACACTCACACACATTACCAGAGACTGAGATACAGAATGAATCCCACACTCACACACAGTACCAGAGACTGAGATACAGAATGAATCCCACACTCACACACAGTACCTGAGACTGAGATACAGAATGAATCCCACACTCACACACATTACCAGAGACTGAGATACAGAATGAATCCCACACTCACACACAGTACCAGAGACTGAGATACAGAATGAATCCCACACTCACACACATTACCAGAGACTGAGATACAGAATGAATCCCACACTCACACACATTACCAGAGACTGAGATACAGAATGAATCCCACACTCACACACAGTACCAGAGACTGACAGTTACAGAATGAATCCCACACTCACACACATTACCAGAGACTGAGATACAGAATGAATCCCACACTCACACACAGTACCAGAGACTGAGATACAGAATGAATCCCACACTCACACACAGTACCAGAGACTGACAGATACAGAATGAATCCCACACTCACACACAGTATCAGAGACTGAGATACAGAATGAATACCACACTCACACAGTACCAGATACTGAGATACAGAATGAATCCCACACTCACACACAGTACCAGAGACTGACAGATACAGAATGAATCCCATACTCTCACACAGTACCAGAGACTGAGATACAGAATGAATCCCACACTCTCACACAGTGCCAGAGACTGAGATACAGAATGAATACCACACTCACACAGTACCAGAGACTGAGATACAGAATGAATCCCACACTCTCACACAGTGCCAGAGACTGACAGATAAGGAATGATTCTCACTCTCACGTACAAGACAACAGGCTGACTGATTTAGCACAACATTATAATTAGTGTTTGTTCTCACAAAATGCAATAATAGCTCCCCTCCCCTCCTAGTATTTCTGAATCCCTCCAGTCCAATATAATGTGAGCTATTATTGTCTGTTGTGTCCCCCTCAGATGTGTAAAATTCGCTGTAGCAGAGATTGGTGACATCTGTTGGCTGGGAACAGAACTGCAACAGGGTGGCTGAAATTAAAGAGACATTGCAATGTGAGGAAATAGTGAAGGGGTTTGAGAGGATAGACGTCGGGATTTTTCCCCTGGTGCAGGTGTCCGCAGCAAGGTTCAGTAATAAAAATAGTCACTAATAGAGCCAGTAAAGAATTCATGAAGAACTTTGCCACACAGTGTGGTTCCAATTAGGAACATGGAGCGGTTGAGGCGAATAACATCGATTCATTTCTGGGGGAGCTGCATCAGTCTCTGAGGGAGAAAGGAATTGAGGGATACACAGACAGGGTTATATGAAGTGGAGTGGCTGGGTGCTCGTATGGAGCAGTTAGAACAATCTCAGTGCAGGGGCTGCATTGTGTCTGGATGTCACCGGGGGAAAAATTCAGTCGCACCCTATTTGGGGCGCAAATATCGTCCGGGCGCAAAAATTAGCGCCTGGCGCTAATTATCGCCACTGACTGGAAACTTCACTTTTAACGCCCCGGGAGGTGATTGGAGCGCTAAATCAGGCGCTGCACACCTGTCTTAAGGCGCAAAGGCCGAGGAGTGAGGCGCTAACTCAGAGCGCGAGCGCAGCGCAGGTGCTCCCAGTTAGCGAGGGAACACAGACACACTGGCGCCGGCCAGTTCTTAAAGTGGGGGGCGAACTTGCTCCCCAGCCACACCCTGCTCATTGCAGCCTTGAATCTCGGCCTGGACAGACCTGTGAATCCATTTTCCAGCCAAGGATGGAGAGGGTGAGAGAACGAGCTGAGCGCTTCACCGAGCGGGCCTTGGATGCTCTGGTTGGTGCGGTGGAGCGCCGAAGAGCAATACTGTACCCAGAGAGTGGCAGGACGCCTTTGCCGCGCGACTACAGAAGAGTGTGGAGGGAGGTGGCTCAGCGCGTCTCCTCCAGGAGCATGGTGCCCAGGACCCATGTCCAATGCCGGAAAAAGTTCAACGACCTCACTCAGGTCGTCAGGGTGAGTTGTTTTTTGCAATACCTCTCCATCCCTCCATCTGAACCTCACTCTATGGCCAGAGGGTCTTAAAACCACAAATAACAACACTCATCCAACACCTATGGACCTTTCATGAAGCACACACACACATTCCATACTTTGCATACAGTAAGGGCTATTCACCTATGGAGGCACATCAGGCAAGACCATGGCTGTATACAGTAAGGGCTATTCACCTATGGGAGGCACATCAGGCAAGACCATGGCTGTATACAGTAAGGGCTATTCACCTATGGGAGGCACATCAGGCAAGACCATGGCTGCATACAGTAAGGGCTATTCACCTATGGGAGGCACATCAGGCAAGACCATGGCTGTATACAGTAAGGGCTATTCACCTATGGGAGGCACATCAGGCAAGACCATGGCTGCATAGAGTAAGGGCTATTCACCTATGGGAGGCACACCAGCCTTTCACACTTTCAATCCAACTTACTAACTCGCTGCACTGATTCCTCCCTTACTGCCACCCTGTCCTCACGCTAAAGCCACTCTTGTACCTCCCTGCTTTCAGATGGTGATTCACCAGCTGAGGAGACGGGCCCTGAAGCTGCCAGTGGGAGTGAAGCTGTTGCCGAGGAGGAAAAGGAAGCCGGAGCATCAGTGCCACCCTCTCCCGAGGAAGCCCATGCCGACACTGGGAACACGCCTTCCCTGGAGGGAAGCAGGGGGGAAGGGTCTGATGAGGGTGAAGCTCCAGGACCCAGCGGGCTGCAGCAACGCGATGGGGGTAGGGAAGCTCGGGGGCCTTCTCCCCGGAGGGAGAGTATGCCAGCGAGTCCTGCTGCACTGGACGCAGAGGAGGAGCGGCTGATCGCGGAAATGAACACCCAGGCGGTGGGCATGCACACTGAGCTCATGGCTGCAGTGGGTAGGGTGCCCGAATGCATTGAAGCACTGGCAAGCAGTGTGGAGCACTTCGCTGCAGCGCAGGCGGATGCGACACTGAAGCTCAGTGCTGCAATTCAATCTCAGACTGCTCTCATGCAGACTCAGATTGAGGCCACGCGAGCACTGTCTGCTGCCATCCTCGCTGGTTCGTTCACATTTCCCCGGGGCTCTCAACGCGCCGCAGCAGGCCAGCAATCTGTGCTCCAGCAGATTGCTCCGGATGCTGAGGTGCTGCCCCGTGGGAGTGCCAGTGTGCCGGTCGAGCAGGGAGTTGCTGTCCTCGCTCAAGATGACAGCATTCCTGCTGCCACCACTGTCACTTCTCCACTGCAGTTGCCACCGCCTGTAGGACAGACTGCTGCCGCCCATGCAGAGTTGGTGCAATCTGCAGCCGGGCCCTCCAGGCCCAGAACTGGTCGAGGCCGTCCCTCAAGGGCATCTGCATTGTCAGGGCCTGACAGTCAGCAGCCTTCCACCAGCCTTGCTGCAGCCACTGAGGTCCCATTGCGGAGGAGCAGTAGGGTAAGAAGGGGGGAAGGGCGCACGTGAAGGAGTTCACCCTCGATGTAGGAGGTGTGACAAAATGCTGGTCATTTTTTTATTAAAGGCCGAGGTTCGTGGTCAAACTTTTGTTGAGTGTTTTGCACATGATCTCCAGGTTGTGAGAACCAGTTATGGTAATGAATGTTTTTTTGTGTTTATTTGTATGAGTTTGTCATGAAGAAATGACACACACAGAGTTTGTAAAATAAATAAGTTTTGGTACTCAAAATATACATGTTTGGTGTTTGGAATCATTGGTGCCTTGGCCGGCTTAGGGGTTGCGTGTTGGGTTCATTCATGCTGTTCTCAATGGCAGAAGCCATTTCCACAGCAGGGGCCTAGAAGCGGCTTGCTATCAGCCGCTGACGGACGGCCCTTGCAGTTTCACCATTGTGGGCCGCCCTCACGCCTTGGTGCTGCTGCTTATCATCCTCCTCCTCCTCTTCCTCCTCTTCCTCCTCCTCCTCTGGTGGTGCTCCAAGGCCTGGTGGCATTGGCTGGGTCCTGAGGATTGCCATGTTATGCAGCATGCAGCACACAACTACGATGTTGGAAACTCGCTCAGGCGAGTACTGCAGGGCTCCTCCAGAATGGTCGAGACAGCGGAACCGTTGCTGGAGCACGCCGATTGTGTGCTCCACGATGTTCCTGGTAGCTTGATGGCTCTCGTTGTACCGCAGCTCAGCAGGGGTGTTGGGCGTCCGGAGCGGTGTCATCAGCCAGGTGCTCAGTGGATACCCCTTGTCCCCGAGAAGCCAACCAACTGGCTGATGCCGTGCCTCGAAAAGTTCTGCCACAGTAGTCTGGCGCAGGATGAAAGCATCGTGGCAGCTGCCAGGAAAGTGGGCATTGACAGCGAGTATCAGCTGTCTGTGGTCACAGACCAACTGAACATTCAAGGAATGGAACCCCTTTCTGTTCCGGAAATCCTCGGCATTCTCATGCGGAGCACGCAATGCCACATGCGTGCAGTCAATGGCGCCCTGCACCATGGGGAAGCCCGCTATCCTCGCAAAGCCCAGAGCGCATTCTTGCTGCTTGTCTGGGGTCATGGGGAAAGAGATGAACTCTCGTCTCCTTTTAAAGAGGGCATTTGTGACCTTCCGGATGCAGCAATGCACCGTCAACTGGGAGATATTGGCGATGTCCCCAACAGCAGATTGAAATGAGCCAGTAGCATAAAAGTTCAGAGCCACTGTGACCTTCACTGCCACCGACAGAGACGTCCTGGACCTCAGTTGAGGCTGCAGATCTGGCTGCAGCAGGTGGCAGAGCTCAGTGACCACCTCCTTGCTGAAGCACAGCCTTCGCAGACACTGCTCATCAGACATATGAATGTAGGAGAGCTGTTCACGATATACCCTGGGAGGGTAAGCTCTCCTGTACAGACGCCTGTTGGCCCTCCGTCTGGCCATCATTGCCACTCTCTCTCTGCGTCTCTGTCTCCTCCGATTCAGCTGGCGCAGGACGATGTCCCCCATCAGTGCAGCCCCCATATCTCTTAGCAAGCAAAGTTATGAAGGCCAGAATCCAAAGTACCAGCGAAGTTAGGATGAGTAGCCAAAACTACCTCACACAGCGTTGACTCAATGCAGAAGTCTCTCTTTCTCTCTCTGCGAATCTCTCTCTCTCTCAGAACGAGTGGTGCAAAAATGTCAACCACAGAGAAAGACAGGAAGAGGCCCCCTTTAAATAGCGCCCCCCCCAGCCCCACAGCGATTGTTAGCGTTCCACTCTTCCGGTCGTTGGATGCGCCAGGCGGTAAGGATGGGGGCGCCCCTGAAATTCTGCTCCGGGGCGCCACAAGGGCGTTGCACTCTCGTATGATGTCACAATCTGCGCGCGCAGGAGATCGCGGCGAGAAAGTTTAGCGCCGCCGCAAAATGTCTAGTTAAGTTCGCGAGCGGCGCAAACATCGCTGCGCCCAGGCGCTAGCTGCTTTGCACCCCATTAGCGCCCTCTTAAGGCGCTAACGGGAGGCGCAACCAACTGAATTTTTAGCCCTTGGTGTTCAGAAGCTGAGTGCTGCAGTGGAGTCAGACACTGACACTGTTTGTATCACTGGTATTCATTGTGGCTGTTCTCAATGATCATTGATTGAGAGATTAAATTGCTCACTTTGCTTTTTTCTACCTCACCTGTTCTAGATATTTTTATAAGAGATACTTTTTCATCCTACACGCAACTACTTCGAGTCCTAACGGCACAGAAGGAAGCCTTTCGGCCCATACTTCTCACACACATTAGATACTTTATCACTCAGAGTGCAGAGACACAGACATCAGTTCCACAGTCTCAGACAGCAGAAGTAGTCAGACGCATGTATTGCCCAATCTAATTGCCTTGAGAAGGTGGTGGTGAGCAGCCTTGTACAACTGAGCTTATTGCTGGGCTATTTCAGAGGGCAGCTAAGATTCAACCACATTGCTGTGGTTCTGGATTCACATATAGGCCAGACCAGGTAAGATTTCCTTCCCTAAAGAACATTGGTGAACCAGATGGGTTTTTAAAGCAATGCAGTAGTTTGATGGTCACCATTTACGATACTGGATATTTATTCCAGTTGTATTTATTAACTGAATTCCCCAGCTGCCGTGGTCTCCGGATCAATAGTCCAGGCCTCTGGATTACTAGTCCAGTGAGATAACCACTATGCGACCGTACACGATTCACAGACACATTTTCAATCCCACATTTAAGCACAGCAGGAGAGACAGACGCTGTTTCCATTTCACCCCAAATCAATGCCACTGACAGGTAAATTCATCAGTCACACTGTGGGATTAAAAGGCACTGTTTCAATCTCCCAAAGATGCAGCCTTAGCTGCCAATTAAATAGGAGAGTGACCTGATGCACGGCAGTGATCGACTGGTACAGAATAAAAACCAATAAAGTGTCTGAGATTTAAATTAAATACAAGCCCGCAACTCTCACATATGGACTGCAAAAAATGTATTATCCATCTCAATAGCGTAAACCGAGACACAAATTACATACAAGTTTAAACTGTACAGTATAGGATTTAAAGATTTTTAAAGACAGTGTAACCACAGGCACAAATTCGATCAGAACTCACAAACACTGGGAATTGAAAGATACCACATCAATTTCATTCGCGCAGACTGAGCTACACCTTACTTCCCAGTCCAGAAATCTCATAGTATCAGACTGAGATACAGTGTCAATTCCATTAGTGCAGACTGAGTTACACATTACATCCCAGTCCAGAAAGCTCTCAGTAGCAGACTAAGATACAGTATGCATTCTATTAATGCAGACTGAATTACACATTACATCCCAGTCCAGCAATCTCTCAGTATCAGACTGAGATACAGTATGAATTCTATTAGTGCAGACTGAGCTACACATTACATCCCAGTCCAGAAATCTCACAGTATCAGACTGAGATACAGTGTCAATTCCATAAGTGCAGACTGACCTACACATTACATCGCATTCCAGAAATCTCTCAGTATCAGACTGAGATACAATATCAATTCCATTAATGCAGACTGAGCTACACGTTACTTCCCAGACCAGAAATCTCACAGTATGAGACTGAGATACCGTATCATTTCCATTAGTGCAGACTGAGCTACACATTACATCCCAGTCCAGAAAGCTCTCAGCACCAGACTAAGATACAGTATGAATTCTAGGAGTGCAGACTGAGCTACACATTACATCCCAGTCCAGAAATCTCACAGTATCAGACTGAGATACATTGTCAATTCCATTAGTGCAGACTGACCTACACATTACATCCCATTCCAGAAAGCTCTCAGTATCAGACTGAGATACAATATCAATTCCATTAATGCAGACTGAGCTACACGTTACTTCCCAGTCCAGAAATCTCACAATATCAGACTGAGATACAGTATCAATTCCATTAGTGCAGACTGAGCTCCACATTACATCCCAGTCCAGAAAGCTCTCAGTACCAGACTAAGATACAGTATGAATTCTATGAGTGCAGACTGAGCTACACATTACATCCCAGTCCAGAAATCTCACAGTATCAGACTGAGATACTGTGTCAATTCCATAAGTGCAGACTGAGTTACACATTACATCCCATTCCAGAAAGCTCTCAGTATCAGACTGAGATACAATATCAATTCCATTAATGCAGACTGAGCTACACATTACATCCCAGTCCAGAAATCTCACAGTATCAGACTGAGATTCAGTGTCAAATCCATTAGTGCAGACTGAGTTACACATTACATCCCAGTCCAGAAATCACAGTATCAGACTGAGCTACACATTACACTCCATTCCAGAAAGCTCTTAATACCAGACTGAGATACAGTGTCAATTCCATTCGTGCAGACTGAGCTACACATTACATCCCAGTCCAGAAATCGCACAGAATCAAAATGAGATACAGTATCAGTTCCATTAATGCAGACTGAGGTACATATTACATCCCAGACCAGAAATCTCAGAGTATCAGACTGAGATACAGTGTCCATTCCATTAGTGCAGACTGACCTACACATTACATCCCAGTCCAGAAATCACACAGTATCAGAATGAGATACAATATCAATTCCATTAATGTAGACTGAGCTACACGTTACATCCCAGTCCAGAAATCTCTCAGTATCAGACTGAGATACAGTATCAATTCCATTAGTGCAGACTGTGCTACACGTTACATCCCAGTCCAGAAATCTCTCAGTATCAGACTGAGATACAGAATCAATTCCATTAGTGCAGACTGAGCTACTCATTACATCCCAGTCCAGAAATCTCCAAGTATCTGACTGAGATACAATATCAATTGCATTAATGTAGACTGAGCTACACATTACATCCCAGTCCAGAAATCTCCCAGTATCAGACTGAGAAACAGTATCAATTACATTATTGCAGATTAAGCTACACATTACATCCCAGTCCAGAAATCTCACATTAATAGGAGTGGTATATAGGCCTCCAAATAGTAAAATAGAGGTTGGGGAGGGCATCACGAGGGAAATTAGAGAAGCGTGCAATAAGAGCACAGCTGTCATCATAGGTGACTTTAACTTACATATAGATTGGAATAGCCTAATCAGTAAAAATAATGAGGAGGAGGAATTCCTTGAGTGTTTAAGGGATGGTTATCTGGATCAATATGTCGAGGAACCAACTCGGGAACAGGCTATATTGGACTGGGTACTGTGCAATGAGAAGGGACTAATTAGTAATCTTGTTGTACGGGGACCCTTGGGTCAGAGCGATCATAACATGATCGATTTCTCACTCGAAATGGAGAGCGAAGAAATTGACTCAGATACTAAGGTCCTGAATTTAAACAAGGGGAATTATGATGCCATTAGACGGGAACTGAGTATGTCTGATTGGACAACGTTCCTGGGAGGACTGGAGGTAGATAAACAATGGCAAGCATTTAAAGATAGAATGACAAAATTGCAAAAATTGTTTATACCAATCTGGCATAAAAGGAAATCTAAAAAGGTGACTCAACCGTGGATAACAGGGGAAATTATTGACAGCATAAAATCCAAAGATAGGGCGTATAAAATAGCCAAAAAAAGCGCCAGAGCGGAAGATTGGGAACAGTTTAAGATAGAGCAAAGGAGGACAAAGGGCTTAATCAAGAGGGGCAAAATAGCTTACGAAAGCAAGCTGGCGGAAAATATAAAAACTAACTCCAAAAGC
Organism: Squalus acanthias; assembly: GCA_030390025.1. Taxonomy (NCBI): domain Eukaryota; kingdom Metazoa; phylum Chordata; class Chondrichthyes; order Squaliformes; family Squalidae; genus Squalus; species Squalus acanthias. Next base: position 177,664 of record JASTWF010000451.1, read on the forward strand.
TTTTATAAGTATATCAAGAGGAAAAGACTGGTGAAAACCAAAGTTGGCCCATTGCAGTCAGATACGGGGGAATATATAACGGGAAATAAAGAAATGGCAGACCAAATAAATGCATACTTTGGGTCAGTCTTTACGAAGGAAGACACAAAAAACCTCCCTGGGATATCGGGAAAAATAGGGACATTTGCAAAGGAGGAACTGACGCACGTCAATATCTCTAAGGATATGGTGTTAAGGAAGCTAAAGGGATTGAAGGCGGACAAATCCCCAGGGCCTGATAACATGCATCCTAGGGTGCTGAAGGAGGTGGCCCCAGAGATAGCGGATGCACTAAGTATGATTTTTCAGAATTCATTAGACTCGGGAACAGTGCCCATGGATTGGAGGGTAGCTAACGTTACCCCACTATTCAAAAAGGGGAGTCGGGAAAAAGCAGGTAATTACAGACCTGTAAGCCTTACATCAGTTGTGGGCAAAATGCTGGAGTCCATCATTAAGGATGAAATAGCGGAGCACTTAGCAAATGGGGACAGGATAGGACAGAGTCAACATGGATTTACAAAGGGTAAATCGTGCTTGACTAATCTATTGGAATTTTTTGAGGGAGTAACTGGTAAAATAGATGGGGGAGAGCCAGTAGATGTGGTGTACCTGGACTTCCAAAAGGCCTTCGATAAGGTCCCACATAAAAGATTAGCATGGAAAATTGAAGCTCATGGGATAAAGGGGAAAGTATTGACGTGGATAGAGAACTGGCTGTCAGATAGAAAACAGAGAGTTGGAATAAACGGCTCATTTTCTGAATGGCAGGCAGTAACAAGTGGGGTACCACAGGGATCTGTCCTGGGTCCCCAGCTGTTCACAATTTACATTAATGACCTGGATCAGGGAGTCGGATGCAGCATTTCCAAATTTGCAGACGACACTAAACTAGGAGGGGGGGTGGGCTCAGAGGAGGAGACCAGGAAGCTCCAGAGCGATTTGGACAGACTGGGTGATTGGGCGGATAAATGGCAGATGCACTATAATGTGGACAAGTGCGAAGTTATCCACCTTGGGTGCAGGAACGGGAGGGCAAATTATTATTTAAATGGCAATAAATTGGGAGAGGGGGAAGTACAGAGAGACCTGGGTGTTCTTGTACACCAGTCACTGAAGGCGAGCATGCAGGTGCAACAGGCGATCAAGAAGGCAAACGGTATGCTGGCCTTCATAGCAAAAGGGTTGGAATACAGGAACAGGGATACCTTGCTGCAGCTGTACAGGGCACTGGTGAGACCACAGCTCGAGTACTGTGTACAGTTTTGGTCGCCTCATCTGAGGAAAGATGTTCTTGCCATGGAGGGGGTGCAGCGGCGATTCACCAGGCTGATACCAGGAATGGCGGGATTGACCTATGAGGAGAGACTATGTAGTTTAGGGATGTACACACTGGAGTTTAGAAGATTGAGAGGGGACCTCATAGAAGTGTATAAAATTCTGACAGGTCTAGACAGACTAGATGCAGAAGGAATGTTTCCCTTGGCGGGTGAGAACAGAACTAGAGGACATCATTTAAGGATAAGGGCTAAACAATTTAGGACAGAAATGAGGGGGAATTTCTTCACTCAGAGGGTGGTGAACCTGTGGAACTCATTGCCACAGAGGGCAGTGTACGCCAGCTCATTAAATATATTTAAGAGGGAATTAGATATATTTCTACAGGCAAAAGGGGTTAAGGGTTACGGAGAGAAGGCGGGGACGGGATACTGAATTGGAGGATCAGCCATGATCTCATTAAATGGCGGAGCAGGCTCGAAGGGCCGGATGGCCTACTCCTGCTCCTATCTTCTATGTATCTATGTATCTATGTATCAGACTGAGATACAGTAACAATTCCATTAGTGCAGACTGAGCTATTCATTACATCCCAGTCGAGAAATCTCACAGTATCAGTGTGAGATACAGTATCAATTCCATTATTGCAGACTGAGGTAAATATTACATCTCAGTCCAGAAATTTCTCAGTATCAGTGTCAGATACAGTATCAATTCCATTAGTGCAGACTGAGCGACACATTACATACTATTCCAGAAAGCTCTTTATACCAGATTGAGATACAGTATCAATTCCATTAGTACAGACTGAGGTACATATTACATCCCAGACCAGAATTCTCCCAATATCAGACTGAGATGCAGTGTCAATTCCATTAGTGCAGACTGAGTTACACATTAGTTCCCATTCCACAAAGCTCTCAGTATCAGACTGAGATACAGTATCAATTCCATTAGTGCAGACTGAGTTACACATTACATCCCAGTCCAGAAATCTCACAGTGTCAGACTGAGATACAGTATCAATTCCATCCGTGCAGACTGAGTTACACATTACATCCCAGTCCAGAAATCACACAGGATCAGACTGAGATACAGTGTCAATTCCATTAGTGCAGACTGAGGTACATATTACATCCCAGACCAGAAATCTCACAGGATCAGACTGAGATACAGTGTCAATTCCATTAGTGCGGACTTACCTACATATTACATCCCATTCCAGAAAGCTCTCAGTATCAGACAGAGATACATTATCAATTCCATTAATGCAGACTGAGCTACACATTACATCCCAGTCCAGAAATCACACAGTATCAGAATGACATACAATATCAATTCCATTAATGCAGACTGAGCTACACGTTACATCCCAGTCCAGAAATCTCACAGTATCAGTGTGAGATACAGTATCAATTCCTTTAGTGCAGACTGAGCTAAACAATACATCCCAGTCCAGAAATCTCACAGTATCAGAATGAGGTACATAATTAATTCCATTCGTGCAGACTGAGCTACACATTACATCCCAGTCCAGAAATCTCACAATATCAGACTGAGATACAGTATCAATTCCATTAGTGCAGACTGAGTTACACATTACATCCCAGACCAGAAATCACACAGTATCAGACTGAGATACAGTGTCAAGTCCATTAGTGCAGACTGATCTACACGTTAAATCCCAGTCCAGAAAGCTCTCAATATCAAACTGAGATACAGTGTCAATTCAATTAGTGCAAACTGACCTACACATAACATCCGAGTCCAGAAATCACACAATAACAGACTGAGATACAGTATCAATTCCATTAGTGCAGACTGAGTTACAAATTACATCCCAGACCAGAAATCACACAGTATCAGACTGAGATACAGTGTCAAGTCCATTAGTGCAGACTGATCTACACATTAAATCCCAGTCCAGAAAGCTCTCAATATCAAACTGATATACAGTGTCAATTCCAGTAGTGCAAACTGACCTACACATTACATCCGAGTCCAGAAATCACACAATAACAGACTGAGATACAGTATCAATTCCATAAGTGCAGACTGAGTTACACATTCCATTCCATTCCACAAAGCTCTCAGTATCAGACTGAGATACAGTATCAATTCCATCCGTGCAGACTGAGCTACACATTACATGCCAGTCCAGAAAGTTCTCAATATAAGACTTAGATACAGTGTCAATTCCCTTAGTGCAGACTGAGCTACACAAAACATCCGAGTCCAGAAATCACACTGCAACAGACTGAGATACAGTATTAATTCCAACTAGTGCAGACTTAGTTGCACATTACATCCCAGTCCAGAAATCACACAGTATCAGACTGAGATACAGTGCCAATTCCATTCGTGCAGACTGAGTTACACATTACATCCCAGTTCAGAAAGCTCTCAGTATCAGACTGAGATTCAGTGTTAAATCCATTAGTGCAGACTGAGTTACACATTACATCCCAGTCCAGAAATCACACAGTATGAGACTGAGCTACACATTACACTCCATTCCAGAAAGCTCTTAATAACAGACTGATATACAGTGTCAATTCCATTTGTGCAGACTGAGCTACACATTACATCCCAGTCCAGAAATCTCACAGTATCAAAATGAGATACAGTATCAATTCCATTAGTGCAGACTGAGGTACATATTACATCCCAGACCAGAAATCTCAGAGTATCAGACTGAGATACAGTGTCAATTCTATTAGTGCAGACTGAGCTACACATTACTTCCCAGTCCAGAAATCTCACAGTATCAGACTGAGATACAGTGTCAATTCCATAGTGCAGACTCAGTTACACATTACATCCCAGTCCAGAAAGCTCTCAGTACCAGACTAAGATACAGTATGAATTCTATTAGTGCAGACTGAGCTACACATTACATCCCAGTCCAGCAATCTCTCAGTATCAGACTGAGATACAGTATGAATTCTATTAGTGCAGACTGAGCTACACATTATATCCCAGTACAGAAATCTCACAGTATCAGACTGAGATACAGTGTCAATTCCATTAGTGCAGACTGAGTTACACTTTACATCCCAGTCCAGAAATCACACAGTATCAGACTGAGCTACACATTACACTCCATTCCAGAAAGCTCTTAATACCAGACTGAGATACAGTGTCAATTGCATTGGTGCAGACTGAGCTACACATTTTATCCCAGTCCCGAAATCTCACAGTATCAAACTGAGATACTGTATCAATTCCATAAGTGCAGACTGAGGTACATATTACATCCCAGACTAGAAATCTCAGAGTATCAGACTGAGATACAGTGTCCATTCCATTAGTGCAGACTGACCTACATATTACATCCCAATCCAGAAAGCTCTCAGTATCAGACTGAGATACAATATCAATTCAATTAATGCAGACTGAGCTACACATTACATCCCAGTCCAGAAATCACACAGTATCAGAATGAGATACAATATCAATTCCATTAATGTAGACTGAGCTACACGTTACATCCCAGTCCAGAAATCTCACAGTATCAGACTGAGATACAGAATCAATTCCATTAGTGCAGACTGAGCTACTCATTACATCCCAGTCCAGAAATCTCCAAGTATCAGACTGAGATACAATATCAATTGCATTAATGTAGACTGAGCTACACATTACATCCCAGTCCAGAAATCTCCCAGTATCAGACTGAGAAACAGTATCAATTACATTAGTGCAGATTAAGCTACACATTACATCCCAGTCCAGAAATCTCACAGTATCAGACTGAGATGCAGTGTCAATTCCATTAGTGCAGACTGAGTTACACATTAGTTCCCATTCCACAAAGCTCTCAGTATCAGACTGAGATACAGTATCAATTCCATTAGTACAGACTGAGGTACATATTACATCCCAGACCAGAATTCTCCCAATATTAGACTGAGATGCAGTGTCAATTCCATTAGTGCAGACTGAGTTACACATTAGTTCCCATTCCACAAAGCTCTCAGTATCAGACTGAGATACAGTATCAATTCCATCCGTGCAGACTGAGCTACACATTACAACCCAGACCAGAAATCTCTCAGTATCAGACTGAGATACTGTATCAATTCCATTAGTGCAGACTGAGCTAAACAATACATCCCAGTCCAGAAATCTCACAGTTTCAGACTGAGGTACATTATTAATTCCATTCGTGCAGACTGAGCTACACATTACATCCTAGACCAGAAATCTCACAATATCAGACTGAGATACAGTATCAATTCCATTAGTGCAGACTGAGCTACACAACACATCCCAGACCAGAAATCACACAGTATCAGACTGAGATACAATATCAATTCCATTAATGCAGACTGAGCTACATATTACTTCCCAGTCCAGAAATCACACAGGATCAGACTGAGATACAGTGTCAATTCCATTAGTGCAGACTGAGCTACACATTGCATCCCAGTCCAGAAATCTCACAGTATCAGACTGAGATACTGTATCAATTCCATTAGTGCAGACTGAGCTACACATTAAATCCCAGTCGAGAAATCTCACAGTATCAGAATGACATACAATATCAATTCCATTAATGCAGACTGAGTTACACATTACATCCCAGTCCAGAAATCTCACAATATCAGAATGAGATACAGTATCAATTCCATTAGTACAGACTGAGCTACACATTACATCCGAGTCCAGAAATCACACAGCAACAGACTGAGATACAGTATTAATTCCATTAGTGCAGACTTAGTTGCACATTACATCCCAGTCCAGAAATTTCTCAGTATCAGACTGAGATACAGTATCAATTCCATTAGTACAGACTGAGCTACACATTACATCCGAGTCCAGAAATCACACAGCAACAGACTGAGATACAGTATTAATTCCATTAGTGCAGACTTAGTTGCACATTACATCCCAGTCCAACAATCTCTCAGTATCAGACTGAGATACAGTATGAATTCTATTAGTGCTGACCGAGCTACTCATTACATCCCAGTCCAGAAATCTCACAGTACCAGATTGAGATACTGTGTCAATTCCATTCGTGCAGACTGAGCTAAGCATTACATCCCAGTCCAGAAATCTCACAGTATCAAAATGAGATACAGTATCAATTCCATTAGTGCAGACTAAGGTACATATTACATCCCAGACCAGAAATCTCACAGTATCAGACTGAGATACAGTGTCAATTCCATTAGTGCAGTTTGAGGTACATATTACATCCCAGACCAGAAATCTTACAGTATCAGACTGAGATACAATATCAATTCCATTAATGTAGACTGAGCGACACGTTACATCCCAGTCCAGAAATCTCACAGTATCAGACTGAGATACAATATCAATTCCATTAATGTAGACTGAGCGACACGTTACATCCCAGTCCAGAAATCTCACAGTGTCAGACTGAGATACAGTATCAATTCCATCAGTGCAGACTGAGCTACACATCACATCCCAGTCCATAAATCTCCCAGTATCAGACTGAGATACAGAATCAATTCCTTTAGTTCAGACTAAGCTACTCATTGCATCACAGTCCAGAAATCTCTCAGTATCAGACTGAGATAAAGTATGAATTCTACAAGTGCAGACTGAGCTTCCCATTACATCCCAGTCCCGAAATCACACAGTATCAGACTGAGATACAATATCAATTCCATTAATGCAGACGGAGCTACACATTACATCCCAGTCCAGAAATCTCAAAGTATCAGACTGAGATACAGTATCAATTCCAATAATGCAGACTGAGCTAAACATTACATCCCAGTCCAGAAATCTCCCAGGATCAGACTGAGATAAAATATCCATTCCATTAGTGCAGACTGAGCTACACATTACATCCCATTCCAGAAAGCTCTTAATACCAGACTGAGATACATTATCAATTCCATCCGTGCAGACTGAGCTACACATTACATGCAAGTGCAGAAATGACACAGTATCAGACAGAGATACAGTATCAATGTCATTGGTGCAGACTGAGCTACACATTATATCCCAGTCCAGAAATCTAACAGTATCAGACTGAGATAGTATCAATTCCATTAGTGCAGACTGAGCCACACATTACATCCCAGTCCAGAAATTTCTCAGTATCAGTGTAAGATACATTATTAATTCCATATGTGCAGACTGAGCTACACATTATATTCCAGTCCAGAAATTTCACAGTCTCAGACTGAGATACAGTATCAATTCCATTAGTGCAGACTGAGCTAAACAATACATCCCAGTCCAGAAATCTCACAGTATCAGACTGAGGTACATTATTAATTCCATTCGTGCAGACTGAGCTACACATTACATCCCAGTCCAGAAATCTCACAGTATCAGACTGAGATACAGTATCAATTCCATTAGAACAGTCTGAGTTTCACATTACATCCCAGACCAGAAATCACACTGTATCAGACTGAGATACAGTATCAATTCCATAGTGCAGACTGAGCTACACATTGCATCCCAGTCCAGAAATCACAGTATTAAACTGAGAAACATTATCAATTCCTTTCATACAGTCTGAGCTACTCATTACATCCGAGTCCAGAAATCTCTCAGTAGCAGACTGAGATGCATTGTCAATTCCATTAGTGCAGACTGATCTACACTTTACATCCCAGTCCAGAAAGCTCTCAATATCAGACTGAGATACAGTGTCAATTCCATTAGTGCAGACTGAGTTACACATTACATCCCAGTCCAGAAATCACACAGTATCAGACTGAGCTACACATTACACTCCATTCCAGAAAGCTCTTAATACCAGACTGAGATACAGTGTCAATTGCATTCGTGCAGACTGAGCTACACATTTTATCCCAGTCCCGAAATCTCACAGTATCAAACTGAGATAAAGTATCACTTCCATTAGTGCAGACTGAGGTACATATTACATCCTAGACCAGAAATCTCACAGTATCAGACTGAGATACAGTATCAATTCCATTAGTGCAGACAGAGCTACACATTACATCCCAGTCCAGAAATCACACAGTATTAAACTGAGAAACATTATCAATTCCTTTCATACAGTCTGAGCTACTCATTACATCCGAGTCCAGAAATCTCTCAGTAGCAGACTGAGATGCATTGTCAATTCCATTAGTGCAGACTGATCTACACTTTACATCCCAGTCCAGAAAGCTCTCAATATCAGACTGAGATACAGTGTCAATTCCATTAGTGCAGACTGAGTTACACATTACATCCCAGTCCAGAAATCACACAGTATCAGACTGAGCTACACATTACACTCCATTCCAGAAAGCTCTTAATACCAGACTGAGATACAGTCTCAATTGCATTCGTGCAGACTGAGCTACACATTTTATCCCAGTCCCGAAATCTCACAGTATCAAGCTGAGATAAAGTATCACTTCCATTAGAGCAGACTGAGGTACATATTACATCCTAGACCAGAAATCTCACAGGATCAGACTGAGATTCAGTGTCAATTCCATTAGTGCGGACTGACCTACATATTACATCCCATTCCAGAAAGTTCTCAGTATCAGACAGAGATACAGTATCAATTCCATTCGTGCAGACTGAGCTACACATTACATCCCAGTCCAGAAATCTCACAGTATCAGACTGAGATACAGTATCAATTCCATTAGTGCAGACAGAGCTACACATTACATCCCAGTCCAGAAATCTCACAGTATCAGACTGAGATACAGTATCAATTCCATTAGTGCAGTCTGAGTTTCACATTACATCCCAGCCCAGAAATCACACAGTATCAGACTGAGATAGAGTATCAATTCCATAGTGCAGACTGAGCTACACATTGCATCCCAGTCCAGAAATCACACAGTTTTAAAGTGAGATACATTATCAATTCCTTTCATACAGTCTGAGCTACTCATTACATCCGAGTGCAGAAATCTCTCAGTAGCAGACTGAGATGCATTGTCAATTCCATTAGTGCAGACTGATCGAAACATTACATCCCAGTCCAGAAATCACACAGTATCAGACTGAGCTACACATTACACTCCATTACAGAAAGCTCTTAATACCAGACTGAGATACAGTGTCAATTGCATTCGTGCAGACTGAGCTACAAATGTTATCCCAGTTCCGAAATCTCACAGTATCAAACTGAGATAATGTATCAATTCCATTAGTGCAGACTGAGGTACATATTACATCCCAGACCAGAAATCTCACAGGATCAGACAGAGATACATTATCAATTCTATTAATGCAGACTGAGCTACACATTACATCCCAGTCCAGAAATCACACAGTATCAGACTGAGATACAGTAACAATTCCATTAGTGCAGACTGAGCTACTCATTACATCCCAGATGAGAAATCACACAGTATCAGTGTGAGATACAGTATCAATTCCATTCGTGCAGACTGAGCTACACATTACATCCCAGTCCAGAAATCTCACAGTATCAGACTGAGATACAGTATCAATTCCATTAGTGCAGACAGAGCTACACATTACATCCCAGTCCAGAAATCTCACAGTATCAGACTGAGATACAGTATCAATTCCATTAGTGCAGTCTGAGTTTCACATTACATCCCAGACCAGAAATCACACAGTATCAGACTGAGATACAGTACCAATTCCATAGTGCAGACTGACCTACACATTACATCCTAGTCCAGAAATCACACAGTATCAAACTGAGATACATTATCAATTCCTTTCATGCAGTCTGAGCTACTCATTACATCCGCGTCCAGAAATCTCTCAGTAGCAGACTGAGATGCATTGTCAATTCCATTAGTGCAGACTAATCTACACTTTACATCCCAGTCCAGAAAGCTCTCAATATCAGACTGAGATACAGTGTCAATTCCATTAGTGCAGACTGAGTTACACATTACATCCCAGTCCAGAAATCACACACTATCAGACTGAGCTACACATTACACTCCATTCCAGAAAGCTCTAAATACCAGACTGAGATACAGTGTCAATTGCATTCGTGCAGACTGAGCTACACATTTTATCCCAGTCCCGAAATCTCACAGTATCAAACTGAGATAATGTATCAATTCCACTAGTGCAGACTGAGGTACATATTACATGCTAGACCAGAAATCTCACAGGATCAGACTGAGATACAGTGTCAATTCCATTAGTGCGGACTGACCTACATATTACATCCCATTCCAGAAAGTTCTCAGTATCAGACAGAGATACATTATCAATTCCATTAATGCAGACTGAGCTACACATTACATCCCAGTCCAGAAATCACACAGTATCAGACTGAGATACAGTAACAATTCCATTAGTGCAGACTGAGCTACACATTACATCCCAGTCGAGAAATCTCACAGTATCAGTGTGAGATACAGTATCAATTCCATTAGTGCAGACTGAGCTACACATTACATCCCAGTCCAGAAATCTCACAGTATCAGACTGAGATAGAGTATCAATTCCATAGTGCAGACTGAGCTACACATTGCATCCCAGTCCAGAAATCACACAGTATTAAACTGAGATACATTATCAATTCCTTTCATACAGTCTGAGCTACTCATTACATCCGAGTCCAGAAATCTCACAGTATCAGACTGAGATACAGTATCAATTCCATTAGTGCAGTCTGAGTTTCACATTACATCCCAGACCAGAAATCACACAGTATCAGACTGAGATACAGTATCAATTCCATATTGCAGACTGAGCTACACATTACATCCCAGTCCAGAAATCACACAGTATCAAACTGAGATACATTATCAATTCCTTTCATTCAGTCTGAGCTACTCATTACATCCGAGTCCAGAAATCTCTCAGTAGCAGACTGAGATGCATTGTCAATTCCATTAGTGCAGACTGATCTACACTTTACATCCCAGTCCAGAAAGGTCTCAATATCAGACTGAGATACAGTGTCAATTCCATTAGTGCAGACTGAGTTACACATTACATCCCAGTCCAGAAATCACACAGTATCAGACTGAGCTACACATTACACTCCATTCCAGACAGCTCTTAATACCAGACTGAGATACAGTGTCAATTGCATTCGTGCAGACTGAGCTACACATTTTATTCCAGTCCCGAAATCTCACAGTATCAAACTGAGATAATGTATCAATTCCGTTAGTGCAGACTGAGGTACATATTACATCCCAGACCAGAAATCTCACAGGATCAGACTGAGTTACAGTGTCAATTCCAGTAGTGCGGACTGACCTACATATTACATCCCATTCCAGAAAGTTCTCAGTATCAGACAGAGATACATTATCAATTCCATTTATGCAGACTGAGCTACACATTACATCCCAGTCCAGAAATCACACAGTATCAGACTGAGATACAGTAACAAATCCTTTATTGAAGACTGAGCTACTCATTACATCCCATTCCAGAAAACTCTTAATACCAGACTGAGATACAGTATCAATTCCATTAGTGCAGACTGAGCTACACATTACATCCCAGTCCAGAAATCTCACAGTATCAGACTGAGATACAGTATCATTGTCATTAGTGCAGACTGAGCTACACATTACATCCCAGTCCAGAAATCTCACAATATCAGACTGAGATACAGTATCAATTCCATGAGTGCAGACTGAGTTACACATTACATCCCAGACCAGAAATCACACAGTATCAGACTGAGATACAGTGTCAATTCCATTAGTCCAGACTGAACTATACATTACATCCCAGTCCAGAAAGCTCTCAATATCAAACTGAGCTACAGTGTCAATTCCAAGAATGCAGACTGAACTACACATTACATCCGAGTCCAGAAATCACACAGTAACAGACTGAGATACAGTATCAATTCCATTAGTGCAGACTGAGTTACAAATTACATGCCAGTCCAGAAAGCTCTCAATATAAGACTGAGATACACTGTCAATTCCCTTAGTGCAGACTGAGCTACACAAAACATCCGAGTCCAGAAATCACACAGCAACAGACTGAGATACAGTATTAATTCCATATAGTGCAGACTTAGTTGCACATTACATCCCAGTCCAGAAATCACACAGTATCAGACTGAGATACAGTGCCAATTCCATTAGTGCAGACTGAGTTACACATTACATCCCAGTCCAGAAAGCTCTCAGTATCAGACTGAGATACAGTATCAATTCCATTCGTACAGACTGAGCTACACATTACATCATAGTCCAGAAATCTCTCAGTATCAGACTGAGATAAAGTGTCAATTCAATTTGTGTAGACTGAGCTACACATCACATCCGAGTCCAGAAATCTCTCAATATAAGACTGAGATAGTATCAATTCCATTAGTGCAGACTGAGCCACACATTACATCCCAGTCCAGAAATTTCTCAGTATCAGTGTGAGATACAGTAGCAATTCCATTATTTCAGACTGATCTACACAATACATCTCAGTCCGGAAATCTCACAGTATCAGACTGAGATACATTATTAATTCCATTCGTGCAGACTGAGCTACACATTACATCCCAGTCCAGAAATCTCACAGTATCAGACTGAGATACTGTAACAATTCCATTAGTGCAGACAAAGCTACACATTACATCCCAGTCCAGAAGTCTCACAGTTTCAGACTGAGATACAGTATCAATTCCATTAGTGCAGTCTGAGTTTCACATTACATCCCAGGCCAGAAATCACACAGTATCAGACTGAGATACAGTATCAATTCCATTAGTGCAGACTGAGCTACACATTACATCCCAGTCCAGAAATCACACAGTACCAAATTGAGAAACATTATCTATTCCTTTCATGCAGTCTGAGCTACTTTGGGTCAGTCTTTACGAAGGAAGACACAAAAAACCTCCCTGGGATATCGGGAAAAATAGGGACATTTGCAAAGGAGGAACTGACGCAAGTCAATATCTCTAAGGATATGGTGTTAAGGAAGCTAAAGGGATTGAAGGCGGACAAATCCCCAGGGCCTGATAACATGCATCCTAGGGTGCTGAAGGAGGTGGCCCTAGAGATAGCGGATGCACTAAGTATGATTTTTCAGAATTCATTAGACTCGGGAACAGTGCCCATGGATTGGAGGGTAGCTAACGTTACCCCACTATTCAAAAAGGGGGGTAGGGAAAAAGCAGGTAATTACAGACCTGTAAGCCTTACATCAGTTGTGGGCAAAATGCTGGAGTCCATCATTAAGGATGAAATAGCGGAGCACTTAGCAAATGGGGACAGGATAGGACAGAGTCAACATGGATTTACAAAGGGTAAATCGTGCTTGACTAATCTATTGGAATTTTTTGAGGGAGTAACTGGTAAAATAGATGGGGGAGAGCCAGTAGATGTGGTGTACCTGGACTTCCAAAAGGCCTTCGATAAGGTCCCACATAAAAGATTAGCAGGGAAAATTGAAGCTCATGGGATAAAGGGGAAAGTATTGACGTGGATAGAGAACTGGCTGTCAGATAGAAAACAGAGAGTTGGAATAAACGGCTCATTTTCTGAATGGCTGGCAGTAACAAGTGGGGTACCACAGGGATCTGTCCTGGGTCCCCAGCTGTTCACAATTTATATTAATGACCTGGATCAGGGAGTCGGATGCAGCATTTCCAAATTTGCAGACGACACTAAACTAGGAGGAGGGGTGGGCTCAGAGGAGGAGACCAGGAAGCTCCAGAGCGATTTGGACAGACTGGGTGATTGGGCGGATAAATGGCAGATGCACTATAATGTGGACAAGTGCGAAGTTATCCACCTTGGGTGCAGGAACGGGAGGGCAAATTATTATTTAAATGGCAATAAATTGGGAGAGGGGGAAGTACAGAGAGACCTGGGTGTTCTTGTACACCAGTCACTGAAGGCGAGCATGCAGGTGCAACAGGCGATCAAGAAGGCAAACGGTATGCTGGCCTTCATAGCAAAAGGGTTGGAATACAGGAACAGGGATACCTTGCTGCAGCTGTACAGGGCACTGGTGAGACCACAGCTCGAGTACTGTGTACAGTTTTGGTCGCCTCATCTGAGGAAAGATGTTCTTGCCATGGAGGGGGTGCAGCGGCGATTCACCAGGCTGATACCAGGAATGGCGGGATTGACCTATGAGGAGAGACTATGTAGTTTAGGGATGTACACACTGGAGTTTAGAAGATTGAGAGGGGACCTCATAGAAGTGTATAAAATTCTGACAGGTCTAGACAGACTAGATGCAGAAGGAATGTTTCCCTTGGCGGGTGAGAACAGAACTAGAGGACATAATTTAAGGATAAGGGCTAAACCATTTAGGACAGAAATGAGGGGGAATTTCTTCACTCAGAGGGTGGTGAACCTGTGGAACTCATTGCCACAGAGGGCAGTGTACGCCAGCTCATTAAATATATTTAAGAGGGAATTAGATATATTTCTACAGGCAAAAGGGGTTAAGGGTTACGGAGAGAAGGCGGGGACGGGATACTGAATTGGAGGATCAGCCATGATCTCATTAAATGGCGGAGCAGGCTCGAAGGGCCGGATGGCCTACTCCTGCTCCTATCTTCTATGTATCTATGTATTACATCCGAATCCAGAAATCTCTCAGTAGCAGACTGAGATGCATTGTCAATTCCATTAGTGCAGACTGATCTACACTTTACATCCCAGTCCAGAAAGCTCTCAATATCAGACTGAGATACAGTGTCAATTCCATTAGTGCAGACTGCGTTACACATTACATCCCAGTCCAGAAATCACACAGTATCAGACTGAGCTACACATTACACTCCATTCCAGAAAGCTCTTAATACCAGACTGAGATACAGTGTCAATTGCATTCGTGCAGACTGAGCTACACATTTTATCCCAGTCCCGAAATCTCACAGTAACAAACTGAGATAATGTATCAATTCCATTAGTGTAGACTGAGGTACATATTACATCCCAGACCAGAAATCCCACAGGGTCAGACTGAGATACAGTGTCAATTCCATTAGTGCGGACTGACCTACATATTACATCCCATTCCAGAAAGCTCTCAGTATCAGACAGAGATATATTATCAATTCCATAAATGCAGACTGAGCTACACATTACATCCCAGTCCAGAAATCACTCAGTATCAGACTGAGATACAGTAACAACTCCATTAGTGCAGACTGAGCTATTCATTACATCCCAGTCGAGAAATCTCACAGTATCAGACTGAGATACAGTATCCATTCCATTATTGAAAACTGAGCTACACATTACATCCCATTCCAGAAAACTCTTAATACCAGATTGAGATACAGTATCAATTCCATTAGTGCAGACTGAGCTACACATTACATCCCAGTCCAGACATCTCACAGTATCAGACTGAGATACGGTATCATTGTCATTAGTGCAGACTGAGCTACACATTACAACCCAGTCCAGAAATCTCACAATATCAGACTGAGATACAGTATCAATTCCATTAGTGCAGACTGAGTTCCACATTACATCCCAAACCAGAAATCACACAGTATCAGACTGAGATACAGTGTCAAGTCCTTTAGTGCAGACTGATCTACACGTTACATCCCAGTCCAGAAAGCTCTCAATATCAAACTGAGATACAGTGTCAATTCCATTAGTGCAGACTGACCTATACATTACATCCGAGTCCAGAAATCACACAGTAACATTCTGAGCTACAGTATCAATTCCATTAGTGCAGACTGAGTTACAAATTATATCCCAGTCCACAAAGCTCTCAGTATCAGACTGAGATACAGTATCAATTCCATCCGTGCAGACTGAGCTACACATTACATGCCAGTCCAGAAAGCTCTCAATATAAGACTGAGATACAGTGTGAATTCCCTTAGTGCAGACTGAGCTACACAAAACATCCGAGTCCAGATATCACACAGCAACAGACTGAGATACAGTATTAATTCCATAAGTGCAGACTTAGTTGCACATTACATCCCAGTCCAGAAATCACACAGTATCAGACTGAGATACAGTATCAATTCCATTAGTGCAGACTGAGTTACACATTACATCCCAGTCCACAAAACTCTCAGTATCAGACTGAGATACAGTATCAGTTCAATTTGTGCAGACTGAGCTACACATCACATCCGAGTCCAGAAATCTCTCAGTCCAGACTGAGATACAATATCAATTCCATTAGTGCAGACTGAATTACACATTACATCCTAGTTCAGAAAGCTCTCAGTATCAGACTGAGATACAATATCAATTCCATTAGTGCAGACTGAGCTACACATTATATCCCAGCCCAGAAATCTCACAGTATCAGGCTGAGATAAATCATGTATTCCATTAGTTCAGACTGAGCTCCACATTACATCGCAGTCCAGAAATCTCACAGTATCAGACTGAGATACAGTATCAATTCCATAAATGCAGACTGAGCTACTCATTACATCCCAGTCCAGAAATCTCGCAGTTCAGACTGAGATACAGTATCAATTACATTAGTGCAGACTGAGCTACTCATTACATCCCAGTCCAGAAATCTCGCAGTTCAGACTGAGATACAGTATCAATTACATTAGTGCAGACTGAGCTACACATTACATCCCAGTCCAGAAATCTCTCAGTTACAGACTGAGATACAGTATCAATTCCATCCGTGCAGACTGAGCTACACATTACATCCCAGTCCAGAAATCACACAGTATCAGACTGAGATACACATTACACTCCATTCCAGAAAGCTCTTAATACCAGACTGAGATACAGTGTCAATTGCATTCGTGCAGACTGAGCTACACATTTTATCCCAGTCCCGAAATCTCACAGTAACAAACTGAGATAATGTATCAATTCCATTAGTGTAGACTGAGGTACATATTACATCCCAGGCCAGAAATCCCACAGGGTCAGACTGAGATACAGTGTCAATTCCATTAGTGCAGACTGACCTACATATTACATCCCATTCCAGAAAGCTCTCAGTATCAGACAGAGATATATTATCAATTCCATAAATGCAGACTGAGCTACACATTACATCCCAGTCCAGAAATCACTCAGTATCAGACTGAGATACAGTAACAACTCCATTAGTGCAGACTGAGCTATTCATTACATCCCAGTCGAGAAATCTCACAGTATCAGACTGAGATACAGTATCCATTCCATTATTGAAAACTGAGCTACACATTACATCCCATTCCAGAAAACTCTTAATACCAGATTGAGATACAGTATCAATTCCATTAGTGCAGACTGAGCTACACATTACATCCCAGTCCAGACATCTCACAGTATCAGACTGAGATACGGTATCATTGTCATTAGTGCAGACTGAGCTACACATTACAACCCAGTCCAGAAATCTCACAATATCAGACTGAGATACAGTATCAATTCCATTAGTGCAGACTGAGTTCCACATTACATCCCAAACCAGAAATCACACAGTATCAGACTGAGATACAGTGTCAAGTCCTTTAGTGCAGACTGATCTACACGTTACATCCCAGTCCAGAAAGCTCTCAATATCAAACTGAGATACAGTGTCAATTCCATTAGTGCAGACTGACCTATACATTACATCCGAGTCCAGAAATCACACAGTAACATTCTGAGCTACAGTATCAATTCCATTAGTGCAGACTGAGTTACAAATTATATCCCAGTCCACAAAGCTCTCAGTATCAGACTGAGATACAGTATCAATTCCATCCGTGCAGACTGAGCTACACATTACATGCCAGTCCAGAAAGCTCTCAATATAAGACTGAGATACAGTGTGAATTCCCTTAGTGCAGACTGAGCTACACAAAACATCCGAGTCCAGATATCACACAGCAACAGACTGAGATACAGTATTAATTCCATAAGTGCAGACTTAGTTGCACATTACATCCCAGTCCAGAAATCACACAGTATCAGACTGAGATACAGTATCAATTCCATTAGTGCAGACTGAGTTACACATTACATCCCAGTCCACAAAACTGTCAGTATCAGACTGAGATACAGTATCAGTTCAATTTGTGCAGACTGAGCTACACATCACATCCGAGTCCAGAAATCTCTCAGTCCAGACTGAGATACAATATCAATTCCAGTAGTGCAGACTGAGCTACACATTATATCCCAGCCCAGAAATCTCACAGTATCAGGCTGAGATAAATCATGTATTCCATTAGTTCAGACTGAGCTCCACATTACATCGCAGTCCAGAAATCTCACAGTATCAGACTGAGATACAGTATCAATTCCATAAGTGCAGACTGAGCTACTCATTACATCCCAGTCCAGAAATCTCGCAGTTCAGACTGAGATACAGTATCAATTACATTAGTGCAGACTGAGCTACTCATTACATCCCAGTCCAGAAATCTCGCAGTTCAGACTGAGATACAGTATCAATTACATTAGTGCAGACTGAGCTACACATTACATCCCAGTCCAGAAATCTCTCAGTTACAGACTGAGATACAGTATCAATTCCATCCGTGCAGACTGAGCTACACATTACATCCCAGTCTAGAGATCACACAGTATCAGACTGAGATACAGTGTCAATTCCATTAGTGCAGACTGAGCTACACATTACATCCCAGTCCAGAAATCTCTCAGTTACAGACTGAGATACAGTATCAATTCCATTAGTGCAGACAGAGCTACACAATACATCCCAGTCCAGAAATCTGACAGTATCAGACTGAGGTACAGTATGAGTACCATTAGTGCAGACTAAGCTACACATTACATCCCAGTCGAGAAATCTCACAGTATCAGACTGAGATACAGTATTAATTCCGTTCGTGCAGACTAAGCTTCACATTACATCCCAGTCCAGAAATCTCACAGTATCAGACTGAGAAACAGTGTCAATTCCATTAGTGCAGACTGAGCTACACATTACATGCCAGTCCAGGAATCACACAGTATCAGACTGAGATAGTATCAATTCACTTAGTGGAGACTGAGCTGCACCTTACATCCCAGACCAGAAATTTCTCAGTATCAGTGTGAGATACAGTATCAATTCTATTAGTGCAGACTGAGCTACACAATACATCCCAGTCCAGAAATCTCACATTATCAGACTTAGATACATTATAAATTCCATACGTGCAGACTGAGCTGCACATTACATCCCAGTCCAGAAATCTCACAATATCAGACTGAGATGCAGTATCAATTCCAGTAGTGCAGACTGAGCTGCACATTACATCCCAGTCCAGAAATCTCTCAGTACCAGACAGAGATACAGTGTCAATTCCATTAGTGCAGACTGAGCTACACATTACATCCGAGACCAGAAATCTCTCCATATCAGACTGAGATACAGTATCAATTCCATTAGTGCAGACTGAGTTCCACATTACATCCCAAACCAGAAATCACACAGTATCAGACTGAGATACAGTGTCAAGTCCTTTAGTGCAGACTGATCTACACGTTACATCCCAGTCCAGAAAGCTCTCAATATCAAACTGAGATACAGTGTCAATTCCATTAGTGCAGACTGACCTATACATTACATCCGAGTCCAGAAATCACACAGTAACATTCTGAGCTACAGTATCAATTCCATTAGTGCAGACTGAGTTACAAATTATATCCCAGTCCACAAAGCTCTCAGTATCAGACTGAGATACAGTATCAATTCCATCCGTGCAGACTGAGCTACACATTACATGCCAGTCCAGAAAGCTCTCAATATAAGACTGAGATACAGTGTGAATTCCCTTAGTGCAGACTGAGCTACACAAAACATCCGAGTCCAGATATCACACAGCAACAGACTGAGATACAGTATTAATTCCATTAGTGCAGACTTAGTTGCACATTACATCCCAGTCCAGAAATCACACAGTATCAGACTGAGATACAGTATCAATTCCATTAGTGCAGACTGAGTTACACATTACATCCCAGTCCACAAATCTCTCAGTATCAGACTGAGATACAGTATCAGTTCAATTTGTGCAGACTGAGCTACACATCACATACGAGTCCAGAAATCTCTCAGTATCAGACTGAGATACAGTATCAATTCCATTAGTGCAGACTGAGCTACACATTACATCCTAGTTCAGAAATCTCCCATTATCAGACTGAGATACCGTATCAATTCCATTCGTGCAGACTGAGCTACACATTACATCACAGCCCAGAAATCTCACAGTATCAGGCTGAGATAAATCATGTATTCCATTAGTTCAGACTGAGCTCCACATTACATCGCAGTCCAGAAATCTCACAGTATCAGACTGAGATACAGTATCAATTCCATAAGTGCAGACTGAGCTACTCATTACATCCCAGTCCAGAAATCTCGCAGTTCAGACTGAGATACAGTATCAATTACATTAGTGCAGACTGAGCTACACATTACATCCCAGTCCAGAAATCTCTCAGTTACAGACTGAGATACAGTATCAATTCCATCCGTGCAGACTGAGCTACACATTACATCCCAGTCTAGAGATCACACAGTATCAGACTGAGATACAGTGTCAATTCCATTAGTGCAGACTGAGCTACACATTACATCCCAGTCCAGAAATCTCTCAGTTACAGACTGAGATACAGTATCAATTCCATTAGTGCAGACAGAGCTACACAATACATCCCAGTCCAGAAATCTGACAGTATCAGACTGAGGTACAGTATGAGTAACATTAGTGCAGAATGAGCTAGACATTACATCCCAGTCTAGAAAACTCACAGTATCAGACTGAGATACATTATCAATTCCAAAAGTGCAGACTAAGCTACACATTACATCCCAGTCGAGAAATCTCACAGTATCAGACTGAGATACAGTATTAATTCCGTTCGTGCAGACTAAGCTTCACATTACATCCCAGTCCAGAAATCTCACAGTATCAGACTGAGAAACAGTGTCAATTCCATTAGTGCAGACTGAGCTACACATTACATGCCAGTCCAGGAATCACACAGTATCAGACTGAGATAGTATCAATTCACTTAGTGGAGACTGAGCTGCACCTTACATCCCAGACCAGAAATTTCTCAGTATCAGTGTGAGATACAGTATCAATTCTATTAGTGCAGACTGAGCTACACAATACATCCCAGTCCAGAAATCTCACATTATCAGACTTAGATACATTATTAATTCCATACGTGCAGACTGAGCTGCACATTACATCCCAGTCCAGAAATCTCACAATATCAGACTGAGATGCAGTATCAATTCCATTAGTGCAGACTGAGCTACACATTACATCCGAGACCAGAAATCTCTCCATATCAGACTGAGATACAGTATCAATTCCATTAGTGCAGACTGAGTTAAAGATTACATCCCAGACCACAAATCACACAGTATCAGACAGAGATACAGTATCAATTCCATTAGTGCAGACTGAGTTACACATTACATTCCAGAAAACAAATCACACTGTATCAGACTGAGATACAGTGTCAATTCCATTAGTGCAGACTGAGCTACACATTATATCCCAGTCCAGAAATCTCAGAGTATCCGACTGAGATACAGTATCAATTCCATTAGTGCAGACTGAGATACATATTACATCCCGGACCAGAATTCTCACAGTATCATACTGAGATACTGCGTCAATTACATTAATGCAGACTGAGCTACACATTACATCCCATTCCAGAAAGCTCTCAGTATCAGACTGAGATACAATATCAATTCCATTAATGCAGACTGAGCTGCACATTACATCCCAGTCCAGAAATCTCACAGTTTCAGACTGAGATACAGTATAAATTCCATTAGTGTAGACTGAGCTACACAATACATCCCAGTCCAGAAATCTCACAGTATCAGACTGAGATACAGTATCAATTCCATTAGTTCAGATCGAGCTACACATTACATCCTAGTTCAGAAATCTGCCAGTATCAGACTGAGATACCGTATCCATTCCATTAGTGCAGACTGAGCTACACATTACATCCCAGCCCAGAAATCTCACAGTATCAGACTGAGATACAGTATTAATTCCGTTCGTGCAGACTAAGCTTCACATTACATCCCAGTCCAGAAATCTCACAGTATCAGACTGAGAAACAGTGTCAATTCCATTAGTGCAGACTGAGCTACACATTACATGCCAGTCCAGGAATCACACAGTATCAGACTGAGATAGTATCAATTCAATTAGTGCAGACTGAGCTGCACCTTACATCCCAGACCAGAAATTTCTCAGTATCAGTGTGAGATACAGTATCAATTCTATTAGTGCAGACTGAGCTACACAATACATCCCAGTCCAGAAATCTCACATTATCAGACTGAGATACATTATTAATTCCATACGTGCAGACTGAGCTGCACATTACATCCCAGTCCAGAAATCTCACAATATCAGACTGAGATACAGTATCAATTCCATTAGTGCAGACAGAGCTGCACAACACATCCCAGTCCAGAAATCTCACAGTATCTGACTGAGATAAAGTATGAATTCTATTAGTGCAGACTGAGCTACACATTACAACCCAGTCCAAAAATCTCTCAGTACCAGACAGAGATACAGTGTCAATTCCATTAGTGCAGACTGAGCTACACATTACATCCGAGACCAGAAATCTCTCCATATCAGACTGAGATACAGTATAAATTCCATTAGTGCAGACTGAGTTAAAGATTACATCCCAGACCACAAATCACACAGTATCAGACAGAGATACAGTATCAATTCCATTAGTGCAGACTGAGTTACACATTACATTCCAGAAAAGAAATCACACTGTATCAGACTGAGATACAGTGTCAATTCCATTAGTGCAGACTGAGCTACACAATATATCCCAGTCCAGAAATCTCACAGTATCCGACTGAGATACAGTATCAATTCCATTAGTGCAGACTGAGATACATATTACATCCCGAACCAGAATTCTCACAGTATCATACTGAGATACTGCATCAATTACATTAGTGCAGACTGAGCTACACATAACATCCCATTCCAGAAAGCTCTCAGTATCAGACTGAGATACAATATCAATTCCATTTATGTAGACTGAGTTGCACATTACATCCCAGTCCAGAAATCTCACAGTTTCAGAATGAGATACCGTATAAATTCCATTAGTGTAGACTGAGCTACACATTACATACTAGTTCAGAAATCTGCCAGTATCAGACTGAGATACCGTATCCATTCCATTAGTGCAGACTGAGCTACACATTACATCCCAGCCCAGAAATCTCACAGTTTCAGACTGAGATAAAGCATTTATTCCATTAGTTCAGACTGAGCTACACATTACATCCCAGCCCAGAAATCTCTCAGTATCAGACTGAGATAAAGCATTTATTCCATTAGTTCAGACTGAGCTCCACATTACATCCCAGTCCAGAAATCTCACAGTATCAGACTGAGATACAGTATAAATTCCATTAGTTTAGACAGAGCTACACAATACATCCCAGTCCAGAAATCTCACAGTATCAGACTGAGATACAGTATCAATTCCATAAGTGCAGACTGAGCTACACATTACATCCCAGTCCAGAAATCTCTCAGTTCAGACTGAGATACAGTATCAATTACATTAATGCAGGCAAATCGACACAATACATCCCAGTCCAGAAAGCTCTCAGTATCAGACTGAGATACAATATCAATTCCATTAGTGCAGACTGAGCTACACATTACATCCCAGTCCAGAAAGCTCTCAGTATCAATTACATTAATGCAGACAAATCGACACAATACATCCCAGTCCAGAAATCTTTCAGTATCAGACTGAGATACAGTATAAATTCCGTTAGTGCAGAGTGAGCTACACATTACATCCCAGTCCAGAGATCACACAGTATCAGACTGAGATACAGTGTCAATTCCATTTGTGCAGACTGAGCTACACGTTACATCCCAGTCCAGAAATCACACAGAATCAGACAAGATACAGTGTCAATTCCATTAGTGCAGACTGTGTTACGCATTACATCCCAGTCCAGAAATCACACAGTATCAGACTGAGATACTGTGTCAATTAAATTTGTGCAGACTGAGCTACACATTACATCCCATTCCAGAAAGCTCTCAGCATCAGACTGAGATACAATATCAATTCAATTTGTGCAGACTGAGCTACACATTACATCCCAGTCCAGAAAACTCACAGTATCAGACTGAGATACAGTATCAATTCCATTCGCGCAGACTGAGCTACACATTACATCCCAGTCCTGAAATTACACAGTATCAGACTGAGATACAGTGTCAATTCCATTAGTGCAGACTGAGCTACACATTACATCCCAGTCCAGAAATATCACAGTATCTGTCTGAGATACAGTATCAATTCCATTAGTGCAGACTAAGCTACACATTACATCCCAGTCCAGAAATCTCGCAGTATCAGACTGAGATACGGTAACAATTCCATTAGTGCAGACTGAGCTACTCATTACATCCCAGTCGAGAAATCTCACAGTATATGTGTGAGATATAGTATCAATTCCAGTTAGTGCAGACTGAGCTACACATTACATCCCAGTCCAGAAATCTCACAGTATCAGACTAAGATACAGTATCAATTACATTAATGCAGACAAATCGACACAATACATCCCAGTCCAGAAATCTTTCAGTATCAGCCTGAGATACAGTATCAATTCCATTAGTGCAGAATGAGTTACACGTTACAACCCATTCAGAAAGCTCTCAGTATCAGACTGAGATACAGTATCAATTCCATTAGTGCAGACTGAGCTACACATTACATCCCAGTCCAGAAATCTCACAGTATCAGACTGAGATACAATATCAATTCCGTTAGTGCAGAGTGAGCTACACCTTACATCCCAGTACAGAAATCTCACCGTATCAGACTGAGATACAGTATCAATTCCAAGAATGCAGAATGAGCTACACATTACATCACATTCCACAAAGCTCGCAGTATCAGACTGAGATGTAGTATCAATTCCATCGATGCAGACTGAGCTACTCATTACATGCCAGTCCAGAAATAACACAGTATCAGACTGAGATACAGTATCAAAGTCATTAGTGCAGACTGAGCTACACATTATATCCCAGTCCAGAAATCTCACAGTATCAGACTAAGATAGTATCAATTCCAATAGTGCAGACTGAGCTACACATTACATGCCAGTCCAGATATCACACAGTATCAGACTGAGATACAGTATCAATTCCATTAGTGCAGACTGAGCTACACATTACATCCCAGTCCAGAAATCTCACAGTATCAGACTGAGATACAATATCAATTCCGTTAGTGCAGAGTGAGCTACACATTGCATCCCAGTACAGAAATCTCACCGTATCAGACTGAGATACAGTATCAATTCCAAGAATGCAGAATGAGCTACACATTACATCACATTCCACAAAGCTCGCAGTATCAGACTGAGATGTAGTATCAATTCCATCGATGCAGACTGAGCTACTCATTACATGCCAGTCCAGAAATAACACAGTATCAGACTGAGATACAGTATCAAAGTCATTAGTGCAGACTGAGCTACACATTATATCCCAGTCCAGAAATCTCACAGTATCAGACTAAGATAGTATCAATTCCAATAGTGCAGACTGAGCTACACATTACATCCCAGTCCAGAAATCTCCCAGTATCAGACTAAGACAGTATCAATTCCATTAGTACAGACTGAGCTACACAATACATCCCAGTCCAGAAATCTCACAGTATCAGACTGAGATACAGTATCTATTCCATTAGTGTAGACTGAGCTACACAATACATCCCAGTCCAGAAATCTCACAGTATCAGACTGAGATACAGTATCAATTCCATTAGTGTAGTCTGAGCTACACAATACATCCAAGTCCAGAAATCTCACAGTGTCAGACTGAGATACATTATTAATTCCATTCGTGCAGACTGAGCTACACATTACATCCCAGTCCTGAAACCTCACAGTATCAGACTGAGATACAGTATCAATTCCATTAGTGCAGACTGAGCTACACAATACATCCCAGTCCAGATATCTCACAGTATCAGGCTGATATACAGTATCAATTCCATTAGTGCAGACTGAGCTACACAATACATCCCAGTCCAGAAATCTCACAGTATCAGACTGAGATACAGTGTCAATTCCTTTAGTGCAGACAGAGTTACACATTACATCCCAGTCCAGTAATCACACAGTATCAAACTGAGATACTGTATCAATTCCATAAGTGCAGACTGAGGTACATATTACATCCCAGACTAGAAATCTCAGAGTATCAGACTGAGATACAGTGTCCATTCCATTAGTGCAGACTGACCTACATATTACATCCCAATCCAGAAAGCTCTCAGTATCAGACTGAGATACAGTATCAATTAAATTTGTGCAGACTGAGCTACACATTACATCCCATGCCAGAAAGCTCTCAGCATCAGACTGAGATACAATATCAATTGAATTTGTGCAGACTGAGCTATACATTATATCCCAGTCCAGAAATCTCACAGTATCCGACTGAGATACAGTATCAATTCCAATAGTGCAGACTGAGATACATATTACATCCCGGACCAGAAATCTCGCAGTATCATACTGAGATACTGTGTCAATTACATTTGTGCAGACTGAGCTACACATTACATCCCATTCCAGAAAGCTCTCAGTATCAGACTGAGATACAATATCAATTCAATTAATGCAGACTGAGCTGCACATTACATCCCAGTCCAGAAATCTCACAGTTTCAGACTGAGATACAGTATAAATTCCATTAGTGTAGACTGAGCTACACAATACATCCCAGTCCAGAAATCTCACAGTATCAGACTGAGATACAGTATCAATTCCATTAGTGCAGACTGAGCTGCTCATTACATCCCAGTCCAGAAATCTCACAGTGTCAGACTGAGATACATTATTAATTCCATTCGTGCAGACTGAGCTACACATTACATCCCAGTCCTGAAACCTCACAGTATCAGACTGAGATACAGTATCAATTCCATTAGTGCAGACTGAGCTACACATTACATCCCAGTCCAGAAATCACACAGTATCAGACTGAGATACATTATAAATTCCTTTCATGCAGTCTGAGCTACACATTACATCCGATTCCAGAAATAGCTCAGTATCAGACTGAGATACAGTGTCAATTCCATTAGTGCAGACTGAGTTACAAATTACATCCCAGTCCACAAATCTATCAGTATCAGACTGAGATACAGTGTCACTTCCATTAGTGCAGACTGAGTTACACTTTACATCCCATTCCAGAAAGCTCTCAATATCAGACTGAGATACAGTGTCAATTCCATTAGTGAAGACTGAGCTACACATTGCATCCAAGTCCAGAAATCACACAGTAACAGACTGAGATACAGTGTCAATTCCATTAGTGCAGACTGAGTTACACATTACATCCCAGTCCAGAAATCACACAGTATCAGACTGAGATACAGTATCAATTCCAGTAGTGAAGACTGAGCTACACATTACATCCCAGTCCAGAAATCTCACCGTATCAGTCTGAGATACAGTAACAATTCCATTAGTGCTGACTGAGCTGCTCATTACATCCCAGTCGAGCAATCTCACAGTATCAGACTGAGATACAGTATCAATTCGATTAGTGCAGACAGAGCTGCACAATACATCCCAGTCCAGCAATCTCACAGTTTCAGACTGAGGTACAGTAACAATTCCATTAGTGCAGACTGAGCTACAAATTACATCCCAGTCCAGAAATCACACAGTATCAGACTGAGATACATTATCAATTCCTTTCATGCAGTCTGAGCTACACATTACATCCGAGTCCAGAAATATCTCAGTATCAGACTGAGATACAGTAACAATTCCATTAGTGCAGACTGAGCTACTCATTACATCCCAGTCGAGAAATCTCACAGTATCAGTGTGAGATACAGTATCAATTCCATAAGTGAAGACTGAGCTACACATTAAATCCCAGTCGAGAAATCACACAGTAACAGACTGAGATACAGTATCAATTCCAAGAGTGCAGACTGAGCTACACATTACATCCCAGTCCACAAAGCTCTCAGTATCAGACTGAGATACAGTATCAATTCAAGATGTGCAGACTGAGCTACACATTACATGACAGTCCAGAATTCACACAGTATCAGACTGAGATACAGTATCAATGTCATTAGTGCAGACTGAGCTACACATTACATCCCAGTCCAGAAATTTCTCAGTATCAGTGTGAGATACAGTATCATTTCCATTAGTGCAGACTGAGTTACACAATACATCCCAGTCCAGAAATCTCACAGTATCAGACTGAGATACATTTTTAATTCCATTCGTGCAGACTGAGCTACACATTGCATCCCAGTCCAGAAATCTCACAGTATCAGACTGAGATACAGTATCAATTCCATTAGTGCAGACAGAGCTGCACAATACATCCCAGTCCAGAAATCTCACAGTATCAGACTGAGGTACAATTACAATTCCATTAGTGCAGATGGAGCTACACATTACATCCCAGTCCACAAATCACACAGTATCAGACTGAGATATATTATCAATTCCTTTCATTCAGTCTGAGCTACACATTACATCCGAGTCCAGAAATCTCTCAGTATCAGACTGAGATACAGTGTCAATTCCATTAGTGCAAACTGAGTTACACATTACATCCCATTCCAGAAAGCTCTCAATATCAGACTGAGATACAGTGTCAATTCCATTAGTGCAGACTGAGCTACACATTACATACTAGTCCAGAAATCTCACAGTATCAGACTGAGATACAGTATCAATTCCTTTAGTGCAGTCAGAGCAACACAATACATCCCAGTCTAGAAATCTCTCAGTATCAGACTGAGATACAGTATCAATTCAATTTGTGCAGACTGAGCTACACATTACATCCGAGTCCAGAAATCTCTCAGTATCAGACTGAGATACAGTATCAAATCCATTAGTGCAGACTGAGTTACACATTACATCCCAGTATATACATCACTCAGTATCAGACTGAACTACACGTTACATCCCATTCCAGAAAGCTCTCAGTATCAGACTGAGATACAATATCAATCCCATTAGTGCAGACTGAGCTACACATTACATCCCAATCCAGAAATCTCACAGTAGCAGACTGAGATACAGTATCAATTCCTTTACTGCAGACTAAGCTACACATTACATCCCAGTCCAGAAATCTCACAGTACCAGGCTGAGTTACAGTAACAATTCCATTAGTGCAGACTGAGCTGCTCATTTCCTCCCAGTCGAGAAATCTCACAGTATCAGTGTGAGATACAGTATCAATTCCATTAGTGCAGACTGAGCTACACAATAAATCCCAGTCCAGAAATCTCACAGTATCAGACTGAGATACAATATCAATTACATTAATGCAGACAGATCTACACAATACATCACAGTCTAGAAAATTTTCAGTATCAGACTGAGATACAGTGTCAATGCCATTAATGCAGACTGAGCTACAAAATACATCCCAGTCCAGAAATCGCTCAGTATCAGACTGAGATACAGTATCAATTCCATTAGTGCAGACTGAGCTGCACATTACATCCCAGTCCAGAAATCACACAATATCACACTGAGATAAAGTATCAATTCCATTAGTGCAGACTGAGATACTCATTACATCCAGTCCAGAAATCACACAGTATCAGACTGAGATACAGTATCAATTCCTTTAGTGCAGACTGAGCTACACATTACATCCCAGTCCAGAAATCACACAGTATCAGACTGAGATACCATGTAAATTCCATTAGTGCAGACTGAGTTACGCATTACATCCCATTCCAGAAATATCACAGTATCAGACATGAGATACAGTATCAATTCCAAATAGTGCAGACTGAGCTACACATTACATCCCAGTCCAGAAATCACACAGTATCAGACTGAGATACAGTATCAAGTCCAATTAATACAGACTGAGCTACACATTACATCCCAGTTCAGAAATCTTTCATTATCAGACTGAGATACAGTATCAATTCCATTCGTACAGACTGAGCTACACAATACATCCCAGTCCAGAAATCACACAGTATCAGACTGAGATAAAGTATCAATTCCATTAGTGAAGACTGAGCTACACATTACATCCCAGTCCAGAAATCTCACCGTATCAGACTGAGATACATTATCAATTCCATTAGTGAAGACTGAGCTACACATTACATCTCAGTCCAGAAATCTCGCAGTATCAGTCTGAGATACAGTAACAATTCCATTAGTGCAGACTGAGCTGCTCATTACATCCCAGCCGAGCAATCTCACAGTATCAGACTGAGATACAGTATCAATTCGATTAGTGCAGACAGAGCTGCACAATACATCCCAGTCCAGCAATCTCAAAGTTTCAGACTGAGGTACAGTAACAATTCCATTAGTGCAGACTGAGCTACTCATTACATCCCAGTCCAGAAATATCTCAGTATCAGACTGAGATACAGTGTCAACTCCATAAGTGAAGACTGAGCTACACATTAAATCCCAGTCGAGAAATCACACAGTAACAGACTGAGATACAGTATCAATTCCAAGAGTGCAGACTGAGCTACACATTACATCCCAGTCCACAAAGCTCTCAGTATCAGACTGAGATACAGTATCAATTCCATTAGTGCAGACTGAGCTACACATTACATCCCAGTCGAGAAATCACACAGTAACAGACTGAGATACAGTATCAATTCCAAGAGTGCAGACTGAGCTACACATTACATCCCAGTCCACAAATCTCACAGTATCAGACTGAGATACAGTGTAAATTCCATTACTGCAGACTGAGTTACGCACTACATCCCATTCCAGAAATCTCACAGTATCAGACATGAATTACAGTATCAATTCCAAATAGTGCAGACTGAGCTACACCTTACATCCCAGTCCAGAAATCACACAGTATCAGACTGAGATACAGTATCAATTCCAATTAGTGCAGAATGAGGTACACATTAAATCCCAGTCCAGAAATCTCCCAGTTACAGACTGAGATACAGTATCAATTCCAATTAGTGCAGACTGAGCTATACATTACATCCCAGTCCAGAAAGCTCTTAATACCAGACTGAGATACAGTATCAATTCCATCCATGCAGACTGAACTACACATTACATCCCAGTCCAGAAATCTCCCAGTATCAGACTGAGATACAGTATCAATTCCAATTAGTACATACTAAGCGACACATTACATCCCAGTCCAGAAATCTCACAGTATCAGACTGAGATACAGTATCAATTCCAATTAGTGCAGACTGAGCTACACAATACATGCCAGTCCAGAAATCTCACAGTTTCAGACTGAGATACAGTATCAATTACATTAATACAGACTGAGCTACACATTACATCCCAGTCCAGAAATCTCACAGTATCAGACTGAGATACAGTATCAATTCCATTAGTACAGACTGAGCTACACAATACATCCCAGTCCAGAAATCACACAGTATCAGACTGAGATACAGTATCAATTCCATTAGTACAGACTGAGCTACACATTCCATCCCAGTCCAGAAATCTCACAGTATCAGTCTGAGATACAGTATCAATTCCATTAATACAGACTGAGCTACACATTACATCCCAGTCCAGAAATCTCACAGTATCAGACTGAGATGCAGTATAAATTCCATTAGTACAGACTGAGCTACACATTACATCCCAGTCCAGAAATCTCAGTGGCAGACTGATTCTATAAGGAGTTATTAGGGCTGGTGTCCAAAAGCTTGATCAAAGAGACAGGTTTTAAGGAGCAACGTAAAGGAGGAGAGAGAGGTAGAGAGGCAGCGAGGTTTAGTCAGGGAATTCCAGAGCTTGGGGCTCAGGCAGCTGAAGGCACAGCCACCAATGTTGGACCCATTAAAATCGGGGATGCTCAACAGGCCAGAATTAGAAGATCACGGAGGGATGTGAGGCTGGAGGAGATTACAGAGATGGGGAGGGGCGAGGTCAGGAAGTGATTTGAAATCACAGCAGCAATACGCACAATCCCACACTCACAATGACACGAACATTAGTAACATCGATTAAGAGGGAGGAAATTTCATTATTAGTAGAAAGTGTTCGTTTTTTATGCTCTAAAACTAAGACTAACAGCCTCACAATTTGCTTTCTTACCAGTTTCCGGGAAGTGAAAATCTAAACACAGGGAGCCCGAGGATGTCTACGACAGTGACGAGGATCCCTTCTTCGATCAGACAGGAGCTATCGAAAAGATGAGGCTGTACAGAATGAAGAAAGCTTGGAAAGTGGAGGAGAAAGCGGAGACTTGCGACTCACTGGTAAAAGTCTAAAGTTTTTTATTGAATGATGTGCACAGTCCCAGAAATAACATAATTCTTCAGAGAAGAGGCAGATAAGGACTCCGGGAAGAGCAGGTGCTCCGTGTTTGGAGAGGAGGTGAAAGGGAATCATGGGGAGCATTGTTCCCAGGTCATGTTACACAACTTGTGGTACCTGGCTCATTGTGGCAATAATGGAGACCCCGCCCAGGAGATAATACACCAGATAGATAGAAATAAAGACCTCCACTGATCTTTGTTCATTCATCCAGAAAGAGCCGACAATTCCACCCCCCAAGTCACTGCATCTACGTTTCTCCAGTAATTCTGGGATGTTTGCCTCCACAACCCTACTCACTCCATTCCATTGAATTGATTACTCTTCATGTAAAGAATTTGCTGATATCCGTCCGAAATATGCCTTTCAATAGACTCAAAAGGCATCAATGGGTCTGGGGAGAGAGCGGGAATATGGTATTGAGATAGAGGATCAGCCATGATCGTAATGAATGGCGGAGCAGGCTCGAAGGGACATATGGCCGACTCCTGCTCCTACTTTTCTATGTTTCCAACTGCTCTGGGAGTGTTTGATGAGAAAGTACCAAGTGAGATTTACTCTTTAATTAACCGTTTCTGTACCTGCCCTGGGAGTGTTTAATGGGACAGTGTAGACGGAGCATTACTCTGTATGTAAACCGTGCAGTACCTTCCCTGGGAGTGTTTGATGGGACAGTGTAGAGTGAGCTTTACTCTGTATATAACCCGTGCTGTACCTGCCCTGGGAGTTTTTGATGGGACAGTGTAGAGGGAGCTTTACTCTGTATCTAACCTGTGCTGTACCTGCCCTGGGAGTGTTTAATGGGGCAGTATAGGTGAAGTTTTACTCAGCATGTAACCTTTGCTGTACCTGGCCTAGGAGAGCTTCACGCGACTGTAATGAGGGAGCTTTACTCTCTAGCTAACCCGGGCTGTACTTGACCAAGGAGTGTTTAATGGGGCATTGTGGAGGGACCTTTACTTTCTATCTAACACGTGCTATACCTGCCCTGGGAGTGTTTGATGGGACAGTGTAGAGGAAGCTTTACTCTGTATCTAACACGTGCTATACCTGCCCTGGGAGTGTTTGATGGGAGAGTGTAGAGGGAGCTTTACTCTGTATCTAACTCGTGCTATACCTGCCCTGGGAGTGTTTGATGGGAGAGTGTAGAGGGAGCTTTACATTGTATCTAACCCGTGCTGTACCTGCCCTGGGAGTGTTTGATGGGACAGTGTAGACGGAGCTTTACTCTGTATCTAACCCGTGCTGTCCCTGCCCTGGGAGTGTTTGCTGGGACAGTGTAGAGGGAGCTTTACTCTGAATTTAACCTGTGCTGAAACTGTCCTGTGTGTGTTTGATCGGACAGTGTAGAGGAAGATTTACTCTGTATCTAATGCATGCTGCTTCTGCCCTTGGCGGGTTTAATGGGACGGTGTAGAGGGAGCTATACGCTGTATCAAATCCCTGCTGCAGCTGTCATCAGTGTGTTTGATGGGAAATTTTATAGGAAGCTTTACTCTGTATCTAACACGTACTCTACCTGCCCCGGGAGTGTTTGATGCGATAGTGCATAGGGTGCTTTACACTGTATCTGACCCGTGCTGTTCCTGCCCTGGGAGATTTAAATGGGACAGTGTAGATGAATCTTTACTCTGTATCTAACCCGCGCTGTTCCTGCCCTGGGAGTGTTATATGGCAAGAGAGCCCCAGGTGGGCAGAGGAAACTCTTCAAGGACACCCTCAAAGCCTCCTTGAAAATGTGTAACATACCCACCGACAACGAGGAATCCCTGTCCCAAGACCGCACAAAGTGGAGGAGATGCATCCGGGCAGGCGCCGAACACCTCGAGTCTGTTCGCCGAGAGCAAGCAGAAGCCAAGCACAAGGAGCGCACGTCAACCCAAGCACCCCACACACCCGCCCCTTCAACCACCGTCTGCCCCACCTGTGACAGAGACTGTAGGTCCCGCATCAGTCACCTGAGAACTCATTTCTAATTTGGAAGCAAGTCATCCTCGGTTCCGAGGGACTGCCTAAGAATAAGAAGTTATATGGGACAGTGTAGAGGGAGCTTTACTCTGTATCTAACCCATGCTGTACCTGCCCTGGGAGAGTTGATGGGACATTGTAGAGGGAGCTTTACTCTCTATCTAACCCATGCTGTACCTGCCCTGGGAGTGTTTGATGGGACAGTGCAGAGGGAGCTTTACTCTGTATCTTACCCGTGCTGTACCTGCCCTGCGAGTGTTTGATGGGACAGTGTAGAGGGAGCTTTACTCTGTATCTAACCCGTGCTGTACCTGCCCTGGGAGTGTTTGATGGGACAGTGTAGAGGGAGCTTTACTCTGTGTCTAACCCGTGCTGTACCTGCCCTGGGAGTGTTTTTTGGGTCTTTGTAGAGGGAGCTTTACTCTGTTTGTATCCCTGCTATACCTGCCCTCGGAGTGTTTGAATGGACATTGCAGAGGATGCTTTACTATGTATTTCACCCGTGCTGTACCTGTACTGTGTGTGTTTGATGAGACAGTGCAGAGGGAGCTTTACTCTGCATCTAACTCGTGCTATACCTGCCCTGGGAGAGTTTGGTGGGACATTGTAGAGGGAGCTTTACTTTGTATCAAACGTGGTCTGAACCTGCCCTGGAAGTGTTTAATGGGCAGAGTAGAGACAGATTTATTCTGTATCTATCCCGTGCTGTACCTGCCCTGGGAGTGTTTGATGGGACGTTGTAGAGGGAGGTTTGCTGTGTATCTAACGCCTGCTGTACCTGTTCTGGGAGTGTTTGATTCGACACTGTAGAGTGAGCTTTACTCTCTATCTAACCCGTGCTGTACCTGCCCTGGGAGTCTTTGATGGGACACTGTAGTGGGCGCTTTACTTTGTATGTAATCCATGCTGCACCTTCCCTGGGAGGGTGTGATGGGAGCGTGTAGTTCGAGATTTACACGGAATCTAACCTGTGCTGAAACTGCCCTGGAAGTGTTTGAAGGGTCGGTGTAGAGGATGCTTTACTCTGTATCTAATCCATGTTGTAGCTGTCCTGAGAGTGTTTCATGGGATAGTGCAGAAGGAGCTTTACTTTGTACCTCAACCGCGCTGCGCCTGCCCTGGAAGTGTTTGATGCGACATTGTCGAGGGAGATTTACTCTGTATCAAACATGGTATGAACCTGCCCTAGGAGTGTTTGATGGGACAGTTTAGAGGGAGCTTCACTCTCTATCTAACCCATGCTGTTCCTGACCTGGGTGTGTTTGATGGGACAGTGTAGAGGGAGCTTTACTCTGTATCTAATCCAAGCTGTAACTGTCCTGAGAGTGTTTCATGGGATAGTGCAGAAGGAGCTTTTCTTTGTACCTAAACCGTGCTGCGCTGCCCTGGGAGTGTTTGATGGGACATTGTAGAGGGAGCTTTACTCTGTATCTAAGCCGTGCTGTTCCTGCCATGGTGTGTGTTTGATGGAACATTGTAGAGGGAGCTCTACTCTGTTTCTAAACCGTGCTGTTTCTGCCCTGAGAGTGTTTGATGGGGTAGTACAGAGGGAGTGATAGAATCATAGAGTTATAGAATTATACAGCACAGAAAGAGGCCCTTCAGCCCATCTTGTCTGCACCGGCGATCAAGCCCTGTCTATTCTAATCCCATTTTCCAGCACTTGATCTGTAGCCTTGTATGCTATGGCATTTCAAAGGCTCATTTAAATGCTTCTTCAACGTTGTGAGGGTTCCTGCCTCTACCACACTTTCAGACAGTGAGTTCCAGATTCCAACCACCCTCTGGGTGAAAAGGGTTTTCCTCAAATCCCCTCTAAACCCCCTGCCCATTACCTTGAAACGATGCCCCCTGATTATTGACCCCTCTACTGTGGGGAATAGTTCCTTTCCAACAATCCTTTCTATTCCCCTCATAATTTTTTCAGTGTATCGGTGTGTTACAATGAAGGGTCAGTACAAGTTTAACATAACTTCCCTGCTTTGCAATTCTATCCCTCTGGAAATAAACCCCAGTGCTTTGTTTGTTTTGTATGGCCCTGTTAACCTCCATTGCTACTTTTAGTGTTCTGTGTATCTGTACCCCGAAATCGCATTGCTCCTCTACCCCATTTAGACTCTTATTTTCAAAGCAGTATCTGGCCTCCTTATTCTTCCTACCAAAAGGCGCCACCTCACACTTATCTATATTGAAATTAGTTCACCAATTACACTTCCATTCTGCAAGTTTATTAATGTCTTCTTGCATTTTGTCACAGTCTTCATTAATAGTAACTATACCTCCCAGTTTGGTACCATTGACAAATTTTGAAATTGTACTTCAAATTCCCGAGTCGAAATTGTTTATGTAAATTGTGAACAGCAGTGGTCCCAGCTCCGATTCCTGTGGAACACCACTTTCCACCTTTTGCCGGTCTGAAAAGCTGCTCTCTGTTTCGTGGCATTCAATGGCAGTGTGTTTACCCACGATCCCCCGCGCGGCAGACAGTTCCCAATCAATGACTACAGGAGCCTAGTGCGCAGGCGCGGGGCTGGGGGGAGTGCTCCGAGCATGCGCAGTACGAGTTGTGCAGACGGAGTAATGTGGGACAGCAGAAACACCAAGGGGAGAGAAATGAGGTCCAACGTTTCTGGTCATGAACTTCGTCAGAGCATTTCCTGTAGTACTAATGGCCGAACAAACTACTCAAGAGGCGGGAGGAGATTCTGGGGGCCGGAGAGGAACAGGCGCCGCTGCGTCAGGGAAGCTTCACAAACACGCGGCCTAGGCCTCATGCCCCGAATAAGACCCCGCGGGGCCTCGCCTTTGCGGAGCCAGGACCGGCCCGGGTGAGCGGGGCGACTGCAGCAACGGTGCACCGGTGGTGGAGGGAGTGAATGTGTAAGGTGATGGATGGGTTGTCAATCAAGCGGGCTGCTTTGTGCTGGATGGTATCGAGCTTCTTGAGTGTTGTTGGAGCTGTACTCATCAAGGCAAGTGGAGAGTATTCCACCACACTCCTCGCACACGGGCTGTAGAAATGGAGCAGAGGGAGGGAGAGAGTGGGAAAGGGGAAAAGATGTGGTGCAATGGGTAAGGATTTCAGGAGATGGAGAGTGTGTGGGACAGGAATTTACAGCTTTTGGGGGAAACACGAGAGGAAAGATTGTTCCATAGAAACTAGAATTGTCTGTTCTGAATTTCTGTCCTGTACTTAGTGATGACTTTTGATATCTCCTTTTACAGGGTATTGGAAGGGAAGGATTTGTAGTCAAGAAACTCAAACCAAACATCACGCCAAGATCTGACAGAGTCACTCGATTCTTCAGGAACTGAATATCATCGGCCTTTGAATGCGGAACGAGAAATCTTTCTCGGGTTCTTGTGTGTGGGAAAGGATTTCAAACATTGTGACTGGGATAGCTTCGAGACCCATTCACACTTGAGCGAGAGTGTTCCAGTGCACTGACTGTGGAGAGAACTGTAACCAGCTACACAGCCTGAAAAAACTTCACACCATTCACAGCGGGGAGAAACCGTACACGTGTTCTGTGTGTGGACAAGGCTTCAACCGATCGTCCCACCTGGAGAGACAGATAGACCATGGAGAAACCGTGGAAATGTGGGGACTGTGAGAAGGGATTCAATTATCCGTCTGAGATGCAAATTCATCGGCGCAGTCACACTGGGGAGAGACTGTTGACCCGCTCCGTGCGTGGGAAGGGATTCAGTCGGTAACCCATCCTGCTGAAACACCAGCGAGTTCACACTGGAGAGAATCTGTTCACCTGCTCCGTGTGTGTAAAGATATTCACAAGGTCATCCAGTCTGCTGAAACACCAGCGAATTCACTCTGACAGCAGACCTTTTAAA
Source organism: Squalus acanthias (assembly GCA_030390025.1). Taxonomy (NCBI): domain Eukaryota; kingdom Metazoa; phylum Chordata; class Chondrichthyes; order Squaliformes; family Squalidae; genus Squalus; species Squalus acanthias. Next base: position 215,983 of record JASTWF010000451.1, read on the forward strand.
AGTTCTTGTAAGGATTGGTATGTATAGATTATTAAATAGAGTCCACTGGTTGAGATATAGAATTATATCAATATTAAGCTAGAATAACTAGGGATTAAGTTAAGTTAAAACACAGTCCAGAAAGACGCATCCCTGCTGGCTAGCATGGGTGATTGTAAATATTGAATTTATTTCCAGCAGCGAGTCTGGAGGACTGCTGGGGAGTGTGGCCAGAGAATCAGTCCCTTTTGTAAAGGACATTGGAAGCTGTGAGGGTCTGAAGGTTACAGAAGCAGGTACTGAACACTCCTGTGTGGGAGAGTAAAGAACAAACTAATAGAGATTAATGGGCAAGCTCAACGAATGATAATAGCTCACCTCCCCACTAAACCAGCAGCTCACTGGCCCACTAAACCAGCAGCTCACCTCCCCACTAAACCAGCAGCTCACTGGTCCACTAAACCAGCAGCTCACCGCCCCACTAAACCAGCAGCTCACTGGCCCACTAAACCAGCAGCTCACCTCCCCACTAAACCAGCAGCTCACCGCCCCACTAAACCAGCAGCTCCCTGGCCCACTAAACCAGCAGCTCACTGGCCCACTAAACCAGCAGCTCACTGGCCCACTGAACCAGCAGCTCACCTCCCCACTAAACCAGCAGCTCACTGGCCCACTAAACCAGCAGCTCACCTCCCCACTAAACCAGCAGCTCACTGGTCCACTAAACCAGCAGCTCACCGCCCCACTAAACCAGCAGCTCACTGGCCCACTAAACCAGCAGCTCACTGGCCCACTGAACCAGCAGCTCATCGCCCCACTAAACCAGCAGCTCACCGCCCCACTAAACCAGCAGCTCCCTGGCCCACTAAACCAGCAGCTCACTGGCCCACTAAACTAGCAGCTCACTGTCACACTAAACCAGCAGCTCACTGGCCCACTAAACTAGCAGCTCACTGGCCCACTAAACCAGCAGTTCACTGGCCCACACAACCAGCAGCTCGCCTTCCCAGTGAATCAGAGTGTTAAAATGATAGGTGTGGGGTATATCAGTGTTACAGTGAGGGGTGTGGGGTATTTCAGTGTTACAGTGAGGGGTGTGGGGTACATAAGCGTTACAGTAAGGGGTGCAGGGTGTATCAGTGTTACAGTGAGGGGTGTGGGGTATATAAGTGTTACAGTGATGGGTGTGGGGTATATCAGTGTTAAAGAGAGGGGTGTGCGGTATATCAGTGTAACAGTGAGGGGTGTGGGGTATATCATAGTGTTACAGTGAGGGGTGTGTGGGATATCAGTGTTACAGTGAGGGGTGTGGGGTATATCAGTGTTACAGTGAGGGGTGAGGGGTATATCAGTGTTACAGTGAGGGGTGAGGGGTATATCAGTGTTACAGTTATGGGTTTGGGGTATATCAGTGTTACAGTGAGGGGTGTGGGGTATTTCAGTGTTACAGTGAGGGGTTTGGGGTATATAAGTGTTACAGTGAGGGGTGTGGGTTATATCAGTGTTAAAGTGAGGGGTGTGGGGTATATTAGTGTTACAGTAAGGGGTGTGGGGTATGTCAGTGTTACAGTGAGGGGTGTGGGGTATATCAGTGTTACAGTGATGGGTGTGGTGTATATCAGTGTTACAGTGAGGGGTGTGGTGTATATCAGTATTACAGTGAGGGGTGTGGGTTTATCAGTGTTACAGTGAGGGGTGTGGGGTATTTCAGTGTTACAGTGAGGGGTTTGGGGTATATAAGTGTTACAGTGAGGGGTGTGGGGTATATCAGTATTACAGTGAGGGGTGTGGGGTATTTCAGTGTTACTGTGAGGGGTGTGGGGTATGTCAGTGTTACAGTGAGTGGTGTGGGGTATATCAGTTTTACAGTGAGGGGTGTGGGTTATATCAGTGTTAAAGTGAGGGGTGTGGGGTATATTAGTGTTACAGTAAGGGGTGTGAGGTATGTCAGTGTTACAGTGAGGGGTGTGGGATATATCAGTGTTACAGTGATGGGTGTGGTGTATATCAGTGTTACAGTGAGGGGTGTGGGGTATAGCAGTGTTACAGTGAGGGGTGTGGGGTATATCAGTGTTTTACAGTGAGGGGTGGGGTGTATATCAGTTTTACAGTGAGGGGTGTGGATTATATCAGTGTTAAAGTGAGGAGTGTGGAGTATATCAGTGTTACAGTGAGGGGTGTGGGGTATATCAGTGTTACAGTAAGGGGTGTGGGGTATATCAGTGTTACAATGAGGGATGTGGGGTATATCAGTGTTACAGTGAGGGATGTGGGGTATATCAATGTTAGTGAGGGGTGTGGGGTATATCAGTGTTACAGTGAGGGGTGTGGGGTATTTCAGTGTCACAGTGAGGGGTGTGGGGTATATCAGTGTTACAGTAAGGGGTGTGGGGTACATCAGTGTTACAGTGAGGGGTGTGGGGTATATCAGTGTTACAGTGAGGGGTGTGGGATATATCAGTGTTACAGTGTGGGGTGTGGGGTATATCAGTGTTACAGTGAGGGGTGTGGGGTATATCAGTTTTACAGTGAGGGGTGAGGGGTATATCAGTGTAACAGTGAGGGGTGTGGAGTATATCAATGTTACAGTGAGGGGTGTTGTGTATATCAGTGTTACAGTGAGGGGTGTTGGGTATATCAGTGTTACAGTGAGGGGTGTGGAGTATATCAGTGTTACAGTGAGGGGTGTTGGGTATATCAGTGTTACAGTGAGGGTTGTGGAGTATATCAGTTTTACAGTGTGGGGTGTGGGGTATATCAGTGTTACAGTAAGGGGTGTGGGGTATATCAGTGTGTTTCAGTGAGGGATGTGGGGTATATCAGTGTTACAGTGAGGGATGAGGGCTATATCAGTGTTACAGTGAGGGGTTTATTAGTGTTACAGTTAGGGGTGTGGGGTATATCAATGTTACAGTGAGTGGTTCTGGGGTATATCAGGGTTTCAGGGAGGGGTGTGGGGTATATCAGTGTTACAGTGAGGGGTGTGCGGTATCTCAGTGTTACATTGAGGGGTGTGGAGTATATCAGTGTTACAGTGAGGGGTGTGGAGTATATCAGTGTTACAGTGAGGGGTGTGGGGTATATCAGTGTGTTACAGTGAGGGGTTTGGTGTGTATCCGTGTTACAGTTAGGGGTGTGGGGTCTCTCAGTGTTACAGTGAGAGGTTTGGTGTGTATCCGTGTTACAGTTAGGGGTGTGGAGTGTATCAAACGGGGATTGGATAGGTGGCACTTGCTGAAGTGCTCTTGCAGAGAGCCGGCATGGGCTCGATGGGCCGTAAGGCTTCCTTCTAGAACATAAGAACATAAGAAATAGGAGCAGGAGTAGGCCAATCGGCCCCTCGAGCCTGCTCCGCCATTCAATAAGATCATGGCTGATCTGATCCTAACCGCCAATCTACTATCTATCGCAGAACCATCTCCTGCATCTAACAGAATTGCACACACGAAATAGGAGCAGAATCAGGCTACACAGTCCCTGGGCCCGCTCCACTACCCACAGGGCCATGACCGATCCGAACCTAGACTCATGTCCAAATTCCTGCCCGCTCCCCGTAACCCTTAATGCCCTTTACTTCTAGGAAACTGTCTATTTCTGTTTTAAATTTAATTAATGTTGTAGCTTCTACAGCTTTTTTTGGCAGCATATTCCATGGACCTACCACCCTCTGAGTGAAGTAGTTCCTCCTCATCTCAGTTTTGAAAGAGCAGCCCCTTATTCTAAGACTATGTCCCCTAGTTCTCGTCTCACCCGTCATCGGGAACATCCTCCCCGCATCCACCCGATCCAACCCCTTCACAATCTTATATGTTTCAATAAGATCGCCTCTCATTCTTCTGAACTCCAATGAGTAGAGTCCCAATCTACCCAACCTCTCCTCATATGACCACCCCCTCATCCCCGGGATTAACCGAGTGAACCTTTTTTGCACTGCCTCGAGAGCAAGGATGTCTTTCCTTAAGTAAGGACACCAAAACTGTATGCAGTATTCCAGGTGCGGTCTCACCAATACCTTGTACAACTGAAGCAATACCTCCCTATTTTTATATTCTATCCCCCTAGCAATGAAAGCCAACATTCCATTTGCCTTCTTAATCACTTGCTGCACCTGCATACTAACCTTTTGAGTTTCGTGCACCAGGACCCCCAGATCCCTTTGCACTTCAGTACTCTCCAGTTTCTTGCCATTAAGATAATAAATTGCTCTAGGATTTTTCCTGCCAAAGTGCATCACCTCACACTTTCCAGTGTTGTATTCCATCTGCCAAATCTCTGCCCACTTACTTAGCCTGTCTATGTCCCCTTGCAGGTTTTTTATGTCCTCCTCACTCACTACTTTCCCTCCCATCTTTGTATCATCTGCAAATTTTGATATGTTACACTTGGTCCCTTCCTCCAAATCGTTAATATAGATTGTGAAGAGTTGGGGACCCAGCACTGACCCCTGTGGAACACCACTAGTTACTGATTGCCAGTCTGAGAATGAACCATTTATCCCAACTCTTTGCTTTCTGTTAGATAGCCAATCCTCTATCCATGCCAGAATATTACCCCCAATCCCGTGATTTTTTACCTTAAGCAATAATCTTTTGTGTGGCACCTTGTCAAATGCCTTTTGGAAGTCTAAATACACTACGTCCACTGGTTCCCCTTTATCCACTCTATATGTTACTTCCTCAAAGAACTCCAGCAAATTTGTCAAACATGACTTCCCCTTCGTAAAACCATGCTGACTTTGTCCTATTAAATTATGATTATCCAAATGTCCTGTTACTGTTTCCTTAATACTGTTTCCTGTGCTTTATCCATTCTATGATTCTATAGAGCCAGAGATGTACAACAACAATAACTTGTATTTAAACAGCGCCTTTAACGTAGTTAAACCTCCCAAGGCGCTTCACTTGAGTATTTTAAGACAAACAATTTTGACATTGAGCCACAGAAGGATAAATTAGGACAGGTGACTAAAAGCTTGGTCAAAGTGGAAGGTTTTAATGAGCGTCTTCAAGGAGGAAGGGGAGGTAGCGAGGCGGAGAGGTTTAGGCTGGGAATTCCAGAATTTTGAAATCGAGGTGCTGCTTAACCGGGAGCCAGTGTCGGTCAGCGAGCACAGGGGAGATGGGTGAACGGGACTTGGTACGAGTTAGGACACGGGTAGCCGAGTTTTGGATGGCCTCAAGTTTACATAGGGTGGAATGTGGGAGGCCAGCCAGGAGTGCGTTGGAATAGTCAAGTCTAGAAGTAACAAAGGCATGGATGAGGGTTTCAGCAGCGGATGAGATGAGGCAAGGGCGGAGACGGGTGATGTTACGGAGGTGGAAGTAGGCGGCCTTTGTTCAGCTGCGGATATGTGGTCGGAAGCTCATTTCAGGGTCAAATATGACACCAATGTTGCGAACAGTGTGGTTCAGCCTCAGACAGATGTTAGGGAGAGGGATTAATTCTGTGGCTAGGGAACGGTGTTAGTGGCAGGGACCAAAAACAATGGCTTCGGTCTTCCCAATATTTACTTGGAGAAACTTTTGCTCATGTCGGTCAAGCAGTCTGACAATTTAGACACCGTGGAGGGGTCGAGAGAAGAGGTAGTGAGGTAGAGCTGGGTGTCGTCAGCGTACATGTGGAAACTGACTGTGTTTCTGGATGATGTCACCAAGGGGCAACATGTAGATGATAAATAGGAGGGGGCCAAGGAGAGATCCTTGGGGGACACCAGAGGTAACGATGTGGGAGCGGGAAGAGAGGCTAACTGATATTCTGATCCATTCCGCACAGTATGATCCCAGCCCCAGACGCATCCCTCACTGTGGAGAGAGAGAGAGAGAGAGAGGCAGAGACAGTGAGGGAGCAGATACGTAGAGAAGGAAAGAAATACTGAGGTAGAGTTTACATTTAGTAGGTGCCATAGTACAAACTGGGTAATTGTGAATCAGCCACCCATTTTACACCGATGGAAATAAAACTCGGGAGAGATGCAGGGCAGGATCCCGGTTCATTCCCGGAGACGGGGCTGATTGTACACCCTGTGTTCATGCCCAGTGAGACTGCACACCAGGAGCAGAGTCTGGTCAATGTGACCCTGTGACACCTCGAGTGGGAGGGGCACCGGCCGCTTTGTGACATCGCTCCTGGCTGCTGTGTGATGTCACCTGGAGACAGGGCCCTGCCCCTGGTTACAGCCCATCAGTGGGATGTCAGTGTGGGAGGAGCTGGAGTGACAGCTGACACTGGGGGTGAGTTTAGTCTCAATAAACAGGGCAATGTGCAGAAAAGAACTATTCAATATTAAGCTAAGTAATTCAAACACACTGATTAATTGCAAAAATAATCAAATTGAATATAATTATGGTCACAAAAATGCTCCCCCTGTATTCTGGGATTAAAATGAATCATTTTTCGACTGACAGTCTCTGGGAGTGAGCAATATCTCAGGAAGGTGGAGAGAGAGAAGTCGAATCATCGCCTCACTCACTAGGACTAGAGAAATGTCTCTGGGTTCACAGAGCAGATCTGGTGGGATCGAGACCCCCCGTGTCGGAGACGGGATAACACGGGAAGCTTCAACAATGTTTGGAAAGGTGTGGAATTTTACTGAGAATCCCATTAGTCCAGGATTTTGCTGAGGTGAGAGTCTAACCAGATACTGGGAGCTGTTCAACATCTGCCATCAGGCTCGGCCTTTGATGTGGCAAGTTGAGCGGAGCTTAACTCGGAGATAAACCTTGCCTGTACCTCACCCGGGAGTGTTTGACACTTCCATGTAGAGGGATCTTTATTCTGTATTCATCCCATGCTGTACCCGAGCTGGTTATGCTTCATTGGGTAGTGTCAAGGGAGCTGTACGCTGCACATGCTGTATTAGAGGGAGCTTTGCATGTCACTCGCGCTGTCCCTGCTCTGCGAGTGTTTGACTGGACAGTGCAGAGGTAGATTTACTCTGTATCTCTCTATCTAACCTGTGCTATACCTGCCCTTGGACTGTTTGATTGGGCAGTGTAAAGGGAGCTTTACTCTGTAACTCTCTATCTAACCGGTGCTATACCTGCCCTTGGACTATTTGATTGGGCAGTGCAAATTGAGCTTTACTCTGTGTATAACTCATGCTATATGCAGGAAGATTGTGGCAAATGGAATTCAATCCGGAGAAGTATGAGGTAATGCATTTGGAGAGGGCTAACAAGTCAACGGATCCTACACTGAGGAACATAGGAAGAGGAGTCGGCCATTCAGCCCCTCGAGCCTGTTGCCCCATTCAATGCGATCATTGACTGATCTGCGATCTAACTCCATAAACCCACCTTTGGCCCATATCACTTCATACCTTTGGTTAACAAAAAGCAATAAATCTCCGATTTAAAATTAACAATTTATCTTGCATCCACTTCCGTTTGTGGAAGAGAGTTCCAAATTTCTACCACTTTGTGTGTCGAAGTGTTTCCTAATTTCACTCCTGAAAGGACTGCCTCTAATTCTTAGACTGTGCCTCCAGTCCTAGTATCCCCACCAATGGAAATAGTTTCTCGCTATCTACTCTATCTGTTCCCCTTAATATCCTGAAAACTTCACTCAGATCAACCCTTAACCTTCTAAATTCTAGGGAATAGTACACTAATTTGTGTAATCTCTCCTCGTAACTTAACCCTTGAAGTCTGGGTATCATTCTGGTAAACCTACGCTGCACTCCCTCCAAGGCCAATATATCCTTCCGAAGGTGTGGTGCCCAGAACTGCTCACAGTGCTCCAGGTGTGGTCTAACCAGGGTTTTGTATAGCTGCAGAATAACTTCTATTCCCTTGTAATCTAGTCCTTTAGATATAAAAACCAGCTTTCCATTAGTCTTTTTGATTATTTTCTGTACCTGTCCATGACATTTTAATGATCTATGTACCTGGACCCCCCAAGTCTCTTTGGACATCCACTCTTTTTAGCTTTTAACATTTAAAAAGTAACCTGTTCTATCCTTTAGAGTCCAAAGTGGATGACCTCACATTTGCTTACATTGAAATCCATTTGCCATAGTTTTGCCCATTCCCTTAATCTGTCAATATCCCTTTGTAATTTTATGATTTCATCTACACTGCTTACAATGCTGCCTATCTTTGTGTCATCGGCAAATTTGGGTATATCACTTTCTATGACATCACCTAAGTCATTAATAATTATTGTGAATAGCTGAGGCCCCAAAACACAGCCCTGCCGGACACCAGGAGACACGTCCTGCCAATTTGAGTGCCGACCCATTATCCCGACGCTGTATCCTGACGCTTTATAAAGGGTTATAAAGGATTATGCTGGGTTATAAATTATTATAAATGTATATAAAGTACTATAATATATAAAGGTTGATAATAGAATATGAAGTGTTATGATGAATTGTTAAGGAATATAAAGGGTGGTAATGATCGACAAAGGCTTATAAATTGTTATAATGATTGACAAAGGATTATAAAGGGATTTGAATGGGGTACAAAGTGATGCAAAATATGATAAAGGGACATGACCCTTTATAAATCATTATAATCCTTAATAACCCGTTGTACACCTTTTGTAAATGATTATTAATGATTCTGACGTTATAAAGAGTTATAAGGCTCACTTTTCACTGTCCCATCAAACAGTCCCAGTGCAGGTACAGCATTTGTTAGATACTTAGTAAAGATCCCTCTGCACTGACCCATCAAACACTCGCAGGTTAGGTACAGCATGGGTTAGATATACAGTAAAGCGCATAATACACTGCCCGTTTTTGCACTCCCAGGGCAGGTACAGCAAGGTTTAGATACAGAGTAAAACTTCCTCTACACTGTCCCAACACATACTCCCAGGGAAGGTTGATTACGGGTTAGATACAGAGTAATGCTCCCTCCACATTATGCCATCAAACAATCCCAAGTCATGTACAGCACGGATTACATATAGAGTAAAGCTCTCTCTACACTGTCCCCTCAAGCATTCCCAGGCAGCTACAGCACGAGTTAGATGCAGAATAAATCTCCCTCTACACTGTCCCATCAAACCCTCCCAGTGCAGGAACAGGTCCGGTTTAGATACAGATTAAAGATCCCTCTACAATGTCCCATCAAACATTTCCAGGGCAGGTACAGCACGGGTTAGATACAGAGTAAAGCTCCCGCTACACTGTCCAATCAAACACTCACATGTCAGGTACAGTACAAGTAAGATACAGAGTAAATCTGCCGCTACACTTTCCCATCAATGACTCCCAGGGCAGATACAGCACGGGTTAGATACTAAGTAAAGCTCCCTCTACACTGTCGTTTCAATACCTGCCAGGGCAGGTATATCACAGTTTAGCTGCAGAGTAAAGATCATTCGAAAAGGACCCATCAAACACTCCCAGGGCAGCTACAGCACAGGGTAAGATACAGAGTAAAGCTTCCTCTACTCTGTCCCATCTAATTGTCCCAGGCAAGTGCAGCCCGGGTTAAATACCGAATAAAGCTCCCTCTATACTATCCCATCAAACACTCCCAGGTCAGGTACAGCACAGGTAAGACACAGAGTAAGGTTGCCTCTACACTGTTGCATCAAACACTCTCAGGCCAGTTACAGCACGGGTTATATGCAGAGTAAAGATCCCTCTACAGAATCCCATCGAACACGCCCAGGGCAGGTACAGCAATATTTAGATATAGAGTAAAGCTCCCACTGCACTATCCCATCAAACACTCGCAGGGCAGTTAGTGCATGGGTTAGGTGCAGAGTAAAGCTCATTGTATACTATCACATCAAACACTCCCAGGCCAGGTACTGCACGGGTAAGATGCAGAGTAAAGCTGCCTCTACACTGTTGCATCAAACACTCCCAGATCAGGTACAGCACGGATTAGATACAGAGTAAAGCTCCCTCTACACTGCCCCATCAAACACTCCCAGGGCAGGTACAGCACGGGTTAGATACTGAGTAATACTCCCTGTATACTATCACATCAAAGACTCCCAGGTCTGGAACAGCACGGGTTGGATACAGAGTAAAGACCCCTCTATCCTGTTCCAACAAACATTCCCAGGTTAGATACAGAGTATAGCTCACTATACATTGTGCCATCAAACACACCAAGTGCAGATACAACAATGGTTAGATACAGAGTAAAGCTCCCTCTACACTGCCCCATCAAACACTCCCAGGGCAGGTACAGCACGGGTTAGATACTGAGTAAAACTCCCTGTATACTATCACATCAAAGACTCCCAGGTCTGGAACAGCACGGGTTGGATACAGAGAAAAGACCCCTCTATCCTGTTCCAACATACATTCCCAGGTTAGATACAGAGTATAGCTCACTATATATTGTGCCATCAAACACACCAAGTGCAGATACAACAATGGTTAGATACAGAGTAAAGCTCCCTCTACAGAATCCCATCAAACACTCACAGGACAGGTACAGCACGGGTTAGATACAGAGTAAAGCTCCCTCTACACTGTCCCATCAAACACTCCCAGGATAGGGACAGCACAGGTAAGATGGAGAGTAAAGATCCCTCGACAGTATCCCATCAAACACTCCCAGGACAGGTACAACATGTGTTAGATACAGAGTAAAGCTCCCTCTACAGAATCCCATCAAAAACTCACAGGACAGGTACAGCACGGGTTAGATACAGAGTAAAGCTCCCTCTACACTGTCCCATCAAACACTCCCAGGACAGGTACAGCACAGGTAAGATGCAGAGTAAAGATCACTCTACAGAATCCCATCATACACTCCCAGGGCAGGTAAAGCAATGGTTAGATATAGAATAAAGCTCCCACTACACTTTCCCATCAAACACTCGCTGGGCAGTTAGTGCATTGGTTAGTTACACAGTAAAGCTCCCTCGACACTGCCCAATCAAACACTCGCAGGGCAGGTAGTGCACGGGTTCGGTACAGAGTAAAGCTGCCTTTACAAAGACCCATGAAATACTCCCAGGCCAGGTACAGCACGGGTTAGATGCAGATTTAAGATACCTCTACAGAATCCCATCATACAATCCCAGGGTAGGTACAGCACAGGTTAAATAACGAATAAAGCTCCCTCTATACTAGCCCATCAAACACTGCCAGGCCAGCTACAGCTCAGGTAAGATACAGAGTAAAGCTTCCTCTACACTGACCCATCAAACTTTCTCAGGCAGGTACAGTCCGCGTTAGATACCGAATAAAGCTCCCTCTACACTGTCCCATCAAATACTCACAGGGCAAGTAGTGCATGGGTTAGGTACAGAGTAAAGCTCCATTTACACTGTCCTATCAAAAACCTCCAGGGCAGTTACAGAACAGTTTAGATGTAGAGTAAATCTTGCTGGACACTGACATCAAACATTTCCAGGGAAGGTACAGCCCGGGTTGGATAAAGAGTAAAGCTCCCTTCACATTGTGCCATCAAACAGCCCCATGGCATGTACAGCACTGTTTTGATCGAGTAAAGCTCCCGCATCACTGTCGCATTAAATACTCACAGAGCAGGTAGTGCACGGGGTGGTTCAGAGTAACGCTCCCTCTACAAAGACCTATCGAACACTCTCAGGACAGGTACAGCACAGGGATTGATGCAAAGTAAAGCTTCCACTACAAATACCCATCAAAAACTCCCAGGGCAGGTACAGCACGGGTTAGATACAGAGTAAAGCTCCCTCTACCCTGTTCCATCAAATCAGAGAGATGAATGCGTAGCTCAAAGACTGGTATGGCAGAAATTGGTTTCGCTTCCTGAGGCACTAGCACCAGTACTGGGGAAAGTGGGATCTGTACCGTTTGGTTGGTCTTCATCTGAACCGTGCTGGGACCAGTGTTCTGGCGAGTCATATAACTAGGGCGGTAGAGAGGGCTTTCAACTAAATATTGGGGGCCAGGGATCAAATCTGAGAAGATGTGATCATTCAAAGAGTAGAATCAAGACAAGAAAGAAAGGTATTAATATGGGAAATGATAAACAGACCGTGACGGGAAGGGACAGAGAGTACAAATCTAAGAGTAAATCGACAGATAAGTCTGAAGGTTACAAAAATAATAAAAGGACAAAACTAAGGGCTCTGTATCTCAAAGCACGGAGCATTCGAAACAAAACAGATGAACTGATGGCGCAAATAGAATTAAATAAGTACAATCTGATAGCCATTACAGAGACATGGCAGCAGGATGACAAACATTGGGACCTGAATATTGAAGGGTACATGATATTTAGGAAAAAGTGGAGGCGTGGCTCTGTAAATTAATAATGGTATTAGCGCAATAGAGGGATGACTTAAGTTCAGGAAACCAGGATGTAGAAGCGGTTTGGGTAGAGATGTGAAATGATGAAGGCAAGAAGTCACTTGTGGAAGTGGTGTACAGGCCCCATAATAGTAATCACACGTTAGGATGGAGTATCAAGGAAGAAATAATGGGAGCTTGACAGAAAGGTACGGCAATAATCATGGGGGATTTTAATCTACATATAGATGGAAAAATCAGATGGGCAAAGGTAGCCTAGATGAGGATTTCATAGAATGTTTTTGGGACAGTTTCTTAGAACAGCACGTTCTGGAGCCAACCAGAGAGCAGGCTATAGTAGACCTGGTATTGTGAAACAAGATAAGATTAATTAATGACCACATAGTGAAGGTGCCCCTCGGTCGCAGCGATCATAATATGATTGAATTTTACATTCAGTTTGAGGGAGAGAAGATTTGGTCCAAGACTAGTTTTTTCTAACTTAAATAAGGGCAATTATGAGGGCATGATAGCAGAGCTAGCTAACGTGAACTGGCAAACTAGAGTACGCGATAGGTCAATAGAGCTGCAGTGGCAGACTTTTAATGGGATATTTCAGAATACACAGAATAGATCCATTCCAACGAGACAGAAAAATTCCAAAGGGAGGACCCACCATCCGTGTTTTACTAAAAAAGTTAAAGATAGTATCAAACGTAAAGAAAAATCATATAATGCAGAAAAGAAGGGTGGCAGGTCAGAAGATTGGACAGAATATAAACAAACAGCAAAGAATTACTAAAGATTAATAAGGAGAGAAAAATGAGAGTACGAGAGAAAGCTAGCTAGAAATATAAAAACAGATAGTAAGAGTTTCTATAGATATTCTAAAAAGAAAAGAGTTAACAAAGGGAGCGTTGGTCCTATAAAAAGTGAGTCTGGGGAATTAATAATGGAAAATAAGGAGATGGCAGTTGAATTGAACAGGTATTTTGCATCGGTCTTCACTATAGAGGATACAAGTAACATCCCAGAAACAGCTGTAAATCAGGAAATGGAAGGGAGGGAGGAAGTCAAGAAAATTACAATCACCAGTGAAGTAGTACTGAGGAAATTGTTGGAGCTGCGGGCTGACAAGTTAACGGGTCCTGAAGGACTTCATCCTAGGGTCTTAAAAGAAGTAGCTAGTGAGATAGTTGGTTTTAATTTTCCAAAATTCCCAAGATTCGGGGAAGGTTCCATTAGATTATAAAATAGCGATTGTAACTCCTTTATTCAAAAAGGGAGGGAGACAGAAAGCAAGAAACTACAGGCCAGTTAGCTTAACACCTGTCTTAGGGAAGATGCTAGAAACTATTATTAAATACGTTATAGCAGGGCACTTGTAAAAGTTCAAGGTAATCAGGCAGAGTCAGCATGGTTTTGTGAAAGGGAAATCATGTTTAACCAATTTATTGGAGTTCTTTGAGGAAGTAACATGTGCTGTGGATAAAGGGGAACCGGTGGATGTACTGTACTTAGATTTCCAGTAGACATTTGATAAGGTGCCACATCAGAGGTTATTTCGAAAAATAAAAGCTCATGGTGTAGGGGGTAACATATTGGCATGGATAGAAGATTGGCTAGCTAACCGGAAACAGAGTGTAGGCATAAATAGGTCATTTTCTGCTTAGCAAATGTAATGTGTAGTGTGCCACAGGGATAATGCTGGGGCCTCAACTTTTTACAATTTATATAAATGTCTTGGATGATGGGACCGAAGGTATGGTTGCTAAATTTGCTGATGACACAAAGATAGGTAGGAAAGTAAATTGTGAAGAGGACATATGGAGGCTACAAAGGTATATAAATAGGTTAAGTGAGTGGGCAAAGATCTGGCAAACAGAGTATAATGTGTGAAAATGTGCAATTGTGGCAGGAAAAATAAAAAATAAGCATATTATCTAAATGGTGAGAGATTGCAGAGCTTTGAGATGCAGAGGGTTCTGGGTGTCCTAGTGCAAGAATCGCAAAAGGTTAGTATGCAGGTACTGCGAGTAATTAGGACAGCTAATAGAATGTTAACGTTTATTGCGAGGGGAATTGAATACAAAAGTAGGGAGTTTATGCTTCAATTATAGAGGGTATTGGTGAGACCACATCTGGAGTACTGAGTACAGTATTAGTCTCCTTATTTAAGGAAGGATGTAAATGCGTTGGAAGCAGTTCAGAGAAGGTTTACTAGACTAATACCTGGAATGGGCGGGTTGTCTTATGAGGAAATGTTGGGCAGGCTAGGCTTGTATCCACTGGAGTTTAGAAGAGTAAGAGGTGACTTGATTGAAACCTATAAAATCCTGAGGGGTCTTGACAGGGTGGATGCGGAGAGGATGTTTCCTCTTGTGGGAGAATCTAGAACTAGGGGTCACTGTTTAAAAATAATGGAGCGCCCATTTTAGACAGAGATGAGGAGAATGTTTTTTCTCAGAGGGTCGTGAGTCTTTGGAACTCTCTTCCTCAGAGGGCGGTGGAAGCAGAGTCTTTGAATATTTTAAGGCGGACGTAGATAGATTCTTGATAAGCAAGGGGGTGAAAGGTTATCGGGGGTTGGATGGGAATGTGGAGTAATCAGATCAGCCATGATCTTATTGAATGGCGGAACAGGCTTGAGGGACCGAATGGCCGACTCCTGCTCCTAATTCATATGTTCGTTATGTACCTGCCCCGGGGCGATTGGGTCGGGCTTGGCCGCTTTTACATTTCTCCAGGCTGCTCTTTGATTGATTGGCTCCCTGCCCCTGTGTGATGTCACTTGGAAACCGGGCCCCGCCCCTGGTTACGGCCCATCAGTGGGATGTCAGTGTGGGAGGAGCTGGAGTGACAGCTGACACTGGCAGTGAGTTTAGTCCCAATAAACATGGCAAAGGACTGAAAGGAACAATTTAATATTAATGTAAGTAATTCAAATACACATGCATTGCAAAGATAATGAAATTAGATACAATCCCAGTCACAAAAACAGCCCCACTGTATTCCAGGTACAGGATCTGGGATTAATATGAATCATTTTTGTATTGACAGTCTCTGAGAGTGAGCAATATCTCAGGAAGGTGGAGAGAGAGAAGTCGAATCATCGCCTCACTGACTGGGACTGCAGAAATGTCTCTGGGTTCACACAGCAGATCTGGTGGGATCGAGACCCCTCGTGTCGGAGACGGGATGAAACGAGAAGCTTCAACAATGATTGGAAAGGTGAGGAACTTTACTGAGAATTCCAGCAGTCCAGGATATTGCTGAGGTGAGAGTCTAACCAGATACTGGGAGCTGGTCAACATCTGCCGTCAGGCTCGGCCTTTGATGTGGCAAGTTGAGCGGAGCTCAACTCGGAGAAAAACCTTGCCTGTACCTCACCCGGGAGTGTTTGACACTTACATGTAGAGGGATCTTTATTCTGTATTCACCCCATGCTGTACCTGAGCTGGTTGTGCTTCATTGGGCAGTGTCAAGGGAGCTGTACGCTGCATTGAACACATGATGTATCAGAGTTGGTTGTGTTGATTAACCAAATTGGAGGGACCTTTACTCTGTACCTCACCCGTGCTGTCCCTGCCCTGGGAATGTTTGGTGAGGCAGTGTAGAGGGAGCTTTACTCTGTATCTAACCAGTGCTGTACCTGCCCTGGGAGTGTTTGGTGGGACAGTGTAGAGGGAGCTTTACTCTGTATCTAACCCACTGTACCTGCCCTGGGACTGTTTGATGGGGCAGTGTAGAGGGAGCTTTACTTTGTATCTAACCCACTGTACCTGCCCTGGAGGTATTTGATGAGAGCTTCACTCTCTAACAGAGGATTACATAGAGTAGACAGCACAGAACCACGCCATTCGACCCAAACAGTTCATGCCAGCGTTTATGCTCCACTCGAGACTCCTCCCGTCTTACCTCATCTAATTCTATCAACGTAACCCTCTATTCCCTCCTCCCACATATGCTTATCTAACTGCCCCTTAAATGCATCAATACTATTTGCTTCAACCACTCCCTGTGGTAGCGAGTTCCACATTCTCACCACTCTCTGGGTAAAGAAGATTCTTCTGAATTCCCTTATTGATTTCTTGGTGACTATCTTATATTGATGGCCCCTAATTTTACTCTTCCCCACAAGTGGAAACACGCTGTCTCTATCTAGTCCATCAAATCCTTTCCTCATTTTAAAGACCTCTGTCAGGTCAAGCCGCAGCCTTCAAGAGAAAGGAGACCCAGCCTGTTTATTCGTTCCTAATATGTATACCTTGCTTTTCTGGTATTATCCATGTGAATCTTCTCTGCACCCTCTACAGTGCCTCTATATCATTTTTAGAATATAGCGACTAGAATTGTACGCAGCACTCCAAGTGTGGTCTAAACAAGGTTCGATACAAGTTTAGCATAAATTCACTAATTTTCAATTCTACCCCTCCAGAAATAAACCCGAGTGATTGGTTTGCTTTTTATGGCCGTATTAACCTGTCTCGCTACTTTTAGTGATGTGTGTATTTGTACTCCGAGATTCCTTTGCTCCTCTACCCAATTTAGTTTCTTATTTTCAAAGTAATATGTGACCTCTCTACATTTGTTACCAAAATGTAATACCTCAGATTTATCTGTTAAATTGCATTTGCCAATTATATGCCCATTCAAGAGCTATTAGAAATACATAATAAATAATAGCAATCAGTAATGGAAAAGTATGACTATAACTATAACATTTATGTCTCCCCCCCTCCCAACAGTACTGAACACTGGGGAACTCCACCGTCTATCTCCCTCCAGCCTCCTGTACTGAACCCTGGGGAACTCAACTGGAAAACTCGCTTTGACCCCAGTACTGAATCTGGGAACTGCACTGTATATCTCCCTCCAGCCCCAGTATTGAACCCAGGGGAACTCAACTGTATACCTCGCTCCAGACCCCAGTACTGACCCCTGGGGAACTCCACTGTCTATCTCCACCCAGACCCCAGTACCAAACCCTGGGGAACTCCACTGTATACATCCCTCCAGCCCCCAGTACTGAACCGTCGGGAACTCCACTGTATACCTCGCTCCAGACCCCAGTACTGAAACCTGGGGAATTCCACTGTATACATCCACCCAGACACCAGTACTGAACCCTGGGGATCTACACTGTAAACCTCACTCCAGCCCCCAGTACAGAACCCTGAGGAACAGGAGTGTATATCTCCCTCCAGACCCCAGTACAGAACCCTGGGGAACAGGACTGTATACCTCCCTCCAGACACCAGTACAGAACCCAGGGAAATAGGACTGTATACCACCACCCAGACACAAGTACTGAATCCTGGGGATCTCCACTGTATACCTCCCTCCAGCCCCAAATACAGAAACCTGGGGAACAGGACTGTACACCTCCCTCCAGCCCCCAGCACTGATCCCTGGGGAACTGAACTGTATACCGTCCCTCCAGACACCAGTTCTGAACATTGGGGAATCGCCCTGTACACCGCCCTCCAGACCCCAATAATGCAACCTGGGTAACTCCACCGTATACATCCCCCAGACGACAGGGCTTCACCCTGGGGAACTCCACTGTATACTTCCCTCCAGCCACCAGACCTGAACGCTGGGGCACTCCACTGTATAGATCCCCCAGCCCCCAGTACTGAACCCTGGGGAATCGTCCTGTAAACCTCTTTCCAGCACCCCCCCGTACGGACCCTTGGCGAACTCCACTGTATACCTCCCTCCAACCCCTGCAACTGAACCCTGGGGAGCTCCACTTTATACCTCCCTCAGCCACCAGATCTGAACCCTGGGGAACTCCACTGTATAGCTCCCTCCAGCAACCAGATCTGAACCCTGGGGAACTCCATAGTTAACCTCCCCCAGACTCCAGTATTAACACTGGGGAACTCCACTTTAAACCACCCTCCAGAACCCAGTACTGAACCCTGGGGAACTCCACTGTCTATCTCCCTCCAGCCCCTGCTACTGAACCCTGGGAAACTCCACTTTATACCTCCCTCCAGACCCCAGTACTGAACCCTGGGGAACTCCACTGTATACCTTCCTCCAGCCCGCTGTACTGACCCCTGGGGAACAGCACTGTATACCTCCCTCCAGACCCCAGTGCTAAATCCTGGAGATCTCCGCTGTTTACATCCCTCCAGACCCCAGTACGGAACCCTGGAAATCTCCACTGTATACCTCCCTCCAGACCCCAGTACGGAACCCTGGGAAACTCCACTGTATACCTCCCTCCAGACCCCAGTACTGAACCTTGGGGAACTCCACTGTATTCCTCCCAGCAGCCCCCAGTACTGAACCTTGGGAAACTCCACTGTATACCTCCCTCCAGACCCCAGTACTGAACCCTGGGGAACTCCACTGTATACCTCCCTCCTGCCCCCAGTACTGAAACCTGGGGTACTCCACTGTATACCTCCCTCCAGACCCCAGTACTGAACCCTGGGGAACTCCACTGTATACCTCCCTCCAACCCCCAGTACTGAACCCTGGGGAACTCCACTGTATATCTCCCCCCAGACTCCTGTACTGAACCCTGGGGAACTCCACTGTATACCTCCCTCCAGACCTCAGTACTGAACCTTGGGGACCTCCAAAGTATACATCCCTCCAGCCCCCAGTACTGAACCCTGGGGAACTCCTCTGTATACCTCACTCCAGACCCCAGTATGGAACCCTGGGGAAAACCACTGTATACATCCCTCAAGCCCCCAGTACTGAAACCTGGGGAACTACACTGGAAACTTCCCTCCAGCCCCCAGTACTGAACCCCTGGGGTACTCCACTGTATACCTCCCTTAAGAGCCTGCTACTAAACCCTGGGGAAATCCACTGTTTACCTCCCTGCAGCCCACAGCACTGAACCCTGGGGAACTCCACTGTATACCTCCCTCCAGCCCCCAGTACTGGACCCTGGGGAACTCCACTGTATACCTCCCTCCAGACCCCAGTACTGAACACTGGGGAACTCCACTTTATACATCTCTCCAGCCCCCAGTTCTGAACCCTGGGGAACTTCACTGTAAACCTCCCTCCTGCCCCCAGTACTGAACCCTGGGGAACTCCACTGTATACCTCCCTCAAGACACCAGTACTGACCCCTGGGGAACTCCACTGTATACCTCCCTGCAGCCCCCCAGTACTGACGCCTGGGGAACTCCACTGTATACGTCCACCCCAGACCCCCAGCACTGAACCTTGTGTAACTCGACTGTATACCTCCCTCCTGCATCCAGCACTGAACCCTGGGGAACTCCACTGTATACCTCTCTCCAGACCCCAGTACTGAACCCTGGGAATCTCCACTGTATACATCGCATGAGCCCTCAGTACTGTACTGTGGGGAACTCCACTGTATACCTCCCCCCAGAACCCAGTACTGAACCCTGGGGAACTCCACTGTATACTTCCACCCCAAACCACCAGTACTGAACCCTGGGGAACTCCACTGTATACCTCCCTCCAGACCCCATTACTGAACCCTGGGGAACTCCACTGTATACCTCACTCCAGCCCCAGTACTGAACCCTGGGGAACTCCACTGTATACCTCCCTCCAGACCCCAGTACTGAACCCTGGGAATCTCCACTGTATACATCGCATGAGCCCCCAGTACTGTACTGTGGGGAACTCCACTGTATACTTCCACCCCAAACCACCAGTACTGAACCCTGGGGAACTCCACTGTATACCTCCCTCCAGACCCCATTACTGAACCCTGGGGAACTCCACTGTATACCTCCCTTCAGCCCCCAGTACTGAACCCTGGGGAACTCCACTGTATACCTCCCTCCAGACCCCAGTACTGAACCCTGGGGAACTCCACTGTATACCTCCCTCCAGACCCCAGTACTGAACCTTGGGGCATTCCACTGTATACCTCCCCCCAGACACCGGTACTGAACCCTGGGGAACTCCACTGTATACCTCCCCCCAGACACCTGTACTGAACCCAGGGGAACTCCTCTGTAGTCCGCGCTCCAGACCCCAGTGCTGAACCCTGGGGAACTCCACTGTCTATCTCCCTCCAGACCCCAGTACTGAACCGTGGGGAACCCCACTGTATACCTCGCTCCAGACCCCAGTACTGAACCATGGGGAACTCCACTGTCTATCTCCCTCCAGACACCAGTACTGAACCCTGGGGATCTACACTGTAAACCTCACTCCAGCCCCCAGTACAGAACCCTGAGGAACAGGACTGTATATCTCCCTCCAGACCCCAGTACAGCACCCTGGGAAGCAGGACTGTATATCTCCCTCCAGACACCAGTACAGAACCCAGGGGAATAGGACTGTATACCTCCACCCAGACACAAGTACTGAATCCTGTGGAACTCCACTGTATACCTCCCTCCAGCCCCAAATACAGAAACCTGGGGAACAGGACTGTACATCTCCCTCCAGCCCCCAGCACTGATCCCTGGGGAACTGAACTGTATACCGTCCCTCCAGACACCAGTTCTGAACATTGGGGAATCGCCCTGTACACCGCCCTCCAGACCCAATAATGCAACCTGGGTAACTCCACCGTATACATCCCCCAGACGACAGGGCTTCACCCTGGGGAACTCCACTGTATACTTCCCTCCAGCCACCAGATCTGAACGCTGGGGCACTCCACTGTATAGATCCCCCAGCCCCCAGTACGGAACCCTGGGGAATCGTCTTGTCAACCTCTCTCCAGCACCCCCGTACAGACCCTTGGGGAGCTCCACTGTATACCTCCCTCCAACCCACAGTACTGAACCCTGGGGAACTCCACTGTATACATGCCCCCAGACTCCAGTAATTTAAACGCTGGGGAACTCCATTGTATACCTCCCTCCAGCCCCTGCTACTGAACACTGGGGAACTCCACTTTATACAGCCCTCCAGATCCCAGTATTGAACCATGGGGAATTGCCCTGCAAACATCGCTCCAGACAACAGTGCTGAACCCTGGGGAAATCCACTATATAACTCCCTCCATACACCAGTACTGGACCCTGGGGAACTCGACTGTATACCTCCCTGCAGCCCCTGCTACTGAACCCTAGGGAAATCCAATGTATACCTCCCTCCAGACCACAGTACTGAACCCTGGGGAACTCCACTGTACACATTCCTCCAGCACCCAGTACTGAACCCTGGGGAACTCCACTGTATACCTCCCTCCAGACCCCAGTACTGAACCCTGGGGAACTCCACTGTATACCTCCCTCCAGACCCCAGTACTGAACCCTGGGGAACTCCACTGTATACCTCCCTCCAGACCCCAGTACTGAACCCTGGGGAACTCCACTGTATACCTCCCTCCAGACCCCAGTACTGAACCCTGGGGAACTCCACTGTATACCTCCCTCCAGCCCCCAGTACTGAACCCTGGGGAACTCCACTGTATACCTCCCTCCAGACACCAGTACTGAACCCTGGGGAACTCCACTGTATACCTCCCTCCAGACACCAGTACTGAACCCTGGGGAACTCCACTGTATACCTCCCTCCAGACCCCAGTACTGAACCCTGGGGAACTCCACTGTATACCTCCCTCCAGACCCCAGTACTGAACCCTGGGGAACACCACGATTTACCTCCCACCAGCCTGAAAACAGCCATTCACCACAATTCCAAGTTTCCTGTCCCTTAGCCAATTTTCTATCCATGCTGCTACTGCCCCTTATATCCCATGGGCATCAATTTTGCTAACAAGCCTAATATGTGTAAATTGATCAAACACCTTTTGTCCGTCCGGATACACAACACCCACTGCACAGCCCTCATCCATCCTTTCTGTTACCTCATCAAAAAACTCAATCAAGTTCGTCAAACATGATTTGCCATTAACCAATATATGCTGGCTCCCCATGATAAGTAACACATAGTGGAATAAAGATCCAGTTAATTGGTAAATTGGACTTGATCATCAAGACACATGGGAATAAATTCACCGTTAATTGTTAACTTGAAAATGACAACCAACACAGAAGGGGATAGAACTAGAGATGGATTTAAATCGGAAGTGGTAACCAATACACCGAGGAACAAAGGTACAGTTGATTGATAAATTGGATATGAGAACTAATACACAGGTTGCAGAGCAGGCTCGAGAGGCCGTGTGGCCTACTCCTGCTCCTGTTTATTATTGTATTCAGAGCATTGCAGTTAATTGTAAAACTGGACATATTAAGCAACTGAGGGGAAACAATAGCTACAGTTATTTAAATTTGATATGATAAATAATACACTAGCGCATAAAGTTACAGTTAATTGTTAAATTCGGTATGATAGTCAATACACAGGGTGAAGCTGTCACATGTAATTGTTAAATTGGGTATGATAACCAATAAACAGGGTAAAACTGTCATAGTTAATTGTTAAATTGGGTATGATAACCAATACACAGGGTAAAACTATCACAGGTAATTGTTAAATTGGGTATGATGACGAATACACATGGTAAAACTGTTACAGTTAATTGTTAAATTGGGTATGATAACCAATACACAGGATAAAACGGTCACAGGTAATTGTAAAATTGGGTATGATAACGAATACACATGGTAAAACTGTTACAGTTAATTGTTAAATTGGGTATGATAACCAATACACAGGGTAAAACTGTCACAGGTAATTGTTAAATTGGGTATGATAACCAATACACAGGGTAAAACTGTTACAGTTAAATGTAAAATTGGGTATGATAACCAATACACAGGATAAAACTGTCACTGTTAATTGTTAAATTGAGTATGATAACCAATACACAGGGTAAAACTGTTACAGTTAATTGTAAAATTGGGTATGATAACCAATACACAGGGTAAAACTGTCACAATTAATTGTTAAATTGTGTATGATAACCAATACACAGGGTAAAACTGTCACAGTTAATTGTTAAATTGGGTATGATAACCAATACACAGGGTAAAACTGTCACAATTAATTGTTAAATTGTGTATGATAACCAATACACAGGGTAAAACTGTCACAGGTAATTGTTAAATTAGGTATGATAACCAATACACAGGGTAAAACTGTTAGTTAATTGTTAAATTGGGTATGATAACCAATACACAGGGTAAAACTGTTACAGTTAATTGTTAAATTGGGTATGATAACCAATACACAGGGTAAAACTGTTAGTTAATTGTTAAATTGGGCGTGATAACTAATACACAGGGGAATAAAGTTAGTTAATTGTCGAATTGAATATAAAAAGCACACAGGCAGGTAAAATTAGTTAAGTGTTAAATTTGGCTTGTAACGAGTGCGCAGGGTACAAAGCTACATATGTTAAATTTGTTAAAAAAATAACTATTAATCGGAGGAATAAAGATAACTAATTGATCAATTGACTAATTATTAAACTGTCTAATAAAATTAGTTAATTTTTAAATTGTGAAATCGCGCTTGATAATACACAGGATAAAACTATTGAATTCAATTGTTATATTGGGCTTGATCAAAATACACAGGGGAATAAATTTACAGTTAATTTTTATCTTGGGCATGATAATAAACAGGGGAGTAATGTTTGCTGTTAATTCTTAAATTGGAGATAAGCAATACACAACAACAACAACTTGTATTTATATAGCGCCTTTAACATCGTAAAATGTCACAAGACGCTTCACAGGAGTGTATCGAACAACATTTGACATCGAGCCACATATGGAGATATTAGGGCAGATAACCAAAAGCTTGGTCAAAGAGATAGGTTTTCAGGAGCGTCTTGAGAGAGGGAGAGAGCTTTACAGACTGAATTCCAGAACTTAGGGCCCAGGCAGCTGAAGGCACGGCCACCAATGGTGGAGTGATTAAAATCCGGGATACACTGAGAGGGAGATTGAGCGGGCAAAGATACAGAGAGGCAGTCAGAGACAAAGAGAGAGAAAGAGAAACAAAGAGATTGGCAGATCTAGAGATAGAAACTAGAGAGACAGACAGAGAGGGGGAGAGCCACAGAGAGAGAGACAGACAGACAGAGAGGTCGAGAGTGGCAGAGAGATACAGATAAAAGAGAAAGACAGGGCTAGATAGTGAGAGTTACAACATAGGAACATAGAAATAGGAGCAGGAGTAGGCCATTCGGCCCATCGAGCCTGCTCCTCCATTCAATATGATCCTGGCTGAAATTTTACCCCAACTCCACTTTCCTGCACTATCCCCATATCCCTTGATTTCCTTAATATCCAAAAATCTATCGATCTCTGTTTTGAATATACTGAACGACTGAGCCTCCCCAGCCCTCTGGGGTAGAGAATTCCAAAGATTGCCCACCCTCTGAGTGAAGAAATTTCTCCTCATCTCAGATGTAACTGGCCGACCCCTTATTCTGAGACTGACCCCTGGTTCTAGACTCCCCAGCCAGGGGAAACATACTCCCTGCATCTACCCTGTCAAACCCTGGCAGAGTTTTGCATGTTTCAATGAGATCACCTCTCATTCTTCTAAACTCTAGAGAATATAGGCCTAGTCTACTCAATCTGTCCTCATAGGGCAACATGGTGGCATAGTGGTTAGCACTGTTGCCTCTCAGCGCCAGGGACCCGGGTTCGAATCTGGCCTCGGGTGACTGTCTGTGTGGAGTTTGTACATTCTCCCCGTGTCTGCGTGGGTTTCCTCCGCGTGCTCCGGTTTCCTCCCACAGTCCAAAGATGTGCGGGTTAGGTTGATTTGGCTGTGATAAATTGACCCTTAGTGTTAGGGGGATTAAATATGTGGGGTTACGGGGATAGGGTGGGATATGTGTCGGTGCAGGCTCGAGGGGCCGAAATGGCCTCTATCTGCATTGTGGGGATTCTGTGATTCTGTGACAATACCCCCATTCCAGGAACCAGTCTGGTGAACCTTCGTTGCATTCCCTCTATGGCAAGTATATCCTTCCTTAGGTAAGGAGACCAAAACTACACAATAGTACAGGTTTAGTCTCACCAGGGACCTATATAATTGCAGTAAGACGTCTTTACTCTTGTACTCAAATCCTTTTGTAATAAAGGCCAACATACCATTTGCTTACCTAATTTCTTGCTGTACCTGCATGTTAACTTTCAGTGATTCATGTACAAGGAAACCCAGGTCCCTCTGAACACCAACATTTCCCAATCTCTCACCATTTAAATAAATAAACCCTGCCTTACTATTTTTCCTAACTTCACATTTCTCCTCATTATATTCCATTTGACATGTTCTTGCCCAATCAGTTAGCCTGTCTATATCTCCTTGATGCCTCCTTGCATCTTCCTCACAACTTACATTCCCACCCAGCTTTGTATCATCAGCAAACTTGGATATATTACATTTGGTCCCCTGATCCAATTCAATGATATAGACTGTGAATAGCTGAGGCCCAAGCACTGATCCTTGTGGTACCCCACTAGTTACAGCCTGCCAACCCGAAAATGACCCGTTTATTGCTACTCTCTGTTTTCCGTCCGTTCACCAATCCTCAACCCATGCTAGTATATTACTCCCAATCCCATGAGCCCAAATTTTGTTTAATGACCTTATCGAATGCCTTCTGAAAATCCAAATCCACCAAATCTGCTGGCTCCCCCTTATCTATTCTGCTAGTTACAATCTCAAAAAACTCTAACAGATTCGTCAAACACAATTTCCCTTTCATAAATCCGTGATGACTCTGCCCAATCCTATAATAATTTTGTAAGTGCCCTGTTACCACGTTCTTAATAATAGATTCCAGCATTTTCCCTACTACTGATGTTAGGATAACTGGTCTGTAGTTCCCGGTTTTCTCTCTCCCACCTTCCTTATATAGTGGGGTTACATTGGCTACATTCCAATCCGCGGGAGCCGTTATAGAATCTATGGCATTTAGGAAATTTCATTTGCTATCAATCTTGTTTTTCTTTTTTATTCATTCATGGGATGTGGCCATCGCTGGCACGGCCAGCATTTATTGCCCATCCCTAATTGACCTTGAGAAGGAGGTGGTGAGCAGCCTTCTTGTACCGCTGCAGTCCGTGAGGTGAAGGTGCTCCCACCGTGCTTTTACGGAGGGAGTTGCAGGATTTTGACCCAGCAACACTGAAGGAAAGGCGATATACTTCGAAGTCACAATGGTATGTGACTTGGAGGGGAAATTACAGGTGGTGGTGTTCCCATGCTGCTGCTGCCCTTGTCCTTCTAGGTGTTAGAGGCTGGGGGTTTGGGAGGTGCTGCTGAAGAAACGTTGGCAAGTTACTGCAGTGCATCTTGTAGATGGTACACATTGCAGCCACGGTACGCCGGTTGGATGGAGTGAATGTTTAAGGTGCTGGATGGGGTACCAATCAAGTCGGCTGCTTTGTCCTGGATGATGTCGAGCTTCTTAAGTGTTGTTGGAGCTGCACTAACCTGGACAAGTAGAGAGTATTCCATCTCACTCCTGACTTGTGCATTGTAGATTGTGGAAAGGCTTTGGGGAGACAGGTTGTGACACACTCGCTGCAGAATACCCAGCCTTGACCTGCTCTTTTAGCCACAGTATTTATGTGGCTGGTCCAGTTAAGGTTCCGGTCAATGGTAACCCAAGGATATTGATGGAGGTTGATTTAGCGATGGCAATCCCATTGAATGTCAAGGGAATGTGGCTCTTGTTGGAGATAGTCATTGCCTGGCACTTGTGTGGTGTGATTATTACTTGTCACTTATCAGCCCAAGCCTGAACTTCGTCCAGGTCTTGCTGCATGCGGGCATGGACTAATTCATTATCTGCGGAGTTGCGAATAGAACTGAACACTGAGCAAACATCAGCGAACATCCCCACTTCTGACAATATGATGGAGCAAAGGTCATTGATGAAGTAGCTGAAGATGTTTGGGCCGAGGACATTGCCCTGAGGAACTCCTGCAGCGATGTCCTGGGGCTGTGATGATTGACATCCAAAAACCACAATCATCTTCCTTTGTGGTAGGTATGACTCCAGCCAGTGGAGAGTTTTCCCCCTGCTTCCCATTGACTTCAATTTTACTAGGGATCCTTGATGCAACACTTAATCCAATGCTGTCTTGATGTCAAGGGCAGTCACTCTCAACTCACCTCTGGAATTCAACACTTTTGTCCATGTTTGGACCAAGGCTGTAGTGAGGTCTGCAGCCAAGTGGTCCTGGCGGAACTCAAAGTGAGCATCGGTGAGCAGGTTATTGGTGAGTAAGTGCCGCTTAATAGCACTGTCGACGACACCTTTCATCACTTTGCTCATTTCACCAGTCTGTCTATGCCCTCCTTAAGCTGACTACTATCCCGCTCAGTGTTTACTACATTTCCGATTTTCGTGCCATCTGCAAACGTTCAAATTATGCCCTTTATATATAGGTTTATATCATTAATATATATCAAAAAGAGCTGTGTCCGAATAGCGACCCCTGGGGGCCACCACTACACTTTCCTCCAGTCTGAATAACAACCGTTCACCACGATACTCTTTTCTGTCCCTTATCCAATGTCAGATCCCCACTACCACTGTCCCTTTGGTCCAAACAAGTCTATTCAATTACACTTCATCAAATGAATTTTTAAAGTCCATATACACAACATCAACCGCACTACCCTCATCAACCCTCTCCGTTACTTCATCACAGAACTCAATCAGGTTTGTCAGACACACTTTGCTGTTAACATATCTGTGCTGGTTGTCATTTATTAATCCATGTTTGTTCCAAAGACAGATAATTTTCTCCGGGAATACGGCCTCTAAAATTTTACCCACCGCTGCCTTTAGGCTGACTTGCCTATAGTTACAAGGTTTTTCCCTCTCTCCTTTTTTAAACAGGGTGTAACATTTTAAACCCTCCAGTTTTCTGGCACCACTTCCATATCCAAGGAAGATTGAAAGATTCTGGCCAGAGCCTGCGCTATTTCCACCATTCCTTCCCTCAGCAACCCTCATACATCCCCTCCGGACCGGGGAAATGTTCTACTTTACTGTGGTACAAAAAGTGTTGGATTGAAAGGAGTTAACTGAATCTGTTTGTTTAGTGACTGTAATTAATGTCAGTCTCCACGGGTTAACTGAATCTGTTTGTTCAGTGACTGTAATTAATATCACTCTCCATGGACTCTAATTGTATCAGTGCAGGGTTTCCCTCTTCTATTAATAAGGGACTCCTTTCAATGTGTTATCCCATAGTGTCAGTGAGAGCATCACCTCCGGCACTGACAGGGATCAGCGCGCTGCTCCACAGAGAGGGAGTCGGAATCTGAGAACAGTAGATTGGAATGTTAGAACAATGGATCGGAATCTGAGAACAGTAGATTGGAATGTTACAACAATGGGCAGGAGTTTCTCCTGGCAGTTTGACTTTCTTTCTGAATATTATGATCGACTACAATTAGAATCTCGGATCTATTACGCACTTCAGATTATTCAATGCATTTACTATCCGCTCCTTGCTGCTGTTGGTGTTCCAGGTAAGTCTCTCTATCTTGCTATTAACTCTGTAAACCTTTGCTAACCGTATTACTATTCTTCATTCTTTGCTGCTGTTGGGGTCCTTGGTAACTCTCCATATCCAGAAATTGGGTCTGTAAATCACGTTTCACTGTATTACTGTTTGTCCTTTAAATCTTGGGAAGAGCAAAGCCATTGTCTTCGGTCCTCGTTACGAACTCCATTCTCTATCTACCGATTCAATCCCCCTCCCTGGTCAATGTCTGAGGCTGAACCAGGCTGTTTGCAACCTCTGCGATCTCTTTGTCCCTGAGCTGAGTTCCGAACTCATATCCTCTGAATCACCAGTCCTGCCGACTACCACCCCCAACATTTCACCCATCTCCGCTCCACCTCAGCCTTACTGCTGCATAAACCCTCATCCATGCCTTTGTTAAAACCAGACGCAGCTATTCCAATGCTCTCCTGGCTGGCCTTCTGGTTACAAGCCTCCATAATCTAGAGCTCATCCAAAACTCTGCTGCCCATTTCCTAACTGGCACCAAGTCCCGTTCACCCATCACCCCTGTGATCACTGATCAACATTTGCTCCCGATCCGGCAACAACTCGATTTTAATATTCTCATCCTTAAGATCAAATTCCCCCATTCCCTACACCCCTACATTAAGTCCCATTCCAAGCTCTTTTCCCATATTCCTGCAAATTGTTTCCCTTCGTGTTTATCCAATGCCTACTTTAAAGTTAATTTCTTTCCCTCTATCTCTTCCAGTCATTCTGTCTCTAATTTTCTTTCTCGTTTTCTTTCTCCCTCTTCTCTCTCTCTCTCTCTCTTGCTCAAAGAATCATAGAATGGCACAGCACAGGAGGAGACAATTCGGCCCATCATGTCCGTGCCATCTCTTTGAAAGAGCTATCTAAATAGTCCTACTCTTTAGCCAGATCTTGTAAATCTTCCCCTTCAACCAATTATCCAATTCCTTTCGAAAGTTACTGTTGAAACTGCTTCCACCACGTTCTCAGACAATGCATTCCAGATCACAACAACTCACTGCGTAAAGAAAATTCTCCTCATCTCTCCTCCGGTTCTTTTGCCAATTACCTTGATTCTGTGCCCTCTGGTTACCCATATTTCTGCCACTGGAAACTGACTTACTCTATCAAAAGCCAGCATGATTTTCAACATCTTTATTGATTCTCCCCTTATGGAAAAGGACAATGATAGACCAGGTGTCGAAGCTCTCAATTGGGGAAAGGCCAATTTTACTAAGCTGAGATGTGATTTTACAAAAGTGGACTGGAAACAGAGAAGGGAAATCAGTGTCAGGAGGCAGCTAAAGAGGAGATAGTCAGGCTTCAGAGCAAATATGTTACCAAAATTATAAAAGGAAGGGACTCCCAAATCTAGAGCACCCTGAATGTCAAGGAGCATACAGGGTAGCATAAGGGGAAAAAAGGAAGCTTTTGACAGATACCGAGAGCTCAATACAATGGAAAGCCGAGAGGAATATAGAAAGTGCAGGGGTGAAATTAAAAAAAAGGAAATTAGGAAAGCACAGCGAAGGCGTCAAAAATATTGGCAAGTAAAATCAAGGAAAACCCAAAGATATTTTATAAATACATAAAGAGCAAGAGGATAACTGAGGAAAGATTGGGCCTATTAGAGATCAAAAAGGTAAACAAACTGTGAAGGTGGAAGACGTGGGTATGGATCTAAATAAATATTTGTGTCTGTCAACACAAAAGAGAGAGACGATGTAGAAATTGTAGTTAAGGCGGAGGAGTGTGAGATAAACATAGTGAGAGAGGAAACATTAAAGGGTTTAGCATCTTTGAAAGTACATAAATCATGATGAAATGTATACCGGCCTTAAAGAGAGGCAAAGGAGGAAATAGCGCTGGCTCAGAACATCATTTTCCAATCTTTTCTGACTGCTGACATGGTCAAGAGGACTGTAGGACAGCTAACGTTGCACCGTTGTTTAAAAAGGGAGAAAGGGATAGACCGAATAATTACAGGCCAGTCAGCCTAACCTCGGCGTCAAAAAGATTTATTGGAAAAATTCTGATGGCCAATATAAATCGGCATTGAGAAAGTTACGGATTAATCAAGAACACACAGCATGGATTTGTTAAGGGAAGGTCGTGCCTGAGTATCTTGATTGAATATTTTGAGAACATGAATAGGAGGGTCGATGAGGGTAGTGCGTTTGATTTAGTTCACATCGATATTAGCAAAGCATTTAACAATGTCCCATATGACAGGTTGGTATAAAAAGTAAAAGTCCATGGCATTCAAGGGAAAGTGGCAATTTGGATCCATAGAATCATAGAATCATAGAAGATAGGAGCAGGAGTAGGCCATTCGGCCCCTCTAGCCTGCTCCACCATTCAATGCGATCATGGCTGATCATCCAAATTCAGTACCCTGTCCCTGCTTTCTCCCCATATCCCTTGATCCCTTTAACCTTAAGAAATATATCCATCTCCTTCTTGAATCTATTTAATGAATTGGCCTCTCTGCCTTCTGTGGCAGAGAATTCCACAGGTTCACCACTCACTGGGTGAAGAAATTCCTCCTCATTTCTGCCTAAATGGCTTACCCCTTATCCTTAGACTGTGACCCCTGGTTCTGGACTCCCCGACCATCGGGAACATCCTTCCTGCATCTAGTTTGTCGTGTCCTGTCAGAATTTTATAAGTATCAATGAGATCCCCTCTCATTCTTCCAAACTCCAGCGAGTATAAGGCCAATCGACCCAATCTCTCTTCATACTTCATTCCTGCCATCCCAGGTATCAGCCTTGTGAATCTTCGCTGAACTCCTTCCAAGGCAAGAACATCCTTCCTCAGATAAGGCGATCAAAACTGCACACAGTACTCAAGGTGTGGTCTCACCAAGGCCCTGTACAACTGCAGCATGACATCCTTGTTCCTGTACTCAAACCCTCTCGCTATGAAGGCCAACATATCATTTGTCGCCTTAACCGCCTGCTGCACCTGCATGCTTACCTTCAGTGACTGGTGCACAAGGACACCCAGGTCTCGTTGCACTTCCCC
This sequence comes from Squalus acanthias, assembly GCA_030390025.1. Lineage (NCBI taxonomy): Eukaryota > Metazoa > Chordata > Chondrichthyes > Squaliformes > Squalidae > Squalus > Squalus acanthias. The sequence continues at coordinate 247,591 of JASTWF010000451.1, forward strand.
TTCTCCCAATCTATTGCCATTCAGATAATAATCTGCCTTTCTGTTTTTGACACCAAAGTGGATAACCTCGCATTTATCCACGTTATATCGCATCTGCCACGCTTCTGCCCAATCACCCAACCTGTCCAAAACATCCTGGAGTTTCTCGGCATTCTCCTCGCAGCACACACGCACACCCAGTTTTGTGTCTTCTGCAAACTTGGTTATATTACATCTAGGTCTCTTGTCTAGATCATGAATATATATTGTGAATAGATGGGGTCCAAGGACCGATCCCTGCGGTACCCCATTAGTCACTGCCTGCCACTCGGAAAAAGACCCGTTTATTCCAACTCTTTGCTTTCTGTCGGCCAACCAGTTCTCTATCCAAGTCAATATCTTGACCCCAAATCTATGTGCCTTAACTTTACACGCTAATTTCTTATGCGGGACCTTATCAAAAGCCTTTTGGAAGTCCACATACACCACATCCACTGGTTCTCCCTTATCTATTTTAAAAGTTACATCTTCAAAAAATTCCAGTCGATTAGTCAAGCATGATTTACCTTTTGTAAATCCATGTTGACTTTGTCCGATCCTGTCACTGTTTTCCAAGTGCTCAGCTATTACATCCTTTATAATGGACTCTAGCATTTTCCCCACTACCGATGTCAGGCTTACCGGTCTGTAATTCCCCGTTTTCTCTCTACCACCCTTTTTGAATAGTGGGGTAACATTAGCTACCCTCCAATCCATGGGTACTGTTCCAGATTCCATCGAATGTTGGAAGATGATCAGCAATGCATCTACTATTTATAGGGCCACTTCCTTAAGTACCCTAGGATGTAGATTATCAGGCCCTGGGAATTTATCGGCCTTCAATCCCTTCAATTTTCCTAACACCATTTCCCTACAAATACTGATTTCTTTCAGTTCCTCCCTTTCATCAGACCCTATTTTCCCCAACATCTCTGGGAGATTATGTGTGTTCTCCTTTTAGAAGACAGAACCAAAATATGTCTTTAATTGGTCTGACATTTCTTTGTTCCCCATTATAAGTTCCCCTGATTCTGACTGCAAGGGACCTATGCTTGATTTCACTAATCTTTTTCTCTTCACATATCTATAAAAGCTTTTACATTCAGTTTTTATGTCCCCTGAAAGCTTACTCTCGTATTCTACTTTCCCCTTCTTAATTAATCCCTTTGTCCTCCATTGTTGAATCTTAAACTGCTCACAATCGTCAGGGTTACTGCTTTTTCATGACCAATTTCTATGCCCTCTCCTTGGATCTTATGCGATCCCTAATTTCCCTTGTTAGCTACGGTTGAGTCACGCTTTTTGTTTTATTCTTATGCCAAACTAGGTTGAACAATTTCTGTAGTTCGTCCATGCGGTCTTTGAATGTTTGTCATTGCCTATCCACCGTCAACCCTTTTAGTGACATTCCCCAATAAATCCTACCAAACTCGCACCTCATACCATCGTAGATTCCTTTAATTAAATTCAGGACCCTAGTCTCTGAGTCAACTAATTCACTCTCCTTCCTAATGAAGAATTCTATCATATTATGATCGCTATGACCCAAGGGGCCTCGCACAAAAAGATTGCTAATTAATCCTTTCTCATTGCATAATACCCAGTCTAAGATGGCCGGATCTCTGGTTGGTTGCTCGACATATTGGTCCAGGAAACCATCCCGTAAACACTCCAGGAATTCCTCCTCCATAGTATTGTTACTAATTTGGTTAGCCCAATCTATATGTAGATTAAAGTCACCCATGATGACTGCCGTGTCCTTATTGCACGCTTCTCTAATTTCACTTTTAATGCCATCCCCAACCTCCGCATTACTGTTTGAAGGTCTATATATCACTCCCACTGACGTTTTCTGCCACTTGTTATTTCTCAGTTCAACCCAAGCAGATTCCACATCATCAGAGCTAATATCCTTGCTCTCAATTTTGTTAATCCCCTCTTTAACCAGCAATGCTACCCCACCTCCCTTTCCTTTTTGCCTATCTTTCCTGAATATTGAGTACCCCTAGATGTTGAGTTCCCAGCCTTGGCCACCCTGGAGCCATGTTTCGGTAATCCCAGTCAAATCATATTTGTTTACCTCTATTTGCGCAGCTAATTCATCCACCTTGTTCCGAATGCTCCTTGCATTAAGACACAAAGCCTTCAGGCTTGTTTTTTTAAAGCTCTTAGACCTATTTACTGTGGCCATGTTTGATTTAAACCGTTGTTGACTGTGACTGCCACTTTTGTTTTTCTCCTTCCTAACTTTTGCTTTTACCCTTGTTTCCCTTTCCTCTGTCTCCCTGCTCAGGTTCCCAACCCCCTGCCATTTTAGTTTAAACCCTCCCCCAGAGCACTAGCAAACACTCCCCCTAGGACATCGGTTCCGGCCCTCCCCAGGTGTAGACCGTCCGGTTTCTACTGGTCCCACCTCCCCCAGAACCGGTTCCAATGCCCCAGGAATTTGAATCCCTCCCCCTTGCACCATTCCTCTAGCCACGTATTCATTTGAAATATCCTTCAATTTCTACTCTGACTAGCACGTGGCACTGGTAGCAATCCTGAGATTATTACCTTTGATGTCCTATTTTTTAATTTACCTCCTAACTCTTCATATTCTGCTTTTAGGACCTCAACCCGTTTTTTACCTATATCGTTGGCACCTATATGCACCACGACAACTGGCTGTTCACCCTCCCATTCCAAAATGCTCTGTAGCCGCTCTGAGACATCCTTGACCCTTGCACCAGGGAGGCAACATACCATCCTGGAGTCTCGTTTGCGGCCGCAGAAACGCCTATCTATTCCACTTACAATAGAATCCCCTATCACATAAGAACATAAGAACATAAGAAATAGGAGCAGGAGTAGGCCAATTGGCCACTCGAACCTGCTCCTCTATTCAATAAGATCATGGCTGATCTGATCCTAACCGCCAATCTACTATCACAGAACCATCTCCTGAACCTAACAGAATTGGACACACGAAATAGGAGCAGAATCAGGCTACACGGCCCCTGGGCCCGCTACGCTACCCACAGGGCCATGACCGATCCGAACCTGGACTCATGTCCAAATTCCTGCCCGCTCCCCGTAATCCTTAATTCCCTTTACTTCTAGGAAACTGTCTATTTCTGTTTTAAATTTATGTAATGATGTAGCTTCTACAGCTTTTTGGGGCAACATATTCCATGGACCTACCACACTCTGATTGAAATAGTTCCTTCTCATCTCAGTTTTGAAAGAGCAGCCCCTTATTCTAAGACTATGCCCCCTAGTTGTAGTTTCACCCATCATCGGGAACATCCTCCCCGCATCCACCCGATCCAACCCCTTCACAATCTTATATGTTTCAATAAGATCGCCTCTCATTCTTCTGAACTCCAATGAGTAGAGTCCCAATCTACCCAACCTCTCCTCATATGTCCATCCCCTCATCCCCGGGATTAACCGAGTGAACCTTCTTTGTACTGACTCGAGAGCAAGTATGTATTTTCTTAAGTATGGGCACCAAAACTGTATGCAGTATTCCAGGTGCGGTCTCACCAATACCTTGTACAACTGAAGCAATACCTCCCTATTTTTATATTCTATCCCCTTAGCAATGAAAGCCAACATTTCATTGGCCTTCTTAATCACTTGCTGCACCTGCATACTAACTTTTTGAGTTTCGTGCACCAGGACACTCAGATCCCTTTGTACTTCAGTACTTTCCAGTTTCTTGCCATTAAGATAATAACTTGCTCTACTATTTTTCCAGCCAAAGTGCATAACCTCACACTTTCCAGTGTTGTATTCCATCTGCCAAATCTCTGCCCACTTACTTAGCCTGCCTATGTCCCCTTGCAGATTTTTTATGTCCTCCTCACTCAATACTTTCCCTCCCATCTTAGTATCATCTGCAAACTTTGATATGTTACACTCGGGCCCCTCCTCCAAATCGTTAATATAGATTGTAAAGAGTTGGGGACCCAGCACTGACCCCTGCGGAACACCACTAGTTACTGATTGCCAGTCTGAGAATGAACCATTTATCCCAACTCTCTGCCTTCTGTTAGATAGCCAATCCTCTATCCATGCCAGAATATTACCCCCAATGCCGTGATTTTTTTTATCTTAAGCAATAATCTTTTGTGTGGCATCTTGTCAAATGCCTTTTGGAAGTCTAAATACACCACATCCACTGGTTCCCCTTTATCCACCCTGTGTGGTACTTCCTCAAAGAACTCCAGCAAGTTTGTCAAACATGACTTCCCCTTCATAAAACCATGCTGACTTTGTCCTATTAAATTATGATTATCCAAATGTCCCGTTACTGTCTCCTTAATAATGGACTCCAAAATTTTACCTACCACAGATGTTACGCTAACCGGTCTATAGTTTCCAGCCTTCTGTCTACTGCCCATTTTAAGTAAGGGTGTTACATTAGCAGTTTTCCAGTCTGCCGGGATCTTTGCTGAGTCCAGTGAGTTTTGGAAAATTATTACCAATGCAACCACAATTACTACCGCCACTTCGTTCAAGACCCTAGGATGTAAGCCATCAGGTCCAGGTGATTTATCCGCCTTCAGTCCCATTATTTTACCGAGTACCACTTCCTTAGTGATTTTGATCGTGTTTAGCTCCTCCCCCCCCCCATAGCCCCCTGTTTGTCCAGTGGTGGGATATTCTCAGTGTCCTTTACTGTAAAGACTGATACAAAATATTAATTCAGTGTATTTGCCATCTCCATATTTCCCACCATTAATTGCCCGGTCTCATCCTCTAAGTGACCAACATTTACTTTAGCCACCCTTTTTCTTTTTATATAACTATAAAAACTCTTACTATCTGTTTTTATATTTTTTGCTAATTTACTTTCATAATCTATCTTCCCTTTCTTATTCAATCTTTTTGTTATTTTTTGCTGTTTTTTAATTTTTCCCAATCCTCTAACCTCCCACTAGATTTGGCTACCTTAAATACCCTTGTTTTTAGTCGAATATTATCCTTAATTTCTTTACTAAGCCATGGATGACTGTCTTTTCTTTTACACCCTTTTCTTCTCAGTGGAATATATATTTTTTGGAAGTTGTAAAATAACTCCTTAAATGTACACCACTGATCATGTATCGTCTCACCCTTTAATCTATTTTCCCAATCCACTCTACTTAATTCCGCTCGCATACCTTCAAAGTCTCCTTTATTCAAGCTTAGCACGCTTGTTTGAGATCCAACCTTCTCACCCTCTAATAGAATATGGAATTTAACCATATTATGGTCACTCATTCCAAGGGGATCCTTTACTAGGACATTTTTAATTAATCCTGTCTCGTTACACAGGACCAGATCTAAGGTTGCTTGCCCCCTGATCGGTTCAGTTACGTACTGCTCAAGAAACCCATCCCTAATACACTCAATAAACTCATCTTCAAGGCAGCCCTGCCCAATTTGATTTGTGCAATTAATATGATAGTTAAAATCCCCCATAATTATAGATTGTCCCTTATTACAAGCCTCAACTATTTCCTAATTGATAATCCGTCCAACAGAGTTACAACTGTTCAGAGGCCTATAGACTACGCCCACTAGTGCTTTTTGCCCCTTATTATTCCTTATCTCCACCCAAACTGTTTCATTATCCTGATCTTTTGACCCAATATGATTTCTCTGTATTACAGTGATTCCTTCCTTTATTAACATAGCCACCCCACCTCCACTTCCTTCCTGCCTGTCCTTCCTGATCGTTAAATAACCTGGTATACTTAATTCCCAGGCATTGTCACCCTGCAGCCATGTTTCTGTAATGACCACAAGATCATACCCATACGTAGTGATTTGTGCAATTAACTCATCTATTTTGTTACGAATGCTACGTGCATACAGATAGAGAAATTTCAAATATGTTTTGTGACACTTAGTTCCTGCTTTAGCACTTTTTATTACTTTACCTTTTACTCCATACCTTCTGCCCCTTCCTGTCACACTCTGGTTTTTAATTTCCCCACTGCTACCTAAGTCTATGACCTTCTCTGTTGTCATTTTTATTATTTGCTCTCTGGGAACCTCCCCCCCACTAGTTAGTTTAAAGCCCTCTCTACAGCCCTAGTTATATGATCCGCCAGGACTCTAGTCCCAGCACTGGCCAAGTGAAGCTCGTCCCAACGGAACAGCTCCCTCCTGCCCCAGTACTGGTGCCAGTGTCCCAGGAAGCAAAACCCATTTCTCCCACACCAGTCTTTGAGCCACTCATTTAACTCTCTGATTTTATTTGTCCTAGCCAAATTCGCTCGTGGCTCAGGTAATAATCCAGAGATTAATACCCTTGAGGTTCTGTTTTTTAATTTGACTCCTAGCTGCTCATACCCCTTTAACAGAACCTGCTTCCTTGTCCTATCTACGTCGTTTGTACCAACATGGACCACGACAACTGGATCCACCCCCTCCCACTGCAAGTTTCTTTCCAGCCCAGAGGAGATGTCCTTAACCCTGGCACCGGGCAGGCAACACAGCCTACGGGACTCTCGCTCTCGGCTGCAGAGAACTCTATCTATCCCCCTAATAATACTATCCCCTACCACTACAACATTTCTATTTACTCCCCCCTCTTGAATGGCCCCCCGTTCCACGGTGCTGTGGCCAGGATGCTCATCCTCCCTGCAGTCCCTGCTCCTGTCCCGACAGGGAGTAAGAACCTCGAACCTGTTGGACAAGAGCAAGGGCTGTGGCTCCTCCAACACTACCTCCTGGATCCCCGTACCTGCCTCAATCGTGGTCAAACCATCCTGTCCCTGACCATGGGCTACATCTGAATTAATTAACAGCATAGGTGTGACCACATCCTGAAACACAAAGTCCAGGTACTTCTCCCCCCCCCCCCTGATGTGTCGCAGTGTCGGAAGCTCAGACTCCAGCTCATCAATATGGACCTGGAGTTCTTGTAGCAGCAGACACTTGTCACAGATGTAATCACCGTGAGCCTCAATGGGGTCCACCGGCTCCCACATCTCGCAACAGTAACACATCCCCTGCTCCATTCTATGTAATTAATTATTTTTTTTTATTGTTAGTTATGGACACTCTCTGCCCGATTATAGATGCTAGTATCCCCTCTAATTAATTGGATTTAAATTAAATCAAATCCTCTAAATTACACCAGTTAAATGTTTTACCAACAGTCACTCTGCACCAGAAAGGCCTTATTAACCACAACCCACGATAGCTCTCCCACTCTTTTTCCTCCCATTCTGTGCAGCAGAACCACCTACTGTGCTAAGAAGTTGGCTGCTGCTGTCTTCCCCAGATAAGCCATCTCCCTCAACAATATCCAAACCGGTATATCTGTTTGAGAGGGTGATGGCAACAGGGGACCCCTACACTACATGCCTGTGCCTAATACTCTGCCTGCTGGTCACCCATTCCCTTCCTGCCTGTACACCCTTTACCTGCGCTGTGACCAACTCCCTAAACGTGCTATCCATGGTGTCCTCAGCATCGGGAATGCTCCAGTATGTATCCATCTGCAGCTCCAGTGCCGCAATACGGTCTGTCAGTAGCTGCAGCTGGATACACCTCCCGCACACATTGTTGTCAGGGACACAGGAAGTGTCCCTGATTTCCCAGATAGTGCAGGAAGAGCATGTCACAGCACCGAGCTGTCCTGCCATAACTTACCCTTTAATTAATTAATTAATTAATTAATTAATTAATTAATTAAAATTACATTTAAATTAAATGGATCCCACCAATTACACATTAAGTGATATACCCAAGGGCCCTTGTCTAACAGTAGTCCCCGCTACACAAAGAGATCGTAGAAACCACAAAATTTAAGTTTAGAAAAATTTAGAAAGTAAACACTTACCAACCAATCACTTACCTGCTTTTCGGTGACGTCACACTGCGAATTCTTTTTGATTCCCTCTCCCGGAACCTGGATTTGTAAGCGGCCTCGGGGCTCACCTTACGTACCGCCGCTTGCCGCCTCTGTTCCCTCGCAGGTCCGCCGCCTCGCCGCTCGAGTCCTCGCTGCCGCCTCGGGGCTCACCTTAAGTGTCGCCGCTCGCTGCCTCTGTTCCCACGCAGGTCTTCCGCCTCGCCGCTCTAGCTGAAATCTGAAATAAAAACAGAAAATGCTAGAAACACACAGCAGGTCAGGCAGTATCTGTGGAGCGAAACAGAGTTAACGTTTCAGGTAGATGACCCTTCGTCAGAACTTGGCTCAGTGTCAGGAAGCAAAGGGTAAGGGTCGACGGATGTTTTTGTGACTGGCAGGCTGTTTTCAGTTGTCTTCCGTAGGGCTCAGTACCAGGAGCCTTTCTTTTTGTGGCATATATCAATGATTTAGACTTCAATGTTGAGTCCACGATTAAGAAGTTTGCAGATGATACAAAATTGGCCTTGTGGTTGATAATGAAGAAGAAAGCTGTAGACTGCAGGAAGATGTCAATGGACTTGTCAGGTGGGCAGAAAATTGGCAAATGCAATTCAATCCGGAGAAGTGAGAGATAATGCATTTGGGGAGGGCTAACAAGGCAAGGGTATACACAATAAATGTTAGAGTAATGAGAAATGTAAAGCAACAGAGGAACACTGGAGTTCATATCCACAGGTCCCTGAAGGTATCAGGACAGGTAGATAAGTTTGTTCAGAAGGCATACAGGATACTTTGATTTATTAGCCGAGGCATAGAATATAAGAGCAGGGAGGTTATGCAAGAACGGTATAAAACACAAGTTTAACCACAGCTACAGTACTGTGTACAGTTCTGGTCATCACATTACAGGAAAGATGTGATTGCACTAGAGAGGGTACAGAGGAGATATACGATGCTGTTGCCAGGACTGGGGAAGTTTAGCTATGAGGAAAGATTGGATAGGCTGGGGTTGTTTTCTTTGGAACAGAGCAGGTTGAGGGGAGATTTAATTGAGGTGTAAAAAAATTATGAAGGCCCTCGATGGAGTGAATAGGAAGGACCTATTTCCCTTCGCAGAGAGGTCAATAACCAGGGGCCATAGATTTAAAGTAATTGGTAGAAGCAAGCGAGGGGAGATGAAGCGAACTTTTTCACCCAGAGGGCGGTGGGGCTGTGGAACACATTGCCGGAAAGGAGTGTAGAGGGAGAAACCCTCATCACATTTAAAAAGTACTTGGATATGCACTTGAACTGCCGTAATCTACAGGACTACGGACCAAGAGCTGGATAGTGGGATTACGCTGGATAGCTCTTTCGCGACCAACTGAGATTCGATGGGCCGAATGGCCTCCTGTGCCATAAATGTCTAAGCTTGTATAATTATATGTTTCTTAAGCTTCACTGCTCTAGAAAGAACATATCCTACATCCACTGGCAGCCCTTTATCTACCCTGCTAGTTACATCCTCAAAAAACTCTAATAAATTTGTCAAACACGATTTCCCTTTCATAAAACCTCGTTGACTCTGCCTAATCATGTTATGATTTTCTAGGTGACTTGATACCATTTCTTAACAATGGATTCCAGCATTTTCCCGATGACTGCTGTCAGGCTAACTGGCCTGTAGTTCCCTGTGTTTTCTCTCCCTCCTTTGCGACCTTCCAATCCGCTGGGACCATTCTAGAATCTAGGGATTTTGGAAGATCAAAACCAATGCATCCGCTATCTCTTCAGACACCTCTTTTAGAACCCTAGGATGTAGGCCGTCGGGTCCAGGGGATTTGTCGACTTTTAGTCCCATTAGTTTCGATAGTACCTTTTCCTCTACTTATTTTAATTACATTAAGTTCCTCACCGTCATTAGACCCTTGGTTCCCACCATTTTTGGTATGCTTTTTGTGTCTTCTACTGTGAAGACATATAGAAAATATTTGTTTAACATTTCTTCAATTTCCTTACTCCCCATAATAATTTCTCCTGTCTCAGCCTCTAAGGGACCAATGTTTACTTTTACTACTCTTTCCCTTTTTACATACTTGCAGAAACTCTTACATTCTGCTTTTATATTTCTTCCTAGTTTTCTCTCATATTCTATTTTCTCCCATTTTATTAATGATGGTGCGTCCGAGCCACTTTTGGTGATGGACATTGAAGTTTCCCTGTGAGTATGACTATGCGAGAATTCAATGTTTCCAGGGCGTTTCATGGAGTATTGGATGCTTACAAGGTATTTACCTCATTGGTTATTATTTTACATGTGTTCCTTTGATTCCTTGGTATCAACCCTTTGCTCCTTTTAATTTGTCTTGCTCTCGGTCAAACACCATGACATGTTTGTCTGGGTAAGGTCACTCATTCTAAATATGTTCTTCTTATTCTTGTTCTAGATTCAGGCAATAGAGAAATGAACTGGGAACTGAATTCCCGAACTGTGGTGGGAGCAGAGTAATCTAGGAATCCCAAGGAACTGAATTCCTGGACTGAGGTGGGAGCAGTGTAATCTAGGCTTCCCAAGGAACTGAATTCCTGGACTGAGGTGGGAGCAGTGTAATCTAGGCTTCCCCAGGAACTGAATTCCTGGACTGAGGTGGGAGCAGTGTAATCTAGGCTTCCCAAGGAACTGAATTCCTGGACTGAGGTGGGAGCAGTGCAATCTAGGCTTCCCAAGGAACTGAATTCCTGGACTGAGGTGGGAGCAGTGTAATCTAGGCTTCCCAAGGAACTGAATTCCTGGACTGAGGTGGGAGCAGTGTAATCTAGGCTTCCCAAGGAACTGAATTCCTGGACTGAGGCGGGAGCAGTGTAATCTAGGCTTCCCAAGGAACTGAATTCCTGGACTGAGGTGGGAGCAGAGTAATCTAGGCTTCCCTACTAACTGAATTCCTGGACTGAGGTGGGAGCAGTGTAAACTAGGCTTCCCTACTAACTGAATTCCTGGACTGAGGTGGGAGCAGTGTAATCTAGGCTTCCCAAGGAACTGAATTCCTGGACTGAGGTGGGAGCAGTGTAATCTAGGCATCCCAAGGAACTGAATTCCTGGACTGAGGTGGGAGCAGTGTAATCTAGGCTTCCCAAGGAACTGAATTCCTGGACTGAGGTGGGAGCAGTGTAATCTAGGCTTCCCAAGGAACTGAATTCCTGGACTGAGGTGGGAGCAGTGTAATCTAGGCTTCCCAAGGAACTGAATTCCTGGACTGAGGTGGGAGCAGTGTAATCTAGGCTTCCCTAGGAACTGAATTCCTGGACTGAGGTGGGAGCAGTGTAATCTAGGCTTCCCTACGAACTGAATTCCTGGACTGAGGTGGGAGCAGTGTAATCTAGGCTTCCCTACTAACTGAATTCCTGGACTGAGGTGGGAGCAGTGTAATCTAGGCTTCCCTACTAACTGAATTCCTGGACTGAGGTGGGAGCAGTGTAATCTAGGCTTCCCAAGGAACTGAATTCCTGGACTGAGGTGGGAGCAGTGTAATCTAGGCATCCCTAGGAACTGAATTCCTGGACTGAGGTGGGAGCAGTGTAATCTAGGCATCCCTAGGAACTGAATTCCTGGACTGAGGTGGGAGCAGTGTAATCTAGGCTTCCCTAGGAACTGAATTCCTGGACTGAGGTGGGAGCAGTGTAATCTAGGCTTCCCTACTAACTGAATTCCTGGACTGAGGTGGGAGCAGTGTAATCTAGGCTTCCCAAGGAACTGAATTCCTGGACTGAGGTGGGAGCAGTGTAATCTAGGCTTCCCAAGGAACTGAATTCCTGGACTGAGGTGGGAGCAGTGTAATCTAGGCTTCCCAAGGAACTGAATTCCTGGACTGAGGTGGGAGCAGTGTAATCTAGGCTTCCCTACGAACTGAATTCCTGGACTGAGGTGGGAGCAGTGTAATCTAGGCTTCCCAAGGAACTGAATTCCTGGACTGAGGTGGGAGCAGTGTAATCTAGGCATCCCTAGGAACTGAATTCCTGGACTGAGGTGGGAGCAGTGTAATCTAGGCGGCCCTGGGAATTAAATTCCTGGATTGATGCGGGAGCAGTGTAAACTCGGCGGCCCTGGGAATGAAATTCCCGGACTGAGGTGGGAGCAGTGTAATCTAGGCACCCTGGGAATGAAATTCCTGGATTGATGCGGGAGCAGTGTGAACTCGGCGGCCCTGGGAATGAAATTCCTGGACTGAGGTGGGAGCAGTGTAATCTAGGCACCCTGGGAATGAAATTCCTGGACTGAGGTGGGAGCAGCGAAATCTGGGCGGCCCTGGGACTGAAACTCCTGGACTGAGGTGGGAGCAGAGTAATTTTGGCAGCCTTGGGAATGAAATTCCTGGATTGAGGTGGGAGCTGTGTAATCTAGGCAACCTGGGAATGAAATTCTTGTACTGAGGCGGGAGCAGTTTAATCTAGGCAGCCCTGGGAATGAAATTCCTGGACTGAGACGGGAGCAGTGTAATCTAGGCAGCCCTGGGAATGCAATTCCTGGATTGAGTCGGGAGCAATGTCATGTAGGCGAGTCCCATCGTTCCATCACTGGGATCATCTCTCAGATCCTGCCGTTTAGTCCATTTATTTATTGTTTTTTTTTATCCTGATGGCCTGGTATGGAATAAATTAGAGAACAAGAGTGGGGAAATCCACTTTTTTTCTGTGGTCTGCACAGAGTGATCCTAAAAGGAGTGGTTCTAAACAGGGTGCTAAGGTTGTGGATTTGGAGAGAGTAGGAATTAGAGCAGGGGGGGAAGGAGGAGAGAGCGAGAGGAGCGGCCGGAGATAAAGGTAGGCCAGAGAACCCGGAGCCCGGAGCGAGTGCAAGGAACGAGGTAAGTGACGTCAACTCAAGGGAAGGCCCTGAAAAGAAAAGAAATGATGAGTAGATGGTGATTTTTTTAAATCTTGAGTTTAATTCCGTTAAGTTATTTAATAGTCTATTAAATAGAGGCATGACAGGGCACCTCAGTCCCGTGGAATGCACATCTTGTGCCATGTAGGACACGACCCACGGGTTCCGGAGCTTGAGCAGCAGCTGGCGTCACTGCGGTGCATCCGTGAGGCTGAGAGCTCCGTGGATAGCAGGTTTCAGGAGGTGGTCACCCCGCAGCATAAGAGTGTGTGGGCAGAGAGGGAATGGGTGACCGTGAGACAGACAAGGAGGAACAGGCAGGTAGTGCAGGAGTCCCCGAAGTCCATCTCACTCTCTAATTGTTTCGATGTTTCCTCTGGGGAGTCTAGCCAGAGCCAAGTCCACGGCACCACGGGTGGCTCAGCTGTAGGTGGGGGGAGGAGGAAGATCGGGAAAGCAATAGTGATAGGAGATTCGATAGTGAGGGGAACAGACAGGCTTTTATCCAGCCACCGACGTGACTCCAGGATGATATGTTGCCTCCCTGGTACCAAGTTCAAGGATGTCACTGATTGGTTGCAGGACATTCTGAGGGGAGGAGGGTGAACAGACTGACGTCGTGGTCCATATCGGTATCATCGACAGTTGGAAAGGTCGATGTCATCCTGCAGGCAGATAATAGGGAGCCAGGAAAGAGATTAAAAATCAGGACCTCAAAGGTAGTAATCTCCGATTACTCCTGGTGCCACAAGCTAGTGAATACAGAAATAGGAGGTTGGAGAAGATGAATGTGTGGCTGGAGAGCTGGTGCAGGAGGGAGGGCATTAGATTCCTGAGACATAGGGACCTAAGAGAGAATCCAAGAAGGCCTAAGATAGAAACAGAAAATGCTGGAAACACTCAGCAGGTCAGGCAACATCCGTGGAGAGAGAAACTGAGTTAACGTTTCAGGTCTGTGACCCTTCGTCAGAACTGGAAAAACTTAGAGATGGACAGGGAAAGGGGGGAGGGGAGGAAATAACAAAAGGGACGGTCTGTGATAGGGTGGAGGCAGGAGTGGTTAAATGTTGCAAATGGGGATGGCAGAATCATCAACAGCTGCCGCCTGAGCTGCAGTCAGAGTGGGAGTGGAGCGGAGAATTAAAGTGACAAGCGCTCCACTCCCACCCTGACCTCTCTGTCCTCGGCCTCTTACAACGTAAGCTCGAGGATCAGCACTCCATCTTTCTGTTAGGCACTTTACAGCCTTCTGGACACAACACTGAGTTCAACAATTTCAGACCATATCCTCGTCCCCTATTTTTTCAGGTGGCAGCTGTTGATGATTCTACCATTCCCATTTACAACATTTACCACTCCTGCCTCCCACCCTATCACAGACCGTCCCTTTTGTTCATTCCTCCCCTCCCCCCTTTCCCTGCCCCTGCACCTGGTTACAATCTGTTAAATCTCTAACTTTTTCTACTTCTGACGAAGCGTCATCGACCTGAAACGTTAACTCTGTTTCTCTCTCCACGGATGCTGCCTGACCTGCTGAGTGTTTCCAGCATTTTCTGTTGTTATTTCAGATTTCCAGCATTCGCAGTATTTTGCGATTGTAAGGTCTAAGATAAAAGAAAAAGAAATACTTACATTTATATAGCGCCTTTCACGACCACCAGACGTCTGAAAGCGCTTTACAACCAGTGAATACTTTTGGAGTGTAGTCACTGTTGTAATGTGAGAAACGCGGCAGCCAATTTACACACAGCAAGCTCCCACAAACAGCAATGTGATAATGATCAAATAATCTGTTTTTGTTTTGTTGATTGAGGGATAAATATTGGCCAGGACACCAGGGATAACTCCCCTGTTCTTCTTCGAACTAGTGTAATGGGATCTTTTCCATCCACCTGAGAGAGCAGACGGGGCCTCGGTTTAACGTCCCCTCCGAAGGACGGCACCTCCGACAGTGCAGCACTCCCTCTATACGCACTCGAGTGTCAGCCTAGATTTATGTGGTGCAAGTCCCATGGAGTGGGCCTTAAACCCCCAACCTTCTGAGTCAGAGGCGAGTGTGCTACACACTGAATCACAGCTAACACCTTATTCCTTGCTGTTTGGGTGTGGGGGGAATGTGGATTTGAGGTCGAAGATCAGCCATGATATCATTCAATGAAGGGCTCGAAGGACCGTATGGCCTAATCCTGCTCCTAATTCTTATGTTCTTATGTTAATGGGCGGGTGAAATATTGCGTATTCGCTCACTTTTAATTTAAAACTGTGTACAATAAGGGGAGCTAGATTGTGTTGCAGTAAAGTGTTGTGGTGACAATGGTTCAATTAGTCTGTTTGTTCAATGACTGTAATTAATGCCAGTTACAGTGAGGCCTAATGATGTCACTCGGGGATTTCCCTTTGTTCTAAATAAGGAGCTCCCTTCACTGTGTCACCTCACACAGTGCGCGCTTCCCCCAGCACAAAGACCACCAGACAATCACAGAAGGGAAGACATGGATTGGGATGAAGAGTTTTGGATATTAGGAATATCTTATCAAATATACTATCCTCTCCTCACTGCTGTTGATGTTCCTAGAAGGATCTATGTCCAGTTATTAATTCTAAGTAATGGAGAGGCCCAGAGAAAGAGCTGGGCACTTCAGTGACGAGGCATTGGTGGCTCTGGTTGGCGCTGTGGAACGGCGATGGGCAGTGCTGTTCCCTGAGAGTGGCAGGAGTCCATTGACCCGGTAATTTAGTGGAGGGAGGTGGTTCAGCACATCTCCTTGAGGAGCCTGTTGCCAAGGACCCACACCCAATGTTGGAAGAAGTTCAACGACCTCACTCGTGTGGTCAGGCTGAGTACATACTTTTCAATTCCTCTGCATCCCTCCATCTCAACTTCACTCGGTGCCCAGAGGGTTTAAAAACTCAAATGCCCAACACTCATCCAAGACCTATGGCCATCTCATAAAACACACAGGCACATCACACTCTTTGCACACTAAAAACGGCTATTCAACTAGGGGAGGCACATCTGCCAAACACATGCCTGCACCCTCACACAAACGCTGTCCTTTTTCTTGCAGGCCAAGTTCTCTCCTAACAGACGGAAGCAGCAACGCACGGGAGGAGGACCGGCAGACCTATACCCCCTGACTGAGTTGGAGGACAGAGTGCACAGGATCATTGCCAGCCAGGTCATAGGTGCAGAGGCGGCTGGTGAGGTCAAACCCCTTGGGACAGCAATGGTATGTTCATCAGCTTTCTCTCCTCTCTCACACCACTACACCCTCATAAAATTAGCCTTTTACACTTTCAATCCAACTTACTGTCTCCAGTCCTTGCTCCCTTCCTGACCCCTGCCCTCACGCTGATGCCACTCTTGTACCTACCTGGTTTCAGATAGTGAACCACCAGCTGACCAGCCTGTCCCTCAGCCTGCCAGTGGCAGCGACGCGCCAGCGGAGGAGGAAGAGGAAGCCGGAGCCTCACCGCCTGCATCTCCCGAGGGAGACACATCAGGCACTGGGGCCACGCCTTCCCAAAGAGGAGCAGGGTGTTAGGGTCTGATGACGGCGAAGCTCCTGGACCCAGCGGGCTACAGCAACCCCATGGGAGTAGGGAAGCTCGGAGGCCCTCTCCCCGGTGGGTGAGTAGGCGCGCGAGTTCTGCTGCACAGGACTCTGATGAGGACCTCGACATTGCGGCCATGAATACCCAGGCCTTGAGCAAGCACACTGAGCTAATGAGTGCAATGGCAAAGTTGCTCGACAGCATGGATGCACTGGCTAGGAGCGTGGAGGAGTCCGCCGCTAGCACAGCTGTCATCCGTGCGCAAACCCTCGAACCCATCCTTGCCTCGTTGCAGAGGATGTTTAAATTGCAGGGAGACCGTGGTGAACCAGAGCCGCGTATAATGGGTGAGGAGGCAGGATCCATTACAGCTCAGGCCGACGCAAGGCAATGCCTTAGTGCTGCAATTGAGTCCTTGGCTGGTGCCATCCAGTCTCAGACTGCTCTCATGCAGTCTCAGATTGATGTCACGCAAGCACTGACTGCTGCTATCCTCGCTTGTTTGCCCACAGACCCCCGGGAATCTCACAGTACCGCAGCAGGCCAGCAATCTGTGCTCGAGCAGATTAATCCGGATGCTGAGGTTCTTCCCCGGCGGAGAGCCAGTGTGTCGGTCGAGCAGGAAGGGGCTGTCCTCTCTCAGGATGACAGCATTCCTGCTCCCACCACTGACATAGACATCGCCGCCCTAAGCGAGTCCCGGCGGGCTGGGTAAGCCCAGCTCAAGGAGCAAGGCGGTAGTTACACCTTCTTGTGGAAAGGCAAACCTGAAGAAGCATGCCGCCACCATGGGGTAGGCTTCGCCATAGAAAATGAGCTGGTTGAACGTCTGAGATTCCCCTTGTGGAATAAACGAGCACCGAATGACTCTACACCTCACTCTAGCCCGGAACCAGTGCGCTTCGATCATCAGTGCGTACACCCCAACACTGGAAGACACAGACCAGACCAAAGAGGAAATCTACTCCAGCCTCGAACATTCCCTGTCCCGAGTCCCAACGGGCGACAAGCTGATCCTCCTTGGCGACTTTAACGCCAGAGTTGGAAAGGACACAAACTTCTGGGGATGTGTGATCGGCAGAGACGGGGTAGGGAAAGCCAACTCCAACGGTACCCTCCTCCTGACTAAATGCTTCGAACATAGCCTTGTCATAACCAACGCATTGTTCCGTCAGAGAGACAAGTACAAGGTTTCATGGCAACACCATCGCGCCAAGCACTGGCATCTGCTGGACTACGTCATCGTCTGAGCGAGGGACCGCAAGGACGTCAGCATCACCCGCGCCATGACAGGAGCTGACGACTGCTGGACAAACCACCACCTAATCCGCTCTGTCATCTCTGTCAACGTAGCCCCAAAACCGCGGCGGCAACAGAAGCAATGCGGCAGGAAAATCAACGTTGGAACACTCAAAGAACCTGCTAAGAAAGCCCTATTCAGCCTGCGACTCACAAACAACCTGACGACTCCCAGTGATTCAGAGACACAGAGTGTCCACAGAGCCTGGTCTTAACTCAAGGCCTCCATAATCAGCACCTGTGAAGAGACGCTCGGTCACTCGACCAGGAATCACCAAGACTGGTTCAACGAGAACGACCAGGAGATCCAGGAGCCAATAAGCCACATGCGCAAGGCATTCCTGATCTGGAAACAGCAATAGAAATCGAGTGCAAGAAAGCAGCTCTACAGACGCCTGAAGGCCGAGGTCAAACAAAAAACTCGCTACCTAAAGAACAGATGGTGGGTGGAGAAAGCGCAGGAGATCCAGCAGCTAGCTGACAACCACGATGTGCTTGGATTCTTTAGCGCAGACAAGATCACCTACGGCCCAAGCACCCAAGGTCCTACCTCACTGAGGGCCCAGAACGGATAGGTACTCATCAAGGACAGAGAGGCAGTCAGTGCCCGCTGGAAGGAACACTTCGAAGATCTCCTTAACCGAGAATCTTTCTTCGACGCGAGTGTCCTCAACTCCATCCCGCAGCAGCTACCTGCCATCACGCCAGCACAACACCAGCCCAGCATATGGTTGAAGAGGCCATCCGATAACTGAAGAACAACAAGGCCTCAGGAGCAGATGGAATCCCCGCCGAGGCGCTAAAACATGGCGGAGAAGCGCTATTGGCGCAAATACATGAACTCATTTCTCTTATTTGGAAGGAGGAGAGCATGCCAGGTGATCTCAGAGACGCCGTAATCGTGACCATTCTCAAGAAAGGTGACAAGTCCAATTGTGGTAATTACAGAGGAGTCGCCCTGCTGTCTGCCGCAGGGAAAGTCATTGGAAGAATCCAGCTCAATCGCCTTCTCTAAGTCGCTGAAGAGCTCCTCCCAGAGTCGCAATGCGGATTCCGCCCACTAAGGGTCACAATGGACATGATCTTCACTGCGCGTCAACTACAAGAGAAATGCAGGGAACAGCACCAACCGCTGTACATGGTCTTCTTTGACATCACAAAGGCCTTCGACATCGTCAACCATGATGGATTATGGAGTTCCTCCTCAAATTCGGCTTCCCTTAAAAGTTTGTCACCATTCTTCTCCTGCTTCACGACAACATGCAAGCCGTGATCCTGACCAACGGATCAACCACAGACCAAATTCACGTATGGACAGGGGTCAAGCAAGGCTGCGTACCAAGGCTTTTCTCGATCTTCCTTGTTGCATTGCTCCATCACACCCTCAGTAAGCTCCCCGCTGGAGTGGAGCTAATCTACAGAACAAACGGGAAACTGTTCAACCTCCGTCGCCTCCAGTCCAGATCCAAGGTTGTCCCATCCTCTGTCATCGAATTACAGTATGCAGACGACGCTGCGTCTGCTCACACTCTGAGGTCGAACTCCAAACCATCGTCAACACCTTCACCGAAGTGACGAGAGCATGGGACTTACACTAAACATCCGTAAGACAAAGGTCCTCTACCAACCTGCCCCCGCCACACAGTACTGCTCCCCGATTATCAAAACCATGACGATTCCTTGGACAACGTGGAGCACTTTCCATACCTCGGGAGCCTACTGTCAACAAGTGTGCCAGTGCAGCATACAGTCGCCTGAAGAAGAGAGTGTTTGAAGACGAGGACATCAGACCGAGCACCAGGCTCATGTTCTGCAGAGCAGTAGTGAAACCCGCCCTCCTGTATGCTTCAGAAACATGGACCATATACAGCAGACACCACAAAGCACTGCAGAGGCACCACCAACGCTGCCTCCGCAAGATCCTGCAATATCATTGGCAGGATAGGCGCTTCAACGTCAGTTTTCACGCTCAGGCCAACATCCCCAGCATCGAAGCTTTGACCACGTTCGATCAGCTCCGATGGACGGGCCACATCGTGCGCATGCCTGACACGAGACTCCCAAAACAAGCGCTCTACTCTGAGCTCCCGCACGGCAAGAGAGCCCCAGGTCGGCAGAGAAAACGCTTCAAGGACACCCTCAAAGCCTCCTTGAAAAAGTGTAACATCCCCACCGACACCTGGGAATCCCTGGCCCAAGACCGGACAAAGTGGAGGATAAGCATCTGCGAAGGTGCCGAACACCTCGAGTTTCTTCTCCGGGAGCAAGTGGAAGCCAAGCACAAACAACGGAAGGAGCGCACGTCAACCCAAGCACCACATCCACCCGCCCCTTCAACCACGGTCTGCCCAACCTGTGACAGAGACTGTAGGTCCCGCATCGGACTCATCAGTCATCTGAGAACTCACTTTGAGTGTGGCAGAAAGTCATCCTCGATTGCGGGGGACTGCCTAAGAAGAACACTGCCACTTCCCCATTGCACTTTGCACGGCCTGCAACACAGCCAGCCCAGACTGCTGCCGCCCATGCAGAGTTGGTGCAGTCTGCAGCCGAGACCTCCAGGCCCAGAGCTGGTCGAGAGCGACCTTCAAGGCAATCTCTGGATCCAGTATTCAGCAGCTTTCCAGCAGCCTTGCTGCAGCCACTGGGGCCACATTACGGAGGAGCAGTAGGGTGAGAAAGGGGGAAGTGCGGAGGGGATGGAGGTCACCCTCGAAGGCCAAAAGTAGAATCTGCAAATAAATCGGGGGAATGTTTGTAGGAAAGTTCGAGGTTGTTATTATATTTGTTCAGTGTTTTGCCGTTTATCTCCATGCTGTGAGAACGAGTTTTGTTAGTTCATGAATTATTGGGTTTGTTTGTAATTGTTTGTCCTGAATTAATGAAACACAGTTTGTAAGATAAATCATTTTTTTTATTGTTACTTTACATCATTCCTGATTTCACTCATTGCAGCTTTGCCCGGCAATAGCGGGTGCGGGATGCTTTCAATGATGTGCTTCTTCATCCCAGAAGCCATTTCCTCTGTAAAGGGTTAGAATCGATGTCTTATGAGACATTTCTGAGAAGTCGCACAACACCAGGTTATAGTCCAACAGCTTTATTTGAAATCACAAGCTTTCGGAGCGCTGCTCCTTCGTCAGATGAAGTGAAGAGATGCATATAGGCACAGCATATATAGTCAGAGAACACTGCCAGATGATTACAGTTAATCTTTCTAACTGCCCTTTATCACACCTCGGCAGAGAGATAATCACGGCAATCAAAGGTGTGGATGGGGACAGGTCAGTCAGGAAAACTTTGCCATGTTCTTCACAGTCTTCAACATGTCATCGGTGCCGACGAAGAACTCGCTAAGGCCATCCCCACGCCTTCACTATTCGACTTCAAACAGCCGCCTAACCTCAAACAGACCATCGTTCGCAGAAAATTACCCAGCTTTCAGGAGAACAGCGACCACGACACCACACAACCCTGACACGGCAACCTCTGCAAGACATGCCAGATCATCAACACAGATACCATCATCACACGTGAGGACACCACCCACCAGGTACATGGTACATACCCATGTGACTCGGCCAACGTTGTCTACCTCATACGTTGCAGGAAAGGATTCCCCCGGAGCATGGTACATCGGCGAGACCACGCAGAAACTGCGACAACGTATGAACGGATACTGCACAACAATCGCCAGGCAGGAGTGTTCCCTCCCAGTCGGGGAACACTTCAGCAGTCAAGGACATTCAGCCTCCGATCTTCGGGTAAGCATTCTCCAAGGCAGCCTTCGAGACACACGACAATGCAAAATCGTCGAGCAGAAACTGTTAGCCAAGTTCAGCAACCATGAGGACGGCCTCAACCGGGATCTTGGGTTCATGTCACGCTACATGTAACCCCACCTGACGTAGAGTCATCCAGACTCGAGACGTCGTTGGCTTGTTCTCTCTACACAGATGCGGCCGGACCTGCTGTGATTTCCAGCAATTTTTTTTTTTGTTTTCCAAACAGACCCCAGCATCTGCCACATTTGACCCCTTGTGACCCCACCTCATTGTCTTTGATGTAATGTTTTCCTGACTGACCTGTTTGGGCACCATTCTCACAAAATCTTCAATCAGCCTGATTTCAATACATTTATTTCTAATCATTGTTATGAATTTGCAATTGGATCCCATGCCCGTCTGTCACAGTTCAGTGGATCTCTCAGTGAGACCCAAAGTGATTCTCTATTGCCTCCTGCTGTACTTCAGGATATACAATCCCAGCTGATTGTAACTGAAGTACTGAGGATCAGAAAATCCTTTGATATCTTCTCGTCTAATATATTCTCCACATGTTGGAAACAACAAGTGAAAAAGTACAAGGCTAAATATCTTCCATTTGCGTTCAGATACTTTACAACAGCATTCGGTGACACTTTGCCTGTGGGATAAATTGCCTTGATTCGATGCTGATAAATGCATTTAGTGGGACATTACCTGGTCAATCATCACTATTTACTTTAATTCAGAGTTCATTATTTGCAATGTTACTTGGCAAATCTTCCTTTAAATGAGCTACAATCTGTGGATTTCAGCAAAAATGCAGAAATCTCAATCTTCAAATCAGATCTGATAGCCCACATATCTTTATAACTGCAGTGCACTTGTATTTATTATCTTAGCACTTGCCCATTACATCAGTACATTTTACATGCAATTGCCTGTAATTATTGCATGCTAAGCTTGCAGTTTCTGTATTTTGCTGTTGCATTCATTTTCAGTTCTAAATAGAATGGATATTCTAATCAGGAGCAGGAATCCAAACGGGATTTTCCGCTCCCTAACACTGGGGCACAGAAGCGAATTGCACCGCTCCAAATGCTGACTGATCGCGGGACACGAAGGCTTCCTGAGAGGTTCTGGTCCTTTGTGTCCCTGGTACCTCGGGCGGTGCTTTTGTCTGTTGTGCTAAAGGTAGATCGATCATTTAATCTCTCCTTGATCAAACATCTGTTACTTTCATGTTGTATTTATTCCCATTTCATTTATTGATTCCACAATATATTCTCGATTATTCTTACAATAAACCCTGTATTCAGCTCCACAGGTAATAGCATTAGATTATATCACTGAATGACGCTCGTGAGTTGCAGATTTCACCCCGAATTCCATCAAACTGCTGCTCTTGCTCCCAGCCTGATGTATAATTTCCCTGTTTATTTCCGTTCCTCACAGTGAACTTAGTGACGATTTTGATCCTGTCTCGGGGAAAGTGCGGCCTCTCCAACTGTGTCACTCGCTACCTGGTGGCCATGGCAGCGGCGGATCTACTGCTCGTTATCCTCGACCTGATATTGAGGCACATTCCGATTGTTTATATTGAACAGTTTTATTTCGTGCTGTCAATCCCGGTGTGTAATATCCACGCCGTCCTGCTCTTCGCAGCCACAGACTGTTCTGTCTGGTTCACCGTCACTTTCACCTTTGATCGATTTGTGGCCATTTGTTGCCAGAAGCTGAAAACTAAACATTGCACCGAGAAAACGGCGGCTGTGGTCCTGGGAACAGTGACTGTGCTGAGCGGTTTAAAGAACATAATCTGGTATTTTATCTTCACAGGGTGGTATATGCTTGAGAACGACCCCTGGTTTTGTGAGGTCACAATGGATGCTTGGTTTTCACCGGTCTGGGTAACAATCGAGTTCCTTCATTATATTCTCACCCCGGGGGTCCCATTTTTTGTGATTCTGCTGCTCAATGCTGTCACCGTCAGACACATTTTAGTGTCCAGCAGAGCCCGCAGGAGACTCCGGGGTCCCAGCAGTGGGGAGAGTCCCAGAGACCCAGAGATGGAGAGCCGCAGGAAATCCATCATTTTATTGCTTGTTATCTCCGGCAATTTCATCCTGTTATGGGCAGTGTTTATGGCGTATTTTATAGGGAATCAGATGTTTTTTTTGGGGGATTCGTCTGTTCTTCTCCCATTTTATGTACAGGAACTGGGATTCATGCTGCAGCTGCTGAGTTGCTGCACAAACACTGGGATTTACGCCGTGACCCAGACTAAGTTCAGAGAGCAGTTGAAGAATGTGGGGAAATATCCCTTTACTCTGATTGTAAAATTCATTAAAGGATGAGAAGAAGCAGAGACTTTGCAGTTGAGAATTGAGAGTTCCCTGGGCCTGATATTGTGGCGCCCCGCACACACATGGCGGCTTTGGGGCCCGGCACAAAGATGGCGGCACTGGAGACCCGCACAATGATGGCGCCTCTGCGGACTCGCAGAAAGATGGCGGCGCCCGCGCACCGCAAAATGATTGCGGCTGTGGGGCCCAGCACAAAGATGGCGGCTCTGGGGCCAAGCACAAAAATGGCGACTCTGGTGACCTACACGAAGATGGCGGCTCAGCCACCTCGCACAAATATGGCGACCCTGGGGCACCGCACAAAGATAGCAACACCCTCGGCCCGCACAAAAATGAAGGCTCTGGGGACCCACACAAAGATAGCGGCTCTGGGGTCATGCACAAAATTGGGGCTAAGACGACCCGCACAAAGATGGCGTCCCTGGGGGACCGCACAATTTGGTGTCTCTGGGGACCCGCACAAAGATCGTGGCTCTGGTGCTCCGCAACATGATGGCGGCACTGGGGCCCCACACAACGATGGCAGATCTGGGGCCCAGCACAAACATGGTGGCTGTCACTCGGGGCCTTTCCCTGGCGGCGGGAGACGAGTGAGTGTCTTGAGGGCGGCAGCAGCTGGGGGCCCGGTTACTGTGAGAGCGGGCGGCGAGGCGGAGCAGCCCGGCCCGCCCCTGCCTACAGGAGCCCGAGTAAGCCATCATTGGGCTTTATAATGCTTTAAAATCATTACACCACTTTTCAGATCTTTATCAGGCTTTATAAATCATTATGACCATTAATAAAATATTATGAAGCTTTTTAAATCAGTATGACACCTAATAAATCATTTTTATAGTTAATTATTGGGATGTGGGCACCTCTGGCAAGGCCAGCATTTATTGCCCATCCCTAATTGCCCTTGAGAAGGTGGTGGTGAACCGCCTGATACAAGCGAGTGTCTTGATGGGCCATTTCAGAGTCCAGTTAAGAGTCAAACACATTGCAGTGGGTGTGGAGTCACATTTTAGCCAGACCGGGTAAGGGCGGCAGATTTCCTTCCCTAAAAGGCCTTGAGTGAACCGGATGGGTTTTTATGACAAGCCGGTACTTTCATAGTCACCATTACTGACACTAGCTTTTTATTCCAGATTTGTTTAATTAACTGAATTTAAATATCCCAACTTGTAGAATCTGAACTCTGGATCATTCATCCAGGTATCTGGTTCGCTAGTCCAGCAACATAACCAGTGTGCTACCGTACCCTTCAAATATATCGCAGTTCCTTCGTCATCACTGGGTTAAAAGCCTGATATTCATTCCGTAACAGTATTGTGGGAGCACCTTCACCACACGGACTGCAGCGGCTCAAGATGAAGGCCCAGCATTTTCTCATGGGTAACTAGGGGTGGGCAAGTGATACCGGCCTTGACAGCGTCATCCATATCCTGAGCACAAATACATTGAATTTAAATAATTGATTTTAATCCTATTTTATTATTTCTTTGATTGAAACCAGACGAGGCCTGTGATCAGAGTGGGTCCTCAAGTACGCTTTATAATTTGACAACACAACTTGTATCATCAATTCTATGGTTGTCTGATTGATACTACTCACACTTTTCCAATTGCCATATCCTTACAAACGGTGCTTGCTAAAGTAACACATATTACCAAATTTGAAGCACATGGGATTAAAGTGGGTGGTCTGGGGTATATAGTATGTAAGAGATGATTACAGTGAGGGGTGTATCACAGTGTTACAGTGAGGGGGTTGGGTTATATCTGAGTGCTACAGTGAGGGGTGTGTGGTATATCGGTTTGTTACAGTGAGGATTGGGATATGTAACAGAGGATTAAAGTGAAGGGTATATCAGAGTGTTAAAGTGAATGTTGTGGGGTATATCAGACTGTTACAGTGGGGGGTGTGGGGTATATCAGAGTAATACAATGAGCGGTGTGGGTTATATCAGCGTGTTACAGTGAGGGGTGTGGTGTATATCTGAGAGTGTTACAGTGAGTGATGTGGGGTATATCAATGTTAAAGTCAGGGGTGTTTGGTATATCAGAGTGTGAAAGTGCTGGGTGTGGTGTATAACAGAGTGTTACAAGCAGCGGTGTGGGTTTATATCAGAGTGTTGCACTGAGGGGTGTCGGGTATATCAGAGTGTTACCGCGAGCGGTTTGGAGTGTATCAGAGTGTTACAGTGAGGGGTGTGGGGTATATCAGCGTAATACAATGAGCGTTGTGGGTTATATCAGGGTGTTACGGTGAGGGGTGTGGGGTATATCACAGAGTGTTACAGTGAGGGGTGTGGGCTATATCAGAGTAATACAATGAGCGGAGTGGGTTATATCAGAGTGTTACAGTGAGGGGTGTGGTGTATATCCGAGAGTTTTAGTGAGTGGTGTGGGATATATCAGTGTTACAGTCAGGGGTGATTGATACATCAGAGTGATACAGCGAGGGATATGGAGTGTATCAGATAGTATGACAGTGAGGGGTGTGGGCTATATCAGAGTGTTACAGTGAGGGGTGTGGGGTATATCAGGTTGTTACAGTTAAGGGTGTGGGGTTTATCATCGTGTTACATTGACGCGTGCGGGATATATCAGAGAGTTACCGTGAGACATGTGGGGTATATCACAGTGCTACAGTGACGTGTGTGGGGTTTAGCAGAGTATTGCAATGAGGGGTGTGGGTTATATCAGTGTTTTACAGTGAGAGGTATCGGGTATATAAGAGGGTTACAGTTATGTTGTGGGGTATATCAGCGTGTTACAGTGAGGGGTGTGGGATAATTTAGAGTGTTACTGTGAAGGGTATGGGATATATCAGAGTTTTACAATGCGGTGTGTGGAGTAAATCAGAATCTTACAATGAGTGGAGTGGGATATATCAGAGTTGCAGAGAGGGGTGCGGGATATATCAGAGTGTTACAGTCAGGTGTGTGGAGTATTCTCAGAGTGTTACTGTGAGTGATGTGGTGTATATCAGAGTGTTAAAGCGAGGGGTGTGGAGTTTATCAGCGTGTTATAATGAGGTATGTGGTGTATATCATAGAGTTACTTTGAGTCATGTGGGTATATCACAGTGTTGCAGTGAGGTGTGTCGGGAATATCAGGGGTTACAGTGAAGCCTATGTGGTTTATCAGCGTGCCACAGTGAGGTGTGTGGGGTATATCAGAGAGTGTTATAATAGGGATTTGGGCTATATCAGAGTAATACAATGAGTGGTGTGTGTTATATCAGAGTGTTACAGTGAGGGGTGTGGTGTATATCAGAGAGTGTTAGTGAGTGGTGTGGGATATATCAGTTTTACAGTCATATTTGTTTGGTATATCATAGTGTTACAGTGAGGTGTGTGGAGTGTATCAGATAGTGTGACAGTGAGGGGTGTGGGGTATATCAGAGCGTTACAGTGAGGGGTGTTGGGTATATCAGAGTGTTACAGTGAGGCGTGTGGGGTATATCAGGTTGTTACAGTGAAGGATGTGGGTTTTATCATCGTATTACATTGACGTGTGCGGGATATATCAGAGAGTTACAATGAGACATGTGGGGTATATCACAGTGCTACAGTGAGGGATGTGGGGTTCAGCAGAGTATTGCAATGAGGGGTGTGGGGTATATCAGTGTGTTACTGTGAGTGGTAGCGTGTTACAGTGAAGGGTATGGGATATATCAGAGTGTTACAGTGCGGGGTGTGGTGTAAATCAGAGTGTTACAGTGAGTGGAGTGGGATATATCAGAGTTACTAGTGGGTTGTGGGATATATCAGAGTATTACAGTGAGGTGTGTGGGGTATTCTCAGAGTGTTACTGTGAGGGATGTGGTGTATATCAGAGTGTTAAAGTGAGGGGTGTGGAGTTTATCAGCGTGTTATAGTGAGGTATGTGGTGTATATCATAGAGTTACATTGAGTCATGTGGTATATCACCGTGTTGCAGTGAGGTGTGTGGGGAATATAAGAGGTTACAGTGAAGCGTATGTGGTTTATCAGCGTGTCACATTGAGGTGTGTGGGGTATATCAGAAAGTTACAGTGAGACATGTGGGGTATATCACAGTGTTAAAGTGAGGGGTGTGTGGTATATCAGAGTGCTACAGTGAGTGGTGTGGGTTTTATATCACAGTGTTACAGTGAGGGGTCTGGGGTATATCACAGTGTTACAGTGAGGGGTATGGGGTACATCAGTGATATATTTAGGTGTGTGTGATATATCGGAGTGCTACAGTGAGGGGTGTGGGGTATATCAGAGTGGTACAATGAAGGTTGGGTGGTTTATCAGCGTGTAACTGTGAGGTGTGTGGGGTTTATCAGTGTGTCACTGTGAAGTGTTTATCAACGTGTTACAGTGAAGGGTGTGGGAAACATCAGAATGTTACAGTGAATAGTGCGGGGTTTTCAGCGTGTTACAGTGAGGGGTGTGGGATATATCATCGTGTTACAGTGCGGGGTGTGGGGTTTATCAGCGTGTTGTTATGAGTTATGTGGTGTATATCATATGATTACATTGAGTCATGAGCGGTATATCACAGTTTTGCAGTGAGGTGTGTGAGGTATATCAGAGTGATACAGTGAAGGGTTTGGGGTATATCAGTGATACAGTGATGTGTGTGGGGCATGTCAGAGAGTTACAGCGAGACATGTGGGGTATATCACAGTGCTACAGTGAGGGATGTGGGGTATATCAGAGAGCTACAGTGAGTGGTGTGGGTTATATCAGTGTGTTACAGTGAGGGGTATGGGGTATATCAGTGATACAGTGAAGGGTGTGGGGTTTATCTGCGTGTTACAGTGAGGTGTGTGGGGTTTATAAGAGTGTTACTGTGAAAGGTGTGTGGTTCATCAGCGTGTTACAGTGAAGGGTGTGGGTATATTAGAGTTTTACAGAGAAGGGTGTGGGGTTTATCAGCGTGTTACAGTGAGGGGTGTGGGAAATATCAGATTTACAGTGTGGGGTGCGGAATATATCAGACTTTTATAGTGATGGATGTGGCGTATATCAGAGTGTTACTGTCAGCGGTGTGGGTTATATCAGTGTTACAGTGAAGTGTGTGGCGAACATCAGTGCTACATTTAGGGGTTTGGGGTATATCAGAGTGTTACAGTGAGAGTTGTCGGGTAAATCACAGTGCTCCAGCGAGGGGTGTGGGGTACATCAGAGTGTTACTGTGAAGGGTATGTGGCTTATTAGCGTGTTACAGTGAGGGGTGCGGGGTATATCAGAGTGTTACAGTGAAGGGTGTGGAATATATCAGAGTATTAAAGTGAGGGGTGTGGGATATCTCAAAGTATTACAGTGTAGGTGTGGGGCATATCAGAGTGTAACAGTGAGGGGACTGGGGTATATCAAAGTGTTACAGTGAGGTGTGTGGGGTATATGAGAGTGTTAAAATTAGGTGAGTGATGTATATCGGCCTGTTACAGTGAGAGGTATGGGGTATGTAATAGGATTTAAGTGAGGGGTATATCAGAGTGCTACAGTGAGCGATGTGGGATATATCAGATTATTACAGTGAGAGGTGTGGGTTATATCAGAGAGCTTCAGTGAGGGGCGTGAGCATATCAGAGTGTTACACAGAGGGGAGTTACGTTTATCAGTGTGTTACCGTGAGGTATAATGATGTGTTACAGTGAGGGTTGTTGGGAATATCAGAGAGTTACAGTGAGGGGTGTGGGGTTTATCAGCGTGTGACATTGAGGTGTGTGGGTTATATCAGAGAGTTACAGTAAGACATGTGGGGTTTATCACAGTGTTACAGTGAGGGGTGTGGGGTTTCTCAGAGTTTTACACTGAGGTGTGTGCGGTATATCAGAGTGTTACTATGAAATGTGTTGGGTTTAGCAGAGTCTTACAATGAGGGGTGTGGTGTTATCAGTGTGTGACTAAGAGAGTTATCGGGTATATCAGAGTGTTACAGTGAAGGGTGTGTGGTTTATCAGCTTGTTACAGTGTGGGGTTGGGATATATCAGTTACAGTGAGGGGTGTGGGATACATCAGAGTGTTACAGTGAGTGGAGTGGTGTATATCAGAGTGTTACAGTGAGGGGTGTGGGATATATCAGAGTTACAGTGAGGGGTGTGGGATCAATCAAAGTGTTTCAGTGAGGGGTGTGAGGTTTATCAGCGTGTTGTAGTAAGGTGGTTGGTGTATATCATAGAGTTGCATTGAGTCATGTGGGTTAGAACACAGTTTTGCAATCAGGAGTGTGAAGTATATCAGATTGTTACAGTGAGGGGTATGGGGTATATCAGTGATACAGTGAAGGGTGTGGGGTTTATCTGCGTGTTACAGTGAGGTGTGTGGGGTTTATAAGAGTGTTACTGTGAAAGGTGTGTGGTTCATCAGCGTGTTACAGTGAAGGGTGTGGGTATATTAGAGTTTTACAGAGAAGGGTGTGGGGTTTATCAGCGTGTTACAGTGAGGGGTGTGGGAAATATCAGATTTACAGTGTGGGGTGCGGAATATATCAGACTTTTATAGTGATGGATGTGGCGTATATCAGAGTGTTACTGTCAGCGGTGTGGGTTATATCAGTGTTACAGTGAAGTGTGTGGCGAACATCAGTGCTACATTTAGGGGTTTGGGGTATATCAGAGTGTTACAGTGAGAGTTGTCGGGTAAATCACAGTGCTCCAGCGAGGGGTGTGGGGTACATCAGAGTGTTACTGTGAAGGGTATGTGGCTTATTAGCGTGTTACAGTGAGGGGTGCGGGGTATATCAGAGTGTTACAGTGAAGGGTGTGGAATATATCAGAGTATTAAAGTGAGGGGTGTGGGATATCTCAAAGTATTACAGTGTAGGTGTGGGGCATATCAGAGTGTAACAGTGAGGGGACTGGGGTATATCAAAGTGTTACAGTGAGGTGTGTGGGGTATATGAGAGTGTTAAAATTAGGTGAGTGATGTATATCGGCCTGTTACAGTGAGAGGTATGGGGTATGTAATAGGATTTAAGTGAGGGGTATATCAGAGTGCTACAGTGAGCGATGTGGGATATATCAGATTATTACAGTGAGAGGTGTGGGTTATTTCAGAGGTGTGTGGGTTATATCAGAGAGTTACAGTAAGACATGTGGGGTTTATCACAGTGTTACAGTGAGGGGTGTGGGGTTTCTCAGAGTTTTACACTGAGGTGTGTGCGGTATATCAGAGTGTTACTATGAAATGTGTTGGGTTTAGCAGAGTCTTACAATGAGGGGTGTGGTGTTATCAGTGTGTGACTAAGAGAGTTATCGGGTATATCAGAGTGTTACAGTGAAGGGTGTGTGGTTTATCAGCTTGTTACAGTGTGGGGTTGGGATATATCAGTTACAGTGAGGGGTGTGGGATACATCAGAGTGTTACAGTGAGTGGAGTGGTGTATATCAGAGTGTTACAGTGAGGGGTGTGGGATATATCAGAGTTACAGTGAGGGGTGTGGGATCAATCAAAGTGTTTCAGTGAGGGGTGTGAGGTTTATCAGCGTGTTGTAGTAAGGTGGTTGGTGTATATCATAGAGTTGCATTGAGTCATGTGGGTTAGAACACAGTTTTGCAATCAGGAGTGTGAAGTATATCAGATTGTTACAGTGAGGGGTATGGGGTATATCAGTGATACAGTGAAGGGTGTGGGGTTTATCTGCGTGTTACAGTGAGGTGTGTGGGGTTTATAAGAGTGTTACTGTGAAAGGTGTGTGGTTCATCAGCGTGTTACAGTGCAGGGTGTGGGTATATTAGAGTTTTACAGAGAAGGGTGTGGGGTTTATCAGCGTGTTACAGTGAGGGGTGTGGGAAATATCAGATTTACAGTGTGGGGTGCGGAATATATCAGACTTTTATAGTGATGGATGTGGCGTATATCAGAGTGTTACTGTCAGCGGTGTGGGTTATATCAGTGTTACAGTGAAGTGTGTGGCGAACATCAGTGCTACATTTAGGGGTTTGGGGTATATCAGAGTGTTACAGTGAGAGTTGTCGGGTAAATCACAGTGCTCCAGCGAGGGGTGTGGGGTACATCAGAGTGTTACTGTGAAGGGTATGTGGTTTATCAGCGTGTTTTTCAGAGTGTTACAGTGAGGGGTGTGGGGTATATCAGAGTGTTACAGTGAGGGGTGTGGGGTATATCAGAGAGCTTCAGTGAGGGGCGTGAGCATATCAGAGTGTTACACAGAGGGGAGTTACGTTTATCAGTGTGTTACCGTGAGGTATAATGATGTGTTACAGTGAGGGTTGTTGGGAATATCAGAGAGTTACAGTGAGGGGTGTGGGGTTTATCAGCGTGTGACATTGAGGTGTGTGGGTTATATCAGAGAGTTACAGTAAGACATGTGGGGTTTATCACAGTGTTACAGTGAGGGGTGTGGGGTTTCTCAGAGTTTTACACTGAGGTGTGTGCGGTATATCAGAGTGTTACTATGAAATGTGTTGGGTTTAGCAGAGTCTTACAATGAGGGGTGTGGTGTTATCAGTGTGTGACTAAGAGAGTTATCGGGTATATCAGAGTGTTACAGTGAAGGGTGTGTGGTTTATCAGCTTGTTACAGTGTGGGGTTGGGATATATCAGTTACAGTGAGGGGTGTGGGATACATCAGAGTGTTACAGTGAGTGGAGTGGTGTATATCAGAGTGTTACAGTGAGGGGTGTGGGATATATCAGAGTTACAGTGAGGGGTGTGGGATCAATCAAAGTGTTTCAGTGAGGGGTGTGAGGTTTATCAGCGTGTTGTAGTAAGGTGGTTGGTGTATATCATAGAGTTGCATTGAGTCATGTGGGTTAGAACACAGTTTTGCAATCAGGAGTGTGAAGTATATCAGATTGTTACAGTGAGGGGTGTGGGGTATATCAGAATTCTACAGTGAAGGATGTGGGGTTTATCAGCGTGTTACAGTGTGGTGTGTGGGGTATATCAGGGAGTAACAGTGAGACATCTGGGGTATATAACAGCGTTTCAGTGAGGGGTGTGGTGTATATCAGAGTGTTACAGTGAAAGGTGTGGGGTTTATCAGAGTTTTACAGTGAGGGGTGTTGGGTATATCAGAGTGTTACAGTGAAGGGTGTGGGTTTTATCAACGTGTTGCAGGGAAGGATGTGGGGTTTATCAGCGTGCTACAGCGAGGGGTGAGGGATATAACAGAGTTACAGTGAGGGCTGTGTGATATATCAGAGTGTTACTGTGACCGGTGTCCTATATATCACTGTTATAATGAGGGTTGTGGAGTATATCAGAATGTTACAGTGAGAGATGTCGGGTAAATCACAGTGTTACAGCGAGTGATGTGGTGTATATCAGCGTGTTCCTGTGGAGGGTATGGTGTTTATCAGCGTGTTACAGTGAGGAGTGTGGGGTATATCAGTGTGTTACAGTGAAGGGAGTGGGGCGTATCAGTGTGCTGCAGTGAGGGGTGTGGAATATATCGGAGTATTACTGTGAGAGTTTTGGGGTATATCAGAGTGTTACATTGAGGCGTGTGGGGTCTATCAGAGTGCTTAAGTGAGGTGTGAGGGGTATACCAAAGTGTTACAGTGAGTTGTGTGCGTTATATCAGAGTTTTAAAATGAGGTGAGTGAGGTATATCGGCCTGTTGCAGTGTGAGGTTTGGGGTATGTAAAAGGATTTAAGTGAAGGTTATATCAGAGTGTTAAAGTGAATGCTCTTGGGTATATCAGGGTGTTACAGTGAGCGGTGTGGTATCTATCAGATTATTACAGTGAGAGGTGTGGTGTATTTAAGAGTGTTACAGTGATGGGTGTGGGGTATATTAGAGTTTTACAGTGAGGGGTGTGGGGTATATCAGTGTGCTTAAGTGAGGGGTGTGGGTATATCAGAGTGTTACAGTGAGGGGAGTGACTTATATCTGAGTTACGACGAAGGGTTTCGACCTGAAACGTTAACTCTGTTTCTCTCTCCACGGATGTTGCCTGGCCTGCTGAGTTTTTCCAGCGTTTTCTGTTGTAATTTCGGATTTACAGCATCCGCAGTATTTTGCTATCGTTACAGGCAGGGGTGTTTTATATATCAGAGTGTTACAGCGAGGAATATAACGTATGTCAGGGAGTGTTACAGTGTGGGGCGTGGGGTATAACGGTGTGTTACAGTGAGAGGTTTGGGGTATGTAAGAGAGAGTTACAGTCAGGAGTGTGGGATATATCAGTGTATCACAGTCAGGGGTGTGGTTTATATCAGAGTGTTATAGTTAGGTGTGTGGGGTACATCAGAGTGTTACAGTGAGGGGTGTGGGTATATCAGAGTGTTACAGTGAGGGGTGTGGGCATATCAGAGTGTTATAATTTGGTGTGTGGGATACATCAGAGTGTTACAGTGAGGGGTGTGGGTATATCAGAGTGTTTCAGTGAGGGGTGTGGTTTATATCAGAGAGTTATAGTTTGGTGTGTGGGTTATATCAGAGTGTTACAGTGAGGGGTGTGGGTATATCAGAGTGTTACAGTGAGGAGTGTGGGCTTTATCAGGTTATTATAGTGATGGGTGTGGGTTATATCAGAATGTTACAGTGAGGGTTGTGGGGTGTATCATCAGAGTGTTGCAGTGAGGGGAGTGGGATATATCAGCGTGTTAAAGTGAGGTGAGTGGGATATATAGGTCTGTTACAGTGTAAGGTTCGGGATATGTACGAGAGGATTAAAGTGAGGGTTATATCAGAGTGTTAAAGTGAATGATGTTGGGTATATCATAGTATTACAGTGAGGTGAGTGGAGCACTACTCTGTATCTAACCCAAGCGTTTTGTGGTATTTAAGAAAGTGGGATGTATCTGAGTGTTGCACTGTTGGGTGCTGGGTAGATCAGAGTGTTGTAAGGTATACCAGAGTGTTACAGTGAGGGTTGTGGGGTTTATCAATGTGTTAAAGTGAGGTGAGTGCCGCAACACTCTGTATCTAAACCATGTGTACCTTCTTGATCCGATGAACGATCAATGAACTGAAACGTTAACTCTGTTTCTCTCTCCACGTATGCTGCCTGACCTGCTGAGTATTTCCAGCATTTTCTGCTTTTACTTCAGATTTCCAGCATCCGCAGTATTTTCCTTTTGTGCGCCTTCCTGGAATTGTTTGGTGGGACAGTAAAGAGGGAGCTTTAAGAACATAAGAACATAAGAAATAGGAGCAGCTGTAGGTCATTTGGCCCTTCGAGCCTGCTCCGCCATTCAAGATGATCATGACTGATCTTTTACCTCAACTCCACTTTCCTGCACTATCCCCATATCCCTTGAATCCCTCAATATTCAAAAGTCTTACGATCTCTGTGTTGAATATACTCAACGACTGAGCCCCCACAGCCCTTTGGGCTAGAGAATTCCAAAGATTTACCAACCTCTGAGGGAAGAAATTTCTCCTCATCTCAGTCGTAAATTGCCGACCACTTATTCTGAGACTGTGACCCCTGGTTCTAGACTCCCCAGCCAGGGGAAACATCCTCCCTGCATTTACCCTGTCCAGCCCTGTAAGAATTGTGTATGTTTCAATGAGATAACCTCGCATTCTTCCAAACTCTAGAGAATATAGGCCTAGTCTACTCAATCTCTCCTCATAGGACAATCTGCCCATCCCAGGAACCAGTCTGGTGAACCTTCGTTGCACTACCTCTATGACAAGTATATCCTTCCTTAGGTAAGGAGACCAAAACTGTACGCAATACTCCAGGTGTGGTCTCACCAGGGTCCGATATAATTGCAGTAAGACGTCTTTACTTTGATACTCAAATTCTCTTGTAATAAAGGCCAACATACCACTTGCTTTCCTAATTGCTTGCTATAGCTGCAGGTTAACGTTCAATGATTCGTGTAGAAGGAGACCCAGGTCCTTCTGAACACCGACATTTCCTAATCTCTCACCATTTAAAAAATACTCTGCTTTTCTATTTTTCCTACCAAAGTGGATAACTTCACATTTCTCCGCATTATATTCCATCCACATATTATGTCCACGTAAGTTATTAGAATATTAATCACAAAGCAACTAGACAATCAACAGATATAAAGTGCTGTAGTTCTTTATTTGGCAGTATTAAAAATAACTGAACAAAATGGGTATCCATATTTGCAACTTCAATCAATAACATTAATAAATGTTGTCTTCTTGAACCAGCACACCCACCATGTAACATATCAGAAATGCAGCTCTTATTCACAAGAGTAGAAAAGCACATACAAAATTTGCGTCACTGAATAAAAAACAAAAAATAGGAAAAGCTGTGATTTAACAGAAATAAACATTTGTCTTTCTTCCTGGACAGGAGAACCGGTCAGACTGACTTGGAAATGTTTACTCATATGTTGACGTAAAGATTTATAATTTACGAATTTCACATCTAAGGTTTTTCTCTCAAACATTCTGCCGAATATTAATCTCTGCTCTTATCAAGAAAAGTGTTGAATTATTTTAGATACTTCGCAATTAAAAGCAGGAAACAAACTTCATTGTCCTCTCAAATTTTAATCTTCTATTTCAAACATTCTAAACAAATCGAATTGTACGTTATCAGTTTAATCAAAGCATTTTCTGTGTCTTTCTCAATAAACAAAGACTGGTTTCTTCTAAAGTAGCTTCCTGCAATTTGTATACATCATTACATAACTCTTGTTTCTATTAACACTGCACTAAATGTTTAAGAGGAAATCTATATTTACATTATTCCTGCGACTTGTTCGGACTATAGAAAACAGACAAAATAAAATGGTTCGTGTTTTTCCTCTTTTTTGGTTCTCTTCCTAAATGCCTTAATGGCATATTTTTAAAACGTCATTTAAAAGTAATATGTAACTCCTACAAATCCTCCTCTGCCCTCCACCTCCTCACACCATGGTTGCATGTTTGTGTAAAGCTGCTCACTTCATTCGATCGCTTAAAATCAGATCTTGAGATATTTCAATTTTAAGACATTTTAAGCAATTCACAGCCTCTTTAAAAGCGTTTGGACTATAAGACCTGGTTGAAACTTGTTTAGGTGAGGGGCAAATTGGCTTTTGCTTCAGTCTCTTCCAAAATCATGTTCGAAACTTAGGGGGACAAAGTGTTTTTAACACTCATTTTTTGTGAAAAATTCATTAAAAATCTTTATATTCTTTCAAGTCTCATTGCAGCTTTGACAGAAGAAGTTGCTCCAAGTTTCTCCTTCCCCCGTCAATGCTGTCGTTAAACATACGACAAAATATAATAAAATAAAGTCTGATTCCAAACGGAGCTCAAATCAGAAAGTGAATAAAGTGGTTAAACTTCCTAAGAAGGCGGTGAGGTTTTCTCTCCCCAGCCTTGGCGATGAGTTGGGATCAGTTTTTGGAGATGTTGTTTCCTGTTTTTCTGCTGCCGTTCCCTCCGCCTCTTAGACTCTGAGGTACAAACGGGAGCACAAACTTTTTCCCCTCTGTCGCAACATGATTTAAATAACCCTGATAAACTATTTCAAAAAGGGGACAAGCCCTGGCAAAATTGAACTGGAACGTACCAAAAAACATTCAACATCACTTTCCCGGATCTTTTTACGGCTTTATAAAATTTACTGAATTAAAAAAAAAATCTCATATTTATGTTTCACCGAGGCGCTAAAAAAAGGTTCATCTCGCCTCCTTCCCGCGGCCATTGTACCATTGTATAGGCGCTGCGCCTCCACCTGTGTTGCTCCAAAGTGCGGCCGCCGCTCAGTCCCCGGGAACGGACTAAACGCGTCTCCGCAGTAAAAGTACTGAAGAATCCCGAGACAACGCTCGCCGGGTTCCAGGGCTCCGAATCTCAGCAAATGTTGTTCCAATTCGGATCGGCTCTGTGAGTTCACAAACGGCTCTGTGAGGATTCGCGGGTCATTGGGTATTGGGCCCCTCCGCCCGCTCCAGCTCACTGCGCGGCCTGTGAATTTCAGTGCGCGGGACCTTACAGATCGGCGCGCACCCACGCACCTTCCAGGGAACATTGCTCAACAGGTCAAGCAACATCTGTGGAGAGAGAAACAGAGTTAATGTTTCAGGTCGATGACCTTTCATCAGAACTGGAAAATGTTACAGACGTAACAGATTTTAAGCAAGTACAGAGGCAGGGAAAGTGGGGGGCGGATGGGAGGAAAGAACAAAAGGGAAGGTCTATGTTGTACTTGTCTTGGGTGTGTTAGGTGGGATTGGGTAGCGGGAGCTTTACTCATGCTGTACTTGGATTGGGAGAATTTGATGGCACAGTGCGGAGGGAGTTTTACCTAATACCTAACCGGTGCTGTACCTGCCGTGGAAATCTTATATGAGGCAGTGTAGAGGAAGCTTTAACCTGTTTCTAACCCATGCTGTACCTGCTCTTGGAGTATTTGAAGGGGCAGTGTAGAAGGAACTTTAATCTATTACATTACATATTATTTACAGTGCAGACACAGGTCATTCGGTCCAACAGGCCCATGCCGGTGTTTATGCTCCACACGAGTCTCCTCCCACCAGACTTCGTCTCACATCCTTCTATTTCTTTCTCCCTCATGTAATTATCCAGCTTCCCCTAAAATGAATCTATGCTATTTGCCTCAACTATTCCATGTGGTAGCGAGTTCCACATTCTCACCACTCTCTGGGTAAAGATGTTTCTCCTGAATTTCATGTTGGATTTATTAGTGACTATTTTATATTGATGGCCATTAATTAATCAAATCCCTGTACCTGCCCTGGGAGTGTTTGATGAGACAGTATAGCAGGAACTTTACTCTGTTTCTAACCAGTGCTTAACCTAATCGGGCAATGTAGAAGGAGCTTTACTGTTTATCTAACTGCTGCTACACCTGCCTTGGGAGTGTTTGATGGGGACAGTGAAGCGCAACCTTCACTCTGTATTTTTTATGAAGTAACTAGGGATAATCATATATTGGAACTAATGTTTAGTCGTGAACTTGACCTCGTATCGGGCCTCCATGTGGGGGAACTTCTGGTCAACAGTGACCCCAGCATTCTACGGTTCCAATTAACTAGTAGAGCTAAAGGTACTGAGAACCTGCAACTCATACAAGATTTCAGAAGAGCAAACCTCACCAAAATGGCAGATGATTTGTAATGGGTAAATTGGCTAATGAGACCGATGTACAATATAAAGGCAAGTTTTTAAGAGCAAGAAAAAAAAGGTGGAAAAAATATGTAGCCAAATTCAAAAGATGGAAATGTGTTAAGAAAAAGCCAAGGTGGCTGACTGGCTAATGGAAAAAAGGATTGTAGACAACTGTGGAAACAAGGGAAAAGCTTTTTCAGTTGTGAAGAGTAGGAGAATTACCAAAGTCTTCACCCTTGAAGATGATGCTCAACTATTAGCATTTAATAATGCTACTAACAAAGCCAGTATTAACATAGATGAACAGATGATTTTAGAAAGAATTAACAACTTGAAAATAGATGGAGCAGCCGGGCCGGATGATATCCACTCGAGAGTTCTCAGGGAGATGGGGCATGTGCTGTACATGCACCGAGCCTGTATTTTTAATAGCTCACTGCACTCTGGGACGGTTACTATAGACTGGAAGGAGGCTAAAGTAGTCCACATCTTTAAAAAAGGTGACAAGACAGACCCGGGTAACTATAGGTCCATTAGTTTAAAATCAGTAATAGGTGAGATGCTTGAAGGAATCATTGCAGATGCAATATATGAATACTTGGATAAAGAGGGACATATTCGGGACACCCAACATGGCTTCATAAAAAGGCGGTCATGTCTTACAAATCTAACTGTATTTTTTGAAGAAGTTACAAAGTTGGTGGATCAGTGAAGTCCAGTAGTTATTGTCTACTTAGATTACCAAAAAGCCTTTGCTAAGGTACCGCATAAGAGGCTTCTCTATAAGATCAAAGCCTCTGGTATTAGTGGTAATATATTGAGCTGGATTCAGAACTGGCTGGCAGGAAGTCGGGAAAAGTTGTTATAGATGGATTTCGATCTGTTTGGAGACCGGTCACCAGTGGTATCCCGCAGGGATCAGTGTTGGGACCGTTGTTCTTTGCTATTTTTATTAATGATCTGGATGTATGGTGTTCGGGGCACAATCTGCAAATTTGCAGATGATAACAAGATCTGTGCGAATGTTAGAACTGTAGATGATGCTCGTCTGCTTCAGGCAGATCTTAATATGTTGGGTGATTGGGTTCAAGACTGGAAAATAATGTATAACTTAGATACGAGCAGTGTTATGCATCTGGGCAGGGCAAATGTTCAACTTTCATACACACTTCAGGGAAAGGTATTAAAGATGGTGGAGATAGAAAGAGATTTGGTCATTCTAGTGCATACATTCTTAAAGATACATGAGCAATGCCGTGTCGCGATAGTTAGAGTAAATAGGGTGTTGGGGTGTATCCGTAGGAAAATTGAGTACAAGGCGAGCCAGACTGTTTTGTCCTTGTACAAGACCTTAGGCAGGCCGCACTTGGAATACCGTGTCTAGTTTTGGTCTCCTCAAATGGTGGGTGTTATTAAAGCTTTGGAAAGGGTGCAGAGGAGGAGCCGCTAGACTAATTCCCCGTCTAAAGCATCTTAGTTATCAAGGTAGGCTAAAAGATTCGGGACTTTCTACCTTAGAGAAGCGTAGACTTAGGGGAGAACTGATTGAGGTTTTTAAGATAATGAAGCGAATAGATTGTGAACGTGGAACGCTGAATTCCTTCAAGCGAGAGCTGGATTTTTTTCCGGCTGGGGCGTAGATCACCTCTTACAGAAGCGGGGTACTGCAGGGAATTCAGGTCCAGAGTGATCTCTTGGACTAGCTTCCATCGCCTCGATGGGTCGGAGAGGAATGTCCCAGATTTATTTTCCCCAAATTGGCCTAGGTTTTTCCCTCTCCTAGGAGATCAAATGATTTAGGGTGGGGTGGAGTTTATATGTTGTGATATACAAGGGACTGCAATTGTGTGGGGCAGGCTCGATGGACTAGATAGTCTTTACCTGACCGTCATTGTTTGTATGTTCGTATGTATTTTCTGTCGCGTGCTGTACCTGTCCTGGGAGTGTTTGATGGGGCTGTGTAGAGGGAGATATACCCTTTATCTAACCCATGCTGTACCTACCCTAACAGAGGCAGGGAGACAGAGAGAGAGAGAGAGAGAGAGACAGAGAGAGAGAGAGAGAAAGAGAGAGAGAGAAGCAGAGAGAGACTGGCAGACAGAGTGAGGGTGGCAGAGAGAGAGGAGGTCAGCGAGAGAGAGGGAGAGACAGACAAAGACAGAGAGAAAGAGGGAGAGAAGCAGAGAGAGAGAGTGTTGGAGAAAGTGAGGGGGGCAGAGAAGAAGATCTGAGAGAGAGAGAGGGAGAGAGAGAGAAAGGGAAAGAAAACCGGAGATTGAAGGACAAAGTGATAGAGCGACAGAGAGCGTTTGTTGGGACAGAGTAGCAGGTGTTTTTCTCTGTATCTAACCCACGCTGTATACCCTGACAATCCCACTCAGAATCTTATATATTTCAATGAGATCTCCTCTCATTCTTCTAAACTCCAGAGAGTATAGAACCCGTCTACTCAATCTCTTATCATAGGACAACCCTTTCATCCCAGGGATCAATCTAGTGAACCTTCATTGCACAGCCTCTAAGGCAATAATGTCCTTCCTCAGATTAGGAGACCAAAACTATGCACAGTAGGTTTGGTCTCGCCAAATCCTTGTACAATTGAAGTAAGGCTTCCTTACTCTTGTACTCCAACCCCTTGCAACAAAGGCCAACATACCATTGCCTTCCTAATTGCTTGTTGTACCTACATGCTAAATTTCGGTATTTCCTGTACGAAGACACCTAAATCTCTCTGAACACTAACATTTAATAGTTTCTCACCATTTAAAAATATTATTTTTTTCTATTCTTCCTACCAAAGTGAATAACCTCACATTTCTCCGCATTATACTACATCTGCCACCTTATTGCCCACTCACTTAACCTGTCTATATCAATTTTCAGCCTCTTTCTGTGCTCCTCACAGCATACTGTCCCAACTAGTTCTGTATTGTCAGCAAACTTGGTTACATTGCACTCGGTCTCTTCATCTAAGTCATTAATATGGATTGTAAATAGCTGAGGCCCAAGCACGGATTCTTCCGGCAACCCACGTGTTATAGCCTACCGACTGGAAAATGACCTGTGTATGCCAACTCTCTTTATCTCTCTTTCTCTCTGTCTCCCTGCCTCTGCCGGAGCAGGTACAGC
The DNA here is from genome assembly GCA_030390025.1 of Squalus acanthias. Lineage (NCBI taxonomy): Eukaryota > Metazoa > Chordata > Chondrichthyes > Squaliformes > Squalidae > Squalus > Squalus acanthias. The sequence goes on from JASTWF010000451.1 coordinate 289,406, forward strand.
ACGGCTTAGATGCAGAGTAAATATCTCTCTGTTTTCTGTCCGTTAACCTATCCTCTATCCAAGCAAATATATTACCCCCAACCCCATGAGTACTTACCTGCAAGAAATGGTTTGCAAGAACTATGCAGAAGCACGACACGTCCAGCTCGTCCGTCAGCCCTGCGGCCAACGTAACCGAATCAGTGGTGTGGGTCAGTGTTTCCAGCGGCTTCCAGTTGCACTGCAGTTGTGTAATGGGCTAAATGTTGCCCCTATCAGTTAAAGGTTCTTCCCTAAACTCATCCTATTGTCAGCGAGGTAGACTTTACGTGTCGTGGTGCTTCGTGCAAGGGGAAATCTGGAACTCGCTTCCCCCAAAAAGGCTGTGGATGTTTTCAAGACCGAAATCGATCGATTTTTGGGGGGTAAGGGTATCGAGGTGCTATTAGGAATTTGTGGCGGAGATCAGAATTCTACCAGCTATTTAATGTTTACGTTAAGTTCTACATTTTGCTGAACTGCTCATGTGGTTTTTCTTATATTTATTTTTAACCTGTTTTTATTCCCAGACTTCTGCTCCGAGTCCGAAAACCCATCTTTACTTTGCGAGGTCACAAAAGGGCATTGCAGTTTCAATGGGAGAAAAGCAGTTTGACAAAGGATGAAGTAGTCACTCCTTGTAACACACAAAACGCCAAACAAACTACAATACAGCACTCCAGCTTGATTTGTGGCGGTGTGGCATTCTGTGACAAATAGGGCCTTTATAAAACACTGGTTAGGCCCCAGCTGGAGTGCTGTGTTCAGTTCTGGGCACCAAACTTCAAGGAAGGTTGTCAAGACCTTGGAGAGGGTGCAGACGAGATTTACTAAACTTGCATAGAATTAAATAGAATTACATAGCATACACTGCACAGAAACAGGCCATTCGGCCCAACCAGTCCATGCCAGCGTTTATGCTCCACTCGAATCTCCTCCCATCCTTCCTCATCTAAATCTATCAGCATAACCCTCTAATCCCTCCACCCTCATATGATTATCTAGCTTCCCATTGAATGCATCTCTTGTCTTCACCTCAACTACTCCCTGTGGTAGCTTGCTCCATATTGGACAAAGTGAGGCCATCACCCTGAGGCTGCACCCAATGGGCTCACGTGAGTTTGTGTCTGTTTATTACCCCGGGGTGTAATTTACTCTCGGAAACCCTGGGTTTTTGGTGCCTTGTGTTAACTTGTTCCTGTTGGATTGCGGCCCTTGAGTTTTAAAGAAGTTTAAAGCCTGGGGTTAAAGTGACACAAACACGTTAACCCGCGGAACTGGACAGAGAGAGCCCCTACCCTGAGTGGAAATTAAAGTTAGCAACGTAAACCTGTGGAAAGCCTGTTATAATTCCAGACTACTGCTTCTGTTTCCAGTCAGTTTGATGAATTTGACGTTAAGTGATATGCGCGGTGGCCATTTTAAGTGAAATCTCTCCGTGGCGGGCATTTTGAGCGACAGCTATTCGTGGCAGCGATTTTATGCAATATCCGTAGCGGCAATCTTATGTAATATGCGTGGATACCATTTTAAGTGTCACTGGTTCGGGCCATTTAAGTAATATACTTTAAAATCATTACACCACTTTACAAATCCTTATTACCCTTTATAAATCATTATGACCATTAAAGAAACATTATGATGCTTTATAAATCATTATGACATAGAAACATAGAAACATAGAAGATAGGAGCAGAAGTAGGCCATTCGGCCCCTCGAGCCTGCTCCGCCATTCGATGAGATCATGGCTGATCATCCAAACTCAGTACCCTGTACCTGCCTTTTCCCCATATCCCTTAGTACCTTTATCTTTGAGAAATATATCGAACTAATTCTTGAATATATTTAATGAATTGGCCTCAACTACCATCTGTGGTAGATTCCACAGGTTCACCACTCTCTGGGTGAAGAAATTCTTCCTCATTTCTGTCCTAAATGGCTTACCCCTTATCCTTAGATTATGACCCCTGGTTCTGGACTCTCCGACCATCGGCAACATTCTTCCTGCATCTAGTTTGTCCAGACCTGTCAGAATTTTACATGTTTCGATGAGATCCCCTCTCATTCTTCTATACTCCAGCGAGTATAAGCCCAATCGACCCAATCTCTCCTCATATGTCATTCCTGCCATGCCAGGTATCAGCCTTGTGAATTTCGCTGAACTCCTTCCATGGAAAGAACATCCTTCCTCAGATAAGGCGACCAAAACTGCACACAGTACTCAAGGTGTGGTCTCACCATGGCCCTGTACAACTGCAGCAGGACATCCCTGTTCCTATACTCAAACCCTTTCGCTATGAAAGCCAACATACCATTTGCCTTTTTCATCGCCTGCTGCACCTGCATGCTTACCTTCAGCGACTGGTGCACAAGGACACCCAGGTCTCGTTGCACTACCTCTTCTCCCAATCTACTGCAATTCAGATAATAGTCTGCCTTTCTGTTTTTGACAGCAAAGTGGATAACCTCGCATTTATCCACATTATATTGCATCTGCCACGCTTCTGCCCACTCACCCAACCTGTCCAAATCATGCTGGAGTTTCTTGGTATCCTCCTCGCAGCACACACGCCCACCCAGCTTTGTGTCATCTGCAAACGTGGATATATTACATTCAGTTCCCTTATCTAGATCATGAATGTATATTGTGAATAGCGGGGGTCCAAGGACCGATCCCTGCGGTACCCCACTAGTCACTGCCTGCCACTTCGAAAAAGACCCATTACTTCCTACTCTCTGCTTTCTGTCTGCCAACCAGTTCTCTATCCAAGTCAATACCTTGCCCCCAATCCCATGTGCCGTAACTTTACACGCTAATCTCTTACGCGGGACCTTATCAAAAGCCTTTTGAAAGTCCAAATACACCACATCTAATGGTGCTCCCTTATCTATTTTCCCAAATACATCCTCCAAAAATTCCAGTAGATTAGTCAAGCACGATTTACCTTTTGTAAATCCATGTTGACTTTGTCCGATCCTGTCACTGTTTTTCAAGTGCTCAGCTATTACATCCTTTATAATGGACTCTAGCATTTTACCCACTACCGATGTCAGGCTTACCGGTCTGTAATTACCCGCTTTCTCTCTACCAACATTTTTGAACAGTGGGATAACATTAGCTTCCCTCCAATCCATGGGTACAGTTCCAGATTCCATCGAATGTTGGAAGATGATCAGCAATGCATCTACTATATCTAGGGCCACTTCCTTAAGTACCCTAGGATGTAGATTATCAGGCCCTGGGGATTTATCAGCCTTCAATCCTGTCAATTTCCCGAACACCATTTCCCTTCAAATACTGATTTCTTTCAGTTCCTCCCTTTCATCAGACCCTATGTTCTCCAACATCTCTGGGAGGTTATTTGTGTCCTCCTTTGTGAAGACAGAACCAAAATATGCATTTAACTGGCCTGCTATTTCTTTGTTCCCCATTATAACTTCTCCCGTTTATGACTGCATGGGACCTACACTTGATTTCACTAATCTTTTTCTCTTCACATATCTATTAAAGCTCTTACAGTCAGTATTTATGTTCCCTGAAAGCTTACTTTCATATTCTATTTTCCCCTTCTTAATTAATCCCTTTGTCCTCCTTTGTTGAATCCTAAACTGCTCTCAATCCTCAGGTTTACCGCTTTTTCTGGCCAATTTATATGCCCTCTCCTTGGATCTTATGCTATCCCTAATTTCCCTTTTTAGCCACGGTTGCGTCACCCTTTTTGTTTTATTCTTATGCCACACTGGGATAAACAAATTATGTAGTTCATCCATGCAGTCTTTGAATGTTTGCCATTGCCTATCCACTGTCAACCCTTTGAGTGACATTCCCCAAACAATCCTGCCCAATTCGCGCATCATACCATTGTAGTTTCCTTTATTAAAATTCAGGACCCTAGTCTCTGATTCAACTGCTTCACTCTCCATCCTAATGAATAATTCTATCATATTATGATCACTCTGACCCAAGGGGCCTCGTACAACAAGATTGCTAATTAATCATTTCTCGTTAAATAATACCCAGTCTAAGATGGCATGATCTCTGGTTGGTTCCTCGACATATTGTTCCAGAAAACCATCCCGTAAATATTCTAGGAATACCTCCTCCACAGTATTTGTACTAATTTGGTTAGCCCAAACTATATGTAAATTAAAGTTACCCATGATGACTGCTGTGCCCTTAGTGCATGCTTCGCTCATTTCCCTTGTAATGCCATCACCAACCTCCGTATTACTGTTTGGAGGTCTATACACCACTCCCACTAACGTTTTCTGCCCCTTGTTATTTCTCAGTTCTACCCATACAGATTCTGTATCATCAGAGCTAATATCCTTCCTTTCAATTGTGTTAATCCCCTCCTTAACCAGCAATGCTACCCCACCTCCCTTTCTTTTTTGCCTATCTTTCCTAAATATTGGGCCGAAAATTGATCCCGGGACGCGAGAGTACGCATTGCGTACTCTCGCGTATTCCCACTCCAATTGCCGGTTTTCTGCATGCCCTGCGCATGCGCTGAAAACCGGCAATTGCTCTTCTGAAAAGGGGGCGGGTCCTGGGTGCATCGCGTGCGCGCTACAGGCTGCGCGCACGCTGTGCACTTCATGCTTTGGACGCGCAGGTAAGTCGGGAAGATTTTGGAAATGTAAAAAGGAGGAGTAAGACCCGCTGTTAAGAAGGTAAGTAGTGAATTAAGTATTTTTTAGAATTTTTGTTTACAGGTATATCTTTTTTAGAGACTTTAAAGACAGGTAAGTTTATTTTTATAACTTTTTAAAAGATTTTAAATTTTTTCAAAAATTTAATTTTTTATTTAAAATGGTTAATTTAATTAACTATACTTATTTTATTAATGTGATGGGTTTTTTTTTAAATTCAATTGAGGTTTAGCTGTTATTTTGGGGGGGTGTAAGATTCATAGATTTCACAGGGTGCTGTGAAACTTATGAATGGAAGATGGTGTGCTGCCATTGGCTCTAACTGAGTCACGTGATCCCACAGCTCGCACGAATTCACTACGCCGCTGGGATACGCAAGCACTGCCCAGCTGATCTCTAGAACATGAAGTTCGTGCGAGCTGGATCTGAAAAAGCACAAGCGAGGTGAGAGATCGCGGGAAAGCCTTACCCCCGCGGGAACAGAGCGAGATCAATTTCTGGGCCATTGAATACCCCTGGATGTTGAGTTCCCAGCCTTGGCGAACCCTGGAGCCATGTTTCTGTAATCCCAATCAAATCGTATTCATTTACCTCTATTTGCACTGCTAATTCATCCACCTTGTTCCGAATGCTCCTTGCATTAAGACACAAAGCCTTCAGGCTTGTTTTTTTAACGCTCTCAGACCTATATGAATTATTATTTACAGTGACCATGTTTGAATTAAACCGTTGAGTTCTCTGCCTTCTGCTTTTGTTTTTCTCCTTCGTGTCTTTTGCTTTTATCCTTGTTTCCCTTTCCTCTGTCTCCCTGCTCAGGTTCCCAACCCCCTGCCACTTTAGTTTAAACCCTCCCCAACAGCACTAGCAAACACTCCCCCAAGGACATCGGTCCCGGCCCTGCCCAGGTGCAGACCGTCCCGTTTGTACTGGTCCCACCTCCCCCTGAACCGGTTCCAATGTCCAAGGAATTTGAATCCCTCCCCCTTGCACCATTCCTCTAGCCACGTATTTATTTCAAATATCCTCCTATTTCTTCTCTGACTAGCACCTGGCACTGGTAGCAATCCTGAGATTACTACCTTTGAGGTCCTATTTTTTATTTTACATCCTAACTCCCTATATTCTGCTTTTAGTACCTCATGCAGTTTTTTACCTATATCGTTGATGCCTATGTGCACCACGACAACTGGCTGTTCGCCCTCCCCCTCCAAAATGTTCTGCAGCCGCTCTGAGACGTCCTTGACCCTTGCAGCAGGGAGTCAACACACCATCCTGGAGTCTCGTTTGCGGCCGCAAAAACGCCTATCTATTCCCTTACAATTGAGTCCCCTATCACTATAGCTCTTCCACACTTTTTCCTCCCAGCCTGAGCAGCAGAGCCACCCATGGTGCCAGGAAGTTGGCTGCTCCTGCCTTCCCCTGATAAGTCATCCTCCCCAACAGTATCCAAAGTGGTATAACTGTTTGAGAGGGGGATGGCCACAGGGGACCCTTGCACTACCTTCCTGCACCTCTTACTCTGCCTGGTGGTTACCCATTCACTTCCTGCCTGTACACCCTTTACCTGCGGTGTGACCAACTCGCTAAACGTGCTATGCACGACGTTCTCAGCGTCGCCACTGCTCCAATATTGATCCATCCGCAGCTCCAGCGCCGCAATGCGGTCTATCAGTAGCTGCAGCTAAATACAGGCGGAGGTTAGTGTAAAACTTTTGAAGGCAGCCGAATTTGAGGAGGACACTCCACAATCTCTCATGGTTGACGGTGTCGAATGCCTTCGTGAGGACAAAGAAGGCCATGTGCTTGGTTGGTGCTGTTCCCTGCATTTCTCTTGTAGTTGATGCCCGGTGAAGATTATGTCCATTGTGTCCCTTACTGGGCGGAAGCTGCATCGCGACTCTGGGAAGAGCTCTTCAGCCACTGGGAGAAGGCGATTGAGGAGGATTATTGCGATGATTTTCCATGTAGCAGACATTAGGGATACTCCACTGTAATTACCACGATCAGACTTTTCGCCTTTCTTGAAGATGGTCACGATTACGGCGTCTCTGAGATCTCCTGCCACACACTCCTCCTTCCAAATAAGTGAAATGCGTTCATGTATTTACGCCAATAGTGCTTCCCCGCTTTGTTTTAGCGCCACGGCGGGGATTCCATCTGTTCCTGAGGCGTTGTTGTTCTTCAGATGTCGAATGGCCTTTTCAACCTCATGCCGGGCTGGGGTTGTTCTGAGTTGGTTGCGGGTAGCATGCTGCGGGAAGCAGTTGAGGACACGTCCATCGGAGCTGATCGAGCGTGGTCAAAGCTTAGATGCTGGGTTGATTGGCCTGAGCGAGAACACTGACGTTGGTGCATCTATCCTACCAATGGATTTGCAGGATCTTTCGGATGCAGCATTGGTGGTACCTCTCCAGTGCTTTGAGGTGCCTGCTGTACATGGTTCATGTCTCTGAAGCATACAGGAGGGCGGGTATCACTACTGCTCTGTAGACCATGAGCTTGGTGCTGGGTTTGAGGTCCTGGTTTTCAAACAGTCTCTTCCTCAGGCGACCGAAGGCTGCACTGGCACACTGAAGGCAGTGTTGGACTTCGTCATCGACGTCTGCCCTTGTTGACAGAAGGCTCCCGAGTAAGGAAAGTGGTCCACGTTGTCCAAGGCCTCGTCTTGGATTTTGATAATCGGGGAGCAGTACTGTGTGGCGGGGGCAGGTTGGCAGAGGACCATTGTCTTACGGATGTATAGTGTAAGGCCCATGCTCTCGTAAGCTTCGGTGAAGGTGTTGACGCTGGTTTGGAGTTCGAACTCAGATTGTGTGCATAGGCAAGTGTCATCTGCCTACTGTAATTCGATGACAGAGGATGGGACGACCTTGGAACTGGACTGGAGGCGATGGAGGTTGAACAGTTTCCCGTTTGTTCTGTAGATTACTTCCAATCCAGCGGGGAGCTTATTGCGGGTGAGATTGAGCATTGCAGCAAGGAAGATCGAGAAGAGCGTTGGTGCGATGACACAGCCTTGCTTGACCCCGGTCCGTACGTGAATTGGGTCCGTTGGTCAGCATCACGGCTTGCATGACGTCATGAAGCAGGCGGAGGATGTTGAAAAACTTCTGAAGGCAGCGGAATTTGAGGAGGACACTCCATAATCCCTCACGGTTGACGGTGTCGAATGCCATTGTGAGGTCAAAGAAGGCCATGTAATGTGGTTGGTGCTGTTCCCTACATTTCTCTTGTAGTTGATGCTCGGTGAAGATCATGTCCATTGTGCCTCTCAGTGGGCGGAAGCTGCATTGCAACTCAGGGAAGAGCTCTTCAACCACTTGGAGAAGGCGATTGAGGTGGATTCTTGCGATGACTTTCCCTGTGGCAGACAGCAGGGATACGCCACTGTAATTACCGCGATCAGACTTTTCGCCTTTCTTGAAGATGGTCACGATTACGGCATCTCTGAGATCCCCTGGCACGCTCTCCTCCTTCCAAATAAGTGAAATGAGTTCATGTACTCATGTCAATAGTGCTTCATGCTATGTTTAAGCGCCTCGGCGGGGATTCCATCTGCTCCTGAGGCCTTGTTGTTCTTCAGTTGTTGAATGGCCTTTTCAAACTCATGCCGGGCTGGGGTTGTGCTGAGGTGCTGGCGGTAGCATGCTGCGGGATGGAGTTGAGGACACTCGCATCGAAGACAGAGTCTCAGTTAAGGAGACCTTCGAAGTGCTCCTTCCAGCGGAGACTGACTGCCTCCCTGTCCTGGATGAGTACCTCTCCGTTCTTGGCCCGCAGGTGGTTAGGACCTTGGGTGCTTGGGCAACAGTTGGTCTTGACTGCACTGGAGAATCCACGCACGTCGTGGTTGTCGGCTAGCTGCTGGACCTCTTGCACTTTTTCCACCCACCATTTGTTCTTCAGGTCGCGAGTTTTCCCACATTGCAGCCTGTGCAAAGTTGAGTTCAACTGAACCTCGGCTGCCCGTGTCCTAACTCGCACCAAGTCCCGTTAATCCATCACCCAGTGCCCTCCGACCTGCATTGGCTCCCGGTCTGGCAATGCCTCGATTTTAAAATTCCCATCCTCGTGTTGAGCCCCAACTCATTGCCAAGTGCCCAGTAAAGGAAGTGTATCCCCAAAATGCCAAACCTTAACTTGCGTTTAGTATTTTACCGTTATACTTTTCAACCCAGGGTAACAGTTTGATTCCTACATTTAACATTAGGCGGACAATAGGCACAGAGCAGGGGGTAGAATTCGGCTCGGACTGTAGCACAAAGCACCATAAGCTCCAAGTTCCCCCAGCCCCACTCCAAGTCACAGAACTTCCAGACCTGGACATATATCGCCATTCCTTCATCGTCACTGGGTCAAAAGCCTGAAATTCCTTCAGTAACAGTATTGTGGGAGCATCTTCACCACAGGGAATACGGCGGCTCAAGATGAAGGCCCAGCATTTTCTCATGGGTAACCAGGGATGGGCAAGTAATACCGGCCTTGACAGCGCCACCCTTATCCTGAGAACAAATTGATAGAAATAATAAAATAGGAATAACATCAATGATTTTTAATTCACTGATTGAATCCCGGCGTGACCTGTGACCAGAGCGGGGCCTCATGCTCCGCTAAGCAATTATAAAGAATGTACAGCACAGAAACAGGCCATTCAGCCCAATGCTCCCTGCCTGCCTTTATGCTCCACGTGAGCCTCCTCCCACCCTCTTCATCTAACTCGATCAGCGTAACCGTCTATTCCTTTCTCCTTCATGTGTTAACTCGCTTCCCCTGAAATGCATCTCTGCTATTCGCCTCCACCACTCCCTGTGGTAGTGAGTTCTCACCACTCTCTGGGTGCAAATGTTTCTCCTGAATTCCCTGTCGGATATATTGGTGAATATCTTATATTCATGGTTCCTACTTTTGTTCTCATAATTATTTCATGATTTCAGTTTTTTTAAACTATATTTATAAAATTGTGAACACACCTTGTCTCACCAGCCCATTGTGTTTGATTTTCTGCTGTTGCCTTTATCAGAGTACAAATAACGATTAGAAACTGGCTCAAAAACTGCAGAACGCCGATTCTACACATGAGACAAAGACTCAATGGCTTCTGTTATCACAGAATCACAGAATGATACCGCACAGAAGGAGGCCATTCGGTCCATGCAGCCTGTGCCGGCTCTTTGAAAGAGCTATTCAATCAGTCCCACTCCCCTGTTCTGTTCCCATAGCCCTGCAAATCCCTCACTTCCAGTATTGAACCCGTTCCCTTCTGAAAGTAATTATTGAATCTGCTTCTATCACCTTTCCAGGCATTGCATTCCAGATCATAACTCGCTGCGTAGAACACATTCTCCTCATCTTTCCTCTGGTCTTTTTGCTAATTGTCTTAAATCTGTGTCTTCTGGTTAACACCCCTCCTGCCACTGGAAACAGTTTCTCATTATTTACACTGTCCAAACCCTTTAACACCTCTATTAAATCTCCCCTTAACCTTCTCTGCTCGAAGGGGAATATTCTCAGCTTCTCCAGTCTCCCCATATAACTGAAACGTCTCATCTCTGGTACCGTTCTGGTCAATCTCCTCTGGGCCTTCTCCAAGGGCTTGACGTCCTTCATAATGTGCGGTGCCCAGAATTGAACACAATACTCCAGCTCAGGTCTAACCGGTACTTTATAAAGGTTAAGCAAAACGTCCTTGCTTTTGTATTCTATGCCTCTATTTATAAAGCCAAATATCCTCTATGAGTCTTTAACAATCTTATCATTTTGTCCTGACAGCTTCAAAGATTTGTGCACTTAAACTTACAGGTCTCTCTGGACCTGCAGTCCTTTTTAAAATTGTACCATTTAGTTTATATTGCCTCTCCTCATTTTCGTCCCAAGATGTATCACTTCATACTTCACTGAGTTAAATTTTATCTGCCATGTGTCTGCATATTTCACCAGTCTGTCTATGTGCTCCTGAAGTCTCCTACTCTCCTCTCTGTTTACTACATTTCTGAGTTCCATGTCATCTCCAAACTTTGGAATTATCCCTTTAGACTTAAGTCCAGGCCATTAATGTCTATCAAAAAGAGCACTGGCCCTAATATCGACCCCTGGGGACACCACTGTATACTTCCCTTCCATCTATATAACAACCGTTCACCACTACGCTCTGTTATCTGTCGCTCAGCCAATGTCGTATCCACGCAGCCACTGCCCCTTTAATCCCATGGGTTTCCGTTTCCCTATCAAGTCTATTAAGAGGCACTTTATCAAACACCTTTAGAAAGTTCATATACACAAAATCAACCCCACTACCCTCATCAACCCTCTCCGTTACTTCATCACAGAACTCACTCAAGTTTGTCAGACAGACTGGACTTTAAACAATCTGTCCTGATTGTCATTTATTAATCCATGTTTTTCCAGAAGACAGGTAATTTTGTCCTGGAATATGGCCTCCAGAAGTTTACCCACCACCGGCATTAGGTTGACTGGCCTGCAGTTACTGGGTTTATCCCTCTTTCCTTTTTTAAACAGGGTGTAACATTTGCAACCCTCTAGTCCTCTGGCACCACTCCCATATCCAAGGAGGATTGAAATATTCTGGCCAGAGCCTGCGCTATTTCCACCATTCCTTCCCTCAGCAACCCTCATACATCCCATCCGGACCGGGAAAATGTTCTACTTTACTGTGGTACAAAAAGTGTTAGATTGAAAGGGGTTAACTGAAGCTGTTTGTTCAGTGACTGTAATTAATGTCAGTCTCCATGGACCCTAATTGTATCAGTGCAGGGTTTCCCTCTTCTATTAATAAAGGACTCCTTTCAATGTGTTATCCCATAGTGTCAGTGAGAGCATCACCTCCGGCACTAACAGGGATCAGCACGCTGCTCCACAGAGCGGGAGTCGGAATCTAAGAATAGTAGATTGGAATGTTACAACAATGGATCAGAATCTGAGAACAGTAGATTGGAATGTTACCACAATGGGCAGGAGTTTCATCTCGGAGTTTGACATTCTTTCAGAATATTATGATAGAATGTTATTAGAGGATCGGATCTATTATGCACTTGTGATTATTCAACACTTTTACTATCCCTTCCTCGCTGCTGTTGGTGTTCCTGGTAAGTCTCTCTCTCCAGCTATTAATCCTATAGGCCACGTTTAACTGCATTACTGTTCTTGTCATTTACTCTCCCCTCCTTGTTGCTGTTGTTGTTCCTGATAACTCACTGTGTCCAACTGTTAACTCTGCAAACCTTTGCTAACTGTATTACTGTTCTGGTAATTTACTCTCCCTTCTTTGCTGCTGTTGGTGTCAATGTTGTATCCAGAAAATTGATCTGTAATCCTCGGAATCACCAGTCCTGCCAACCAACACCTCCACAATATCGCCCGTCTCCGCCCCCGCCTCAGCCCTTCTGCTGCATAAACCTTCATTCATGCCTTGTTTAAATACGGACTCGACTATTCTAATGCTCCCCTGGCCGGCCTCCTAGTTACAAGCCTACATAAACGAGAGCTCATCTAAAATTCTGCTGCCCATATCCTAACCCGCATCATGTCCTGTTCACCCATCACACCTGTTCTCACTGACCGACATTTGCTCCCAATCCGGCAACACCTTAATCTTAATATTCTCCTCCTTGTATTCAAATCCTACCATGACCTCACCCCTCCCATTATTCCCATACCCCTGCTCTTTTCCCATAGTGATGACAATTGTTCCCCTTCAAGTATTCATCCAAATTCCCCTTTTAAAGTGATTTTTTTCCCTCTGTACCTCACCCAGTCTTTCTGTCTCTATTTTTATTTCTCTATTCCTCTCTCTCCCCCTCTTCTCTCTCTCTCCCCCTCTTCTCTCTCTGCCCCTTTTCTCGTTCTCTCTGTCTCCTGCTGATAGAATCAAAGAACGGTACAGCACAGACGGAGACCATTCGGCCCATCGTGTCCGTGCCGTCTCTTTGAAAGAGCTATCTCATTAGTCCTACTTTTTAGACAGAGCCCTGTAAAAAAATCCCCTTCAACTAATTATCCAATTCCCTTTCAAAAGTTACCATTAAATCTGTTTCCACCACGTTCTCAGTCAGTGCATTCCAGATCACAACAACTCAATGCGTAAAGAAAATTCTCCTCATCTCTCCTCTGGTTCTTTTGCCAATTACCTTAAATCTGTGACCTCCGGTCACCCACCATTCTGCCACTGGAAACAGTTTCGACTTACTTACACTATCAAAACCCAACATGATTTTGAACATCTATATTAAATCTCCCCTTATGGAAAAGGACAAAGATAGAGCAGGTGTAAAAGTTGTCAATTGCGAAAAGGTTAATTGTATTCAGCTGAGATGGGATTCAGCAAAAGTGGACTGAAAACAGCTACTTGAAGGGAAATCAGTGTCAGAGCCGTGGGAAGCATTCAAGGAGGAGACAATGAGGGTTCAGAGCAAATATGTTGCCACAAAGAAATAGGATGTGATCCCCAATTCTAGATTCCCCTGGATGTCAAGGAACATACAGGGTAGTATGAGGTATAAATGGGAAGCTTTTGACAGATACCATGAGCGCAATACTACAGAAAGCCTAGAATGGTATACAACTTGCAGGGTTGAAATTAAAAATGAAATTAGGAAAGCAAAGAGAGTGCATGAAAATACATTTGCAAGCAGAATCAAGGAAAACCCAAAGAAGTTTTATGAATACATAAATCGCAAGATGATAACTAAGGAAACAGTAGAGCCTATTAGAGACCAATAAAGTAACCAGAGTGTGGAGGCAGAAGACGTTTTGTATGGTTTTTAATGAATACTTTGCATCTGTTGAATGAAAATAAATTCACATCTAATCTGTGGTAAAGTAAGAGGTGCAGTTTATTGAAAACAGAGCTCTGGGAGAATGTCTCTGACCCCCGCGGTCTGTGCGAGCACCTTCTCCCCGATCAGCAAAATTCACAAGCGTATATGCAGTACAAGACTGGAGCACACCGATAGCCGGTATTACATTACTTATTCCTTGGCTAAACCGGCCCCGTGGCAACAGCTGCTCCCCCAATTATATTCCTTCAAAAACAACCTAATTATAACTTTACATCGTTAGCTGAACCCCTTCTTTCAGTTCTGTCTTTTATCTAAGTGTGTCCAGTTATCTGGACAGCAGGGTCCATTCTTGCTTCATCGTGGCTTCGGCCGATCTGAGTCAGTGACTCGTGATTGGACATGGCTCAAAGGTTAATCAAATATACCCGACATACATCCGCGTGACAGTTGTTACTTCGTAACCCCATTGTTCTGCAAATTTTAACCTTGTTATTGCAGCTTCTCATATCTCCACATGCTTAATCACTTTTGTAGTTCAGTTTCTGACCATCTGTTCCATTTGTGGTTTCAACTAGTCTCAACCGAGACTAGTTTGTCATGCTGTGTCGCTCGACTGCAACATTCAACTGATTGAAATCCCAACCCTTCAATCCCTCTTGTTGGTCCCGGTACAAATTCAGATTGTTGCCCCGGGATTCCAACTTCAAATGCCGTTTCTTGCCATCCACCGTGTAGTCACCCTGTATTGAGGGTTGGGCTCAATTGGCCTGAGCCCCTCCTTAGTTGATCATCATGTGACTCTTTATATGTGAGACTCGACGTCCTCGACGTCTTCTCCTGTTGCTTGCAGTTCGTCTGTCGTTGTTAGCAGGGGTTTTATCGCAGCTCCAGATGACACTGGAATGCCAGCGAGTGCCAATTTACAACATACTTTCAAAATTGTTATCATAACACAACATATTGTCATCACTATAACAACAATTATAAATTCATGCATCAAATACAATCTCCATGATCCTCCGAAGAGCCAGTCCAACCAACCTTCCCCTGAGGATTGGTGTAATTTATTTACCTCCTTTTGTATATGTTCGGCCAAATTGGTTATATTCTCTGAGCTATCTGGTATGTAGGTGCAGCACTCAGCGCCTATCTTTGCGCATGTGCCACCTTCTTTAGCTAGGAGATAATCAAGGGCTATCCTAATCTGGAGAGCTATTGTTCTCATAGCCACCATTTCTGCACTTATTTCAGACAGGGCTTCAGCTGTGTCATTAGCTACTTTCTCTAATACCGATGCTACGAGTCGAATTTCCTTTATTGCCCTAGCCGTCCCATATCCGGGGAATAAAATAGCGAAGAACCGCTCTGTTTCTGTAATTGCCCTTTTGGATCGATAATGGTGATGATCTGCTAGGGAGGGCAAGTGATGGATGCATGGCACCACATATCCCAAATATCAGGACCCAGTCCAATTTCGTTGAAGCCATGGGTATGCCTTATGTCCACAAATAAAATAGGTCCCGTTATAGGCAGTTAGGTTCATATTCGTTGCGAATGTTGAATGGTTTCCTCATGTCGGGTAGACCGAGGCCAGGGGCCGATATCAGCGCTTGTTTTAAACTCCCATATGCCTGATCCTGTTCTGGTCTCCACTTTCCCGGGGTATTACCGGAAGTTCCCTCTTTCACCAATTTCTGGATGGGTTCTGCTATAGCTGCAAAGTTCGGTATAAAATTCGTACTATAATTAAAGAGATCTAAAACCTTCCTGACTCCTCGTACTGAGACCGGTCGGGGCATCTCTTGTATGGCCTTCCGTCGGTCACCTGGCATGGCTCGGGTCTCTTGGGACAATTGTTGTCCCAGGTAAATAACTGTGCTCTGCCCGATTTCAGCTTTCTTAGGATTTATCTTGAACCCTCCTGTTTCCAGGGCTTGTAGGACTTCACTTACAGCAGCTGCATGTCCATGCTCATCTTCCGAGGCGATTAACAGGTCATCCACGTATTGCAACACAGTGCTGCGATACGGGTTGAGGTTCACTGTTTCTAACAGTGAACTCATTACCCGGTGGAATACCGCCGGGCGGTTATGGAACCCCTGAGGTAGCCTAGTCCATGTATACTGTCTTTCCCCAACCGTAAAGGCAAACTTATTCTGGGATTCCTGGTCTAAAGGTAAAGACCAGAATCCATTAACTATGTCCAAAACTGTAAAAATCTTGTGCTCCGAGTTCAAGGCATTTAAGATTGTGGATGGGCTGGCCACTATTGGGTGGAATTTGGGCCGTACCTTGTTTAATTCAGTATAATCAATAGTCAGTCGGAATGATTTATCTGGTTTGGTGTCTGGCCATACGGGCGAGTTGGTCGTGCTTTCGGTAATCCTAAGTATGCCCCTTTCTTCCAGATCACGCACTATTTCTTGTACCGCTTCCCGTGCTTCTGGTTTAATAGGATATTGCTAATGGGGCTTGTGTTCCGGACCTGGAACCGTGATTGGCTCCGTTTTTACCCGTCCGGTGTCCTGTTTTGTCTTAGCCCAAACCCCTTCCATAATTTTGCATATGATCCCGTATGGTTTTCGTTCTAGTTCCCAATCCCTGCTCAAAGATGCTGCACTCCCTACCCTAGCCAAATTGGTGCATGGTTTATTTATACTGATCTTGGACCCATCTCCTTTGGATCAAACAATTTTATTTTGCGTGGAGTCCACTAATATATTAAATTCTTTTAGCAAGTCTATACCTAAAATGGTACCTTCGTTATTTGGACACACATAAAGTTGGGCGAGAAGGTGTTTTCCTGTTATCTCTAAAACTTGTACTTCACTTTTATAAGCCTTAATTTTTATACCCCCTAATCCTACTATATATATATATATATATATATATATATTCCTTTGTTGTCAGAAGGGACAAATCAGTCAAGGAGACTGATTCTCCTGTGTCAACTAACATTTCACACGGTTGGCCCCCTAATAATGCTGCAACATAGACTCGGTTATCCAAGCCTCCTTTTACTGGGGCCGCCTCCCGTCATTAACTCTTCCCTTTCGACTTGAGGTACTCAAGAAAATCCCTTCTTTCCTCCGGACTGAGATAAGCGCCCTGTGTCTGGTCCACGTTTCCATTCTTCTGCCAACATCGGTGACTCTGGTGTCCTGGCTAACTGCAAAAGTCACATCCCCCTTTCTTTCCGCTCCTGCAATCCTTTGCCATATGTCCCATCTTCCCACAATTATAACAGTTCCCCTGAATCCTCTTGTTTGATTGTGATGCCTCCCCTGCTGCTACCCTTTCCTGTTTAATTTTTACACCTCCCTTTTCGGTGTGTTCAGATTCCTTTGCATCTATCTGACATGCACCTTGAAATGCGAGATCATACGTAGGGGCGGCTACTACCCCCATTTTTAGGTTGGCTTGGTGTGCCGATGAGAGTCCATCCTTAAACTTCTGGATGAAGGGCTGGTCTATTCGTTGTGGGTTTGCTTGCCCTGAACGATTCGCAATAGGCGTGAAACAATCGTTCTCCATAATCACTACTAGATTCTCCCTTCCTTTGCTTTACTGATTGGATTTTTCCCCAGTTTATAGTAGGGGCCCCAAATGCCGTTTCTACTGCGATCATAAAGAGCCCGTATGCTGCCCGCTGTGCCGCCGGTGCGGCACTCGCAGGTACTGCATCCGCCCACGCTGCATCTTGCATGCCTGCAGCGGGGTTTACATTTCTCCATTTGTCGGCTGGGCATTTCGCCCTAACTAACTGGTGGATGTCTCGAGGGTGTAAATCATGGATTTCCCACATTTCCTCTAAATTCCTCCAGAACTCTGAGTTGTGACTACGGGGTTTAAGGGTTGCTAAGTCTTTAAGAATGGCTTGTTTTTCAAGAGGTGAGAAAGCCCGATATCGATTTTGAGCTGGCACTGGGTGTCGTATTACGGGTGCCATCGGCACTACCAGAATATAATTTTCGTCTCCAGGTGGAGCCGAGGCATACGGCGGGGGGTTTTCTTTATCCCATTCGTCTGCTTTTCCCTTGCCTGTCAATTCCATCCATTCTTCTAAAGTTTCTAATTCTGCTATTCTCATTTCTTGTTCTTTCATCTTACTGGTTTGTGTCTTACCCCTTTTTGTTAACATTACTAACTGATGTATTAAAATTACTCCTGCTTTCTTAGTTTTCTTTTGTTTCTGCTTTTCCCACCACTCCCGTTGTGTTATTGATTTTTCTAGTGGATCCCACCCATCTTTCTTCATTTTATCGATCAAACCCTTTTGGTCGTCAGCATAGAGCCGACTCATCGATCCTGGCGGACCCCAGTCTGGGCCTCCGCCTTCCGCCATAATGTATTAATTCTAGATATTAGTTTACCGCGTCCCTATCCCCTCTAATAACTCGTTCTCAGAGGTCTACCTATCGTCCACCAATAGTGAAGGCAGTCCTGACTTGTAACTATCTCGCTGTCAGTGGTGATTATTTCACTTGCAGCCGTTAATACATTAATACAATACGTCACGTAATGCAATACAACAGATCCCGCAACGCAACACAGCAGAGAGACTTTCAGTCTGTCTCGGATTCTCAATTAACTCTGGCCTTCACGTGGGGCCCAGTCGCCCTCTGAATTCCGGCTCAGTATGGGTCCTCGAGACATTTACATTCCGAAATAACCCCACAGGTTTTCGCAGACAGACTGGGGCCTGTGTACAAGGGTGCTTGTTATAGGGTTCTCGACCGAGCTAACCTGAACAGGGACGAGCTGGCCCACTGGCTCCGTAGCCTAGTGGCAAACAGCTTGCCACGAATAAAAACCAAGGCTGAGCTTTGGTTTGACCCAAGAGATCCCCGGGTCACCGAGGAGGCAGTGGTCAGACAACTGACCCTAGCCTACCGGAACGGTAGAGGGGCTGAAGAGCCCCCAGCAAAAGGAAAGGTGTATGAAATAAAGCCCAGTCAGGATAAGGACTGGCACCAGGAAGGTGGTAAACCTTCCGACACAAAGCGTAACTGCTTCGGGTGCGGGAAGAGTGGGCACTGGAGATAGGACTGTAGAAATCCCTGGAAGGATATACTAACAAAGAATTCCCCAGCTTTTGCCCCAAAAGTAGAAGCATCGACCTCTTCCCCCTCACTGGACACAATAGTAGCGGCCATCAGAGTCCTGTTTGGTGGCCCAGGGAAGGTAGCTACAGCCCCTGGTGCATTAATCCCATCTGCCCCCCCTAACGCAGACCTATGACTAGAACCAGCGCAGCCTGTCTACCTGTGTTCCCCGGGATACGAAGGTAAGAAGTGGGTGGAGAAAGTGCAGGGGATATGTTTGGTGGACACCGGAGCTGCCAGCACGGTGGTCCATTCAGAAGACCTAACCAATTTACCCAGGTCTAACGGGGTCCCATGGAGTTTAATGGGATTCACAGGGAACGTGCAGGCTGGGGCAATGTCCAAACCTTTGGACATAGATTTAGGATCCCTCCCTACCACGTGGGAGGGTAACCAAAGGCCATGAAGTTGGCCAAGCAGGGGGCCAGGGAAGGAGAGTTCTGGGATCCCTATAAAGCAGGTCCGGTACCCGCAATCCGCGACAAGGGAGGCACATAGGGGGTAGTTATGCCCCCGGACTTAAAGCAGGTCCAAGCCCAGAATCCCGTCTTTAAGGCCGTCCTGGTAAAGAGAGAGAGTGGGGAGTCCCTAGAAGGTCCGTTCAGGGCAGAGGACGAGATTTTAAAACAGAGTCACTGGCAAGCAGCCAGCAACCAGGGGAGTCAGCACCAGAAAGATCGGCTGCTGTTAGAACCCCAGAGAACCCACGAGTGGGAGATTGACCAGTGTAAACTGTTCAAAAACGGAAAAAGGGAACAGCCAGCAAAGGTGGACTGCCCCCAAGGTAGAAATCCTCAGCCAGCAGCAGCTGTGGCAGACGCACAAGCTGCAGCGGGAGGGACAGGGTGCTGTTTTACAGGAGAGGTAGTACTGGGAGAAGAGCGAGAGAAGGGTCCCCAGCCTGCAGCCTCAGGCTGGGAGGAGCCCACAGTTATGAACGAGGGCGCTGCAGCCACACCAAAGAGAGTAGTGTGCTGCAGCACAGGACTCAGCTGGGATGTTAAGATACCCCCAGCGGTTTGGAGGAGGGCCTTCTGGGTCCGGCTGTACAGGCCGCACTACACCCAAGGGTACAAGCCATCCAGAGGCCACATAAGGCAGAGACTAAACAGGATTTAACCTGGCCGTCCGGAGACGGGCGGCAAATGTACAGAATTTTCGGTTTTAAGTAATTGCAGTTTTGGTAGTTATGGGTTATCATTAATTTAGTTATTTGTAGAGTTTTAATTTTAAGGGCTTGATTAATTATCAAGGCAGAAAACCATTCTGGGAGCATATAGAGGTCCCTTCCTGTATCAGGATGGCTTCCCACCTTTTGGTGGTCTGCCAGCTCGGGAGAGTTCTCTACCTGCTGTGTACAAAGTGCAGGGGAAGGAACGGGGAGCTCCGTTCCAGACACGAAGGGAGTTGGAAAGTGCATCAAAATAAAGGCTATGGCCAGGGATGGAACGAACCTTGATTTTGTCTTTTTAATAAAAACATTTTTGTGTCTGTTGTGTCATTTTTATGATGTGTATAATGCGTTTTTCCAAGATGCGCAGGGGTGTCGGATCCTCTCCGTGCTTGGATGTGAAATAAAGATTGATGCTTACCTGTATGTACCTGAAACACCACATTTAAAAGGAGAATGTATGTTTGGGTTTTTAGTTTGGGTAACACAGGGGAATGTTGGTTTTCAAGGATCAGAAATTTTGCAAACCTGTTAATGATACTAATTCAGGTTTAGTATCAAAGGGGGAATGTAGGCTTCGCAAAATCCCCCAGAAACTCGTACAGAACCCTAAGTGAAGTGATTTGAGGTAAAACCCTCAGTTTTGGACATTTTTAAAGATCAGGGAAGAAAACCCTGAGGAAAATGACTTTTTGAATCTTACTGTTCGGAAAGACACCTTTCACAGACACCGACAGGCTACGGAGCGGCGTGGCCAGGCAGTGGATAGCTTTGGGTATTGGGGCCCAATTAAGCTGTCTGGGAATGTGTTTACACTGCCGTCCTACCAAGGAGGAAGAAACAAACCCAAAAGCCTCACACACACATCGAAATATGAATAATCCAAGGCCCACACAGGATACCGGAAGCCTGAAATCAATAAAACATTTAGTAACCCGATTTACTTCATCAAAAACCAATCAACCAGGTATCCACAGGATAGATTAAAAGCCCGCCAAAAAACCTAGGACAATAGGGACAAGATTTGGCGCGTAGATAAAGGCCTTGCCTAAATCGGAAGCTATCTGGACATGTTTAACACCAAGTTAAAGCCATCAAAACTGACAAGCCCGCCAAAACTAAAACAATGGAATAAACAGGGCTCATTTGAAATCTAAAGGAAACCGTTTTAGTAAGGGATTTTGGGCGCGAAAAGGACAGTATAATTGGGGTGCCTAATGTCCCAAGACACTCTTTCTCTGTACTCGCTGACAACGCTCGCACAGCTCTCTCTCTCTCTCTCAGCTCTGCTCCAGCAAAGACACCACAAGCCAGGAGGAGGAGGAGGAAAGAAGGCCAACAACTTCACAAACAGACCAACACACAAGAAAAAGCCAGAGCGACTGCCTCAGTGACCATCGGACACCTCGCGGCAACAAGGGCCTTACGAAACATTTTACTCAAAAAACTCTAAACCCTAACTCTCAACTGTCAAGGACTCCTTTGGGGAGCATTATCCCTGATCTCCTGAAACCAAAACCGAGCTAGATAGTGGGATTTTTGTGAGGGATAAAGTTTTTTGTATATTGTCTTCCCCCCTCGCCTGCACCGTGTGTTCCCCAACCTGCGTTTAAATATTAAGTTTGTTACCTTTTTCTTTTAATAAAGTCAAAATTCTTTCATCAGACACTGTTAGCTACTGCATCTTTGTTTAAAACCCCTAAATAAGAACAACGTTTTCAAACCAGGGGCGTGGGAGCGATTCGAACCGCTCACTGAGTCAGAGGTGAAAGCTGATCCCATTGCCACCCCCTTCATTACTCAGATAATGCGACCAACACTGCACACAGTACTCAAGGTGTGGTCTCACCAAGGCCCTGTACAACTGCAGCAAGACATCCTTGTTCCTTTACTCAAACCCTCTCGCTATGCAGGCCAACATACCATTTGCCTTCTTAACCGCCTGCTGCACCTACATACTTACCTTCAGCGACTGGTGCACAAGGACACCCAGGTCTCGTTGCAGTTCCCCTTTTCCCAATCTATTGCCGTTCAGATAATAATCTGCCTTTCTGTTTTTGACACCAAAGTGGATAACCTCGCATTTATTCACGTTATAATGCATCTGCCACGCTTCTGCCCAATCGCCCAACCTGTCCAAATCATCCTGTAGTTTCTCGGGACACAAAACGCCTTTGGTCAGCGTTGAATCTCTCCAGACGTCTTTCTCCCTCTCAACCAGCATGTAACAAAAATTTCACCAACATGGAAAGGCTCGAAGCACCCAGCTGTAAATATTGCTCCCCCAGCCCTTTCCTGCGTTGAACACAGTTCCCTCTACGTGTCGTTCCTAGCGGCAGGTGCTAATGCAGGGGGCGCCATTCAATATTTTATCCGGGGCACTACCGGGGCGTTGCACGCTCCCATGACATCACGATTTGCGGGCGCAGGAGGTCGTGGCGGTAATGTTAAGCGCCAGCGCAAAACGACTGGTCAATTTCGCGAGCGGCGCAAAATAGTCGAAGGCGCTAAGGGGAGGCGCTAACCAACTGACGTTTCCCCCCATGTTTGACTGTGTTTCTCTCTTTGTCGTTCCCCATCCCATCCGCGCTGCTGTCAGCGATTGATTCTGAGCCTGATATCGTGTTAACAAGATTCAAATGTTCTGTATTCAACTCCAACAAATTTATTGGAGCTGACTCTTCATTATTTATCGAATTTCAGCCTGCTATCTACACTAAACATTAGTATCAGATCAGAAGAATGTTCTCTTGGTTTAGTAGAATTTTCACCTAATGGCGAAAGGCCATCGAACTGAAATGTTAACTCTGTGTCTCTCTCTCTCCACAGATGCTGCCGAATCGCTGTATATTTCCACCATTTTATGTTCTCATTTCAGATTTCCGGTAACTGCAGTACTTTGTGTTTTTTTCACCAAATGCTCAGTATGGTTACTTGCAGAGTCACAGGAACAAATCCTGGCAGATCACATCCACATCTTGAAATGCCTGAAATATCCGCTCATCATTCAGTTCCAGTCAGTGTCTCCTTTCCCACCCTCTCCAGTTCTACATTAGTAGCACTGCTTCTGATGGTTAAAGTAGGATTACAAGGATAATTTACATTCTCACAAAATGTCCATTCATCCAGATTTCAATACATTTATTTCCAATCATTGTTTTGAATTCACAATTGGATCCCATGCCCGTCTGTCACAGTTCAGTGGATCTCTCAGTGAGACCCAGAGAGATTCTCTATTGCTTCCTGCTGTTCTTCAGGATAAACAATCCCAGCTGATTGTAACTGAATTACTGAGGATAAGAATCATTTGATATCTTCTCGTCTAATATTCTGCGCACAAGATGGAAATCAACAGGGCAAAAAGTACAAGGATAAATCTCTTCCATTTGCGTTCAGATACATTACAAAAGCATTCAGAGGCACTTTGACTGTGGGATAAGCTGTCTGATTTCGATACTGATAAATGCATTTAGGGGGACATTACCTGTCTACAATTTGTGTATTTCAACAAATATGTAAATTTCAATCTTCTAAACACTTCTGAAAGCCCAGTTATCTTTCTAACTGCAGTGCACTTGTATTTATTATCTTAGCAATTGCATATGTCATCCGTACATTTTACATACAATTGCCTGTAATTATTGCAAGCCAAGGTTGCAGCTTCTGTATTTTGCTGTTGCATTCATTTTCAGTTCTAAATATAATGGATTTTCTAACCAGGAGCAGGAATCCAAGCGGGATTTCCCGCTCACCTAACACAGAGGCATAGATGCGAACTGCACCACTCCAAAAACTGACTGATCCCGGGACACGAAGGCTTTCTGAGGGGTTCTGGTCCTTTGTCTCCCTGGTACCTCGAGCGGTGCGTTTGTCTGCAGGGCAAAATGTATGTCGATCATTTAATATCTCCTTGTTCAAACATCTGTTACTTTCATATTGTATTTACTGCCATTTCATTTATTGATTCCACAATGTATTCCCGATTATTCTTACAATGAACCCTGTATTCAGCTCCACAGGTAATAGAATTAGATTATATCATTGAATGTCACTCGTGAGTTGCAGAGTTCAGTCTGAATTCCAAAAAATCTGCTACTTTTGCTCCCAGCCTGATGTATAATTTCCCTGTTTATTTCCCTTACTCACAGTGAACTTAGTGACGATTGTGATCCTGTCTCGGGGAAAGTGTGGACTCTCCAAATGTGTCACTCGCTACCTGGTGGCCATGGCAGCGGCGGATCTACTGGTCGTGATCCTCGACCTGATATTAAGGCACATTCCGAATGTTTATTGGGAACAGTTTTATTTCCTGGTGTCCATCCCCGTGTGTAATATCCACGCAGTCCTGCTGTTCGCAGCCACAGACTGTTCTGTCTGGTTCACCGTCACTTTCACCTTTGATCGATTTGTGGCCATTTGTTGCCAGAAGCTGAAATCTAAACATTGCACCGAGAAAACGGCGGCTGTGGTTCTGGGAACAGTGACTGTGCTGAGCGGTTTAAAGAACATCACCTGGTATTTTATGTTGACAGATCGGTATTGGCTTCTGAACAACCCCTGGTTTTGTGATGTCACAATGGATGTTCGGTATTCACGGGTCTGGACAACAATCGAGCTCCTTCATTATATTCTCACCCCGTGTGTCCCATTCGTGGTGATTCTGCTGCTCAATGCTTTCACCGTCAGACACATTTTATTGTCCAGCAGAGCCCGCAGGAGACTCCGGGGTCCCAGCAGTGGGGAGATTCCCAGAGACCCAGAGATGGAGAACCGCAGGAAATCCATCATTTTACTGCTAGTTATCTCTGGCAATTTCATCCTGTTATGGACAATGTTTATGTTGTTTTCTATATTGAGCCGGATGTGGTATTTGGGGAATCAGTCTGTATTTCTTCATGATTATGTACAGGAACTAGGATTCATGCTGCAGCAGCTCAGTTGCTGCACAAATACTGGAATTTACGCCGTGACCCAGACTAAGTTCAGAGAGCAGTTGAAGAATGTTGGGAAATATCCCTTTATTGTGATTGTAAAATTCATTAAAGGATGAGAAGAAGCGGAGTCTTTACAAACTGAGAGCTCCCTGGGCCGGTTATTGTCTCGCCTCACACAAAAAAGCTGGCTCTATGGCGCTGCACAAAGAAGCTGGCTCCGGGGGCCCGCAGAAATGTGGCGACTCCGGGGCCCCGCAGAAAGATGGCGGCTCCGGGGCCCCGCACATAGATGACAGCTCTGGAGCCCAGCACATGGATGGCGCCTCCCGTGCTCCGCACAAAGATGGCGGTAATCACGCCAAGCACAAAGATGGCTGCTCTGGGGACTCGCACAAACATGGTGTCTCTGGGGGCACGGCACAAAGATGGCAGCCCCCGCGGCTCGCACAAAGATGGCGGCACACGCGCCTCGCAAGAAAGATGGCGTCTCCGGCCCCACCACCCAGAAGAAATATGGCAGCTCCAGTGCCCCGCACAAAGATGGCGGCTCTGGGGCCCGGCACAAAACTGGCGGCTCTGGGGCTCGGCACAAAGATGGCGGCTCTGCGGGGATCCGCACAAAGATGGCGGCTCTCGTGTCCGGCACAAAGATGGCGGCTCTGCGGACTCGCACAAAAATGGCGGCTCTGGGGCCTAAAACAAAGATGGCGGCTCTGGCGCATCGCAGAAAGATGGCGGCACAAGAGTCCTGCTCAAAGATGGCGGCTCTGACGCCCCGCCCAAAAATGGCGGCTCTGGGGCCCAGCACAAAAATGCCGACACGGGATACCTGCACAAAGGTGGTGGCACAGGCGCCCTGCACAAAGATGGCAGCTCTGGGGCACCGCAGAAAGATAGCGACACCCTCGTCCAGCACAAAGATGGTGGCTCTTGCCCCAACACAAAGATGGCGGCTCTGGGAGCCCCACATAAAGATGGCGGCTCTTGCGCTTCGCATAAAGATAGCGGCTCTCGGGCCCCGCAGAAAGATAGCGGCTCTAGGGCCCCGCACAAAGATGGTCTGGGCCTTACACGGTCCTAATGACCAGCGACACATGTACATGTTTGGACATACAAAAGGGGGCATGTGGAAACATTGGTCACAGGTTAACCGTATGACTCACATTCTGTTCCTACCAACAGGAAAGCTAGCAGCAGAGCTCTTAATTACTTTGTTTCAGATAAACCTCTCTCACAATGGCGGCCTGGTGGATGGCCGTGATGGCGATGACCCTCCTGAGAATTACGGTAGCGTGGGAGCCGCTCACCGTGCACATCGATAAAAGTACTTGTTTGTATCCAGGACAATACATGCAACTGCCACAGGGGAAGGGTGGCTGGGGAAAAGGAATGGGTAAAGAAACCCAATATATGGATCACGGACCGGGTCACCACACGTACCCATATGATCAAGGTATGGAAAATAAATCCCAAATGTAATGTGGAAAAAAATATACTGGGACCCTATCTGTGGCAGCAGCCATGAAGTGTCCGCCCCCGAACAACCTGTCCGATTGGAACGGCCTCCCTGCCCATCATAAAGGGAAAGATCAGGGTATGGTGCCCCAGGCGGTTGGTTATATGAACTCGAGGTCTGTCCCAGCACCACACAAGCAGACTACTTCAACTCGGTCTGGATCCCTGTTATCAGACTCAGAAGTGACAATTAACTTCTTTCTTCGGCAGTCCCTCGGAACCGAGGATGACTTGCTTCCACAATAAAAATGATTTCTCAGGTGACTGATTAGACCAATGCGGGACCTCCAGTCTCAGTCACAGGTGGGGCAGACGGTGGTGGAAGGGGCGGGTGGGTGGGGTGCTTGGGTTGATGTGCGCTCCTTGCGCTTGGCTTCTGCTTGCTCCCGGCGGTGAGACTCATGCTGTTCAGCGCCTTCCCGGATGCTTCTCCTCCACTTTGTGCGGTCTTGGGCCAGGAAATCCCAGATGTCGGTGCGAAGTTGCATGTTTTGAAGTAGGTTTCGGAGGGTGTCCTTGAAGCGTGTCCTCTGCCCACCTGGGGCTCTCTTGCCGTGTCGGAGCTCTGAGTAGAGCATCTGTTTTGGGAGTCTCGTATCGGGGATGCGGAGGATGTGACCCGTCCATCGGAGCTGATCGAGCGTGTTCAAAGCTTGGATGCTTGGGATGTTGTTCTGAGAGAGATCACTGACGTTAGTGCGCCTATCCTGCCAATGAATTTGCAGGATCTTGCAGAGGAAGCATTGGTGGCACCTCTCCAGTGCTTTGAGGTGCCTGCTGTAAATGGTCCATGTCTCTGAGGCATGCAGGAGGGTAGGTATCACTGCTGCTCTTTAGACCATGAGCTTCGTTCCGGGTTTGAGGTCCTGGTCTTCAAACACTCTCTTCCTCAGGCGACCGAAGGCTACTCTGGCACACTGAAGGCGACGTCGGCCCTTCTGGACAGTCGGCTTCCGAGTTATGGAAAGTGGTTCATGTTGTCCAAACCATGTCGTAGATTTTGATAATGGGGGGCAGTACTGTGTGGCGGGGCAGGTTGGTAGAGGACCTTTGTTTTATGGATGTTTAGTGTAAGGCCTATGCTCTCGTACGCTTCGGTGAAGGTGTTGACGATGATTTGAAGTTCGACCTCCGAGTGTGCGCAGATGCAAGCGTCGTCTGCATACGGTAATTCGATAACAGAGGATTGTACGACCTTGGATCTGGACTGGAGGCGACGGAGGTTGAACAGTTTCCCGTTTGTTCTGTAAATTAGCTCTACTCCATCGGTCCCGGAAGTGACAATTATACACAACTACAAACTAACGTGGACACTGATGGAGATACAACAGTCACTGGCATATATGATGACACTGAGAGGTCGCACAACACCAGGTTATAGTCCAACAGTTTTATTTGAAATCACAAGCTTTCGGAGCTATCGATCGCCCCTTCCTCAGGTGCAGTAGTAAAGAAATACAGACTCGACAAAGCATATATAGATAGAGAACAATGCATGTGTACCTTACAATTGCAGACAACTAAATTAAATCATTCTGACTATCTGCCGAGGTGTGATAAAGTTAATCAGGTCAGCCAGGAAGGTACCACATCAAAGACATAGCAAGATACAACTGAGACAATGAGGTGGGGTCGCAGGGGGTCTAACGTGTCAAAAGCTGCCGTCTGTATGTAAAACGATAAGCTGTAAAAAAAATTTACTTTTTTACTGGGAAAATGTTTTACTTTTTTACTGGGAATCACATCTGTGAACAAGCCAACGACGACTCGAGTCCGGATCACGTCATGTATCGTGACATAAACCCAAGATCCCGGTTGAGACCGTCTTCATGAGTGCGGAACTTGGCTATCAGTTTCTGCTCGATGATTTTGCGCTGTCGTGTGTTCCTAAGGTTGCCTTGGAAAACGCTTACCCGCCGATCCGAGGCTGAATGTCCTTGACTGCTGAAGTGTTCCCCGACTGGGAGGTAACAATCCTGCCTGGTGATTGTTGCGCGGTGCTCGTTCATATGTTGTCTCAGTGTCTGCATGGTCTCGCCGATGTACCATGCCGCGGTGCATTCTTTCCTGCAACGTATGAGGTAGACAACGTTGGCCGAGTCACATGAGTATGTACCATGTACCTGGTGGGTAGTGTCCTCACGTGTGATGGTGGTATCTGTGTTGATGATCTGGCATGACTTGCAGAGTTTGCCGTGGCAGGGTTGTGTGGTGTCGTGGTCGCTGTTATCCTGAAAGCTGTGTAATTTGCTGTGAACGATGGTACTTCTGAGGTTAGGCGGCTGTTTGAAGGCAAGTAGTGGAGGCGTGGGGATGGCCTTAGCGAGGTGTTTGTCGTCATCGATGACATGTTGAAGGCTGCAAAGAACATGGCGTAGTTTCTCCGCTCCGGGGAAGTACTGGACGACGTAGGGTACCCTGTTGGTTGTGTCCCGTGTTTGCCTTCTGAGGAGGTCTATGCGATTTTTCGCTGTGGCCCGTCGGAACTGTCGATCGATGCATCGAGCGTCATATCCCGTTCTTACGAGGGCGTTTTTCAGCGTCCATAGTTGTCCATCGCGTTCCTCCTCGTCTGAGCAGATCCTGTGTATTCGCAGTGCTTGTCCATAGGGGATGGCTTCTTTAACGTGGTTAGGGTGGAAGCTGGAGAAGTGGAGCATCGTGAGGTTGTCCGTGGGCTTGCGGTAGAGTGAAGTGCTGAGGTGTCCGTCTTTGATGGAGATTCGTGTGTCCAGGAATGAAACCGATTCTGAGGAGTTGTCCATGGTGAGTTTGATGGTGGGATGGAACTTGTTTATGTTATCGTGTAGTCTTTTCAGTGATCCTTCGCCATGGGTCCAAAGGAAGAAAATGTCGTCGATGTATCTGGTGTACAGTGTTCGCTGGAGGTCCTGTGCAGCGAAGAAGTCTTGCTCGAACTTGTGCATGAAGATGTTGGCGTATTGGGGTGCGAATTTGGTCCCCATGGCTGTTCCGTGTGTTTGGGTAAAAAAATGGTTGTCGAAGGTGAAGACATTGTGGTCAAGGATGAAGCGGATGAGTTGTAGGATGGCGTCTGGAGATTGGCTGTTGTTGGTGTTGAGTACTGAGGCTGTCGCAGCGATGCCGTCATCGTGGGGGATACTGGTGTAGAATGCCGATACGTCCATGCTTGCAATAAAGTTTTTCTCATATCACAGCCGACCCGTGACTCCGAGTGATTTCTTCCACAACACACGGGAACAGGAGGAGTCCATTCTGACCCTCGAGCCTGTTGCACGGGAACAGAAGGAGGTCATTCAGCCCCTCGAGCCTGTTGTACAGGAACAGAAGGAGGTCATTCACCCATTCGAGCGTGTTACATGGGAACAGGAGAATCCCATTCAGCCTCTCGAACCTGTTACATGTGAACAGGAGGAGCCCATTCAGCCCCTCGAGCCTGTTGCATATGAACGGGAGGAATCATTCAGCCTCTCGAGCTTATTGCAGGGGAACAGGAGGAGAACATCCAGCCCCTCGAACCTGTTACATATGAACAGGAGGAGTCATTTATCACCTCGAGCATGTTACACGGGAAAAGGAGGAGGCCATTCAGATATTGAGCCTGTTACACGGGAACAGGAGAAGGCCATTCTGCCCCTCGAGCTTGTTACACGGTAACAGGAGGAGACATTCAGCCCCTCGAGCCTGATACCCGGGAGAAGGAGGAGGCCATTCAGGCCCTCGAGCCTGTTACACAGAAACAGGAGGAGCTCATTCAGCCCCTCGAGCTTATTATATTCGAACAGGAGGAGTCATTCAGCCCCTCGAGCCTGTTACCTGGAAAGAGGAGGAGGCCATTCAGCTCTTGAAACTGTTACAGGGGAAAAGGAGGAGGCCATTCTGCCCCTCGAAACTGTTGCACAGGAACAGAAGGAGGTCATTCAGCCCCTCGAGCGTGTTACACAGGAACATGAGAAGGCCATTCAGACCCTTGAGCATGAAACACGGGAACAGGAGGAGGCTATTCATCCCTCGAGCCTGTTACACGGGAACAGGAGGAGCCATTCAGCCCTCGAGCCTGTTACAAGGGAGCAGGAGGACACATTCAGCCCCTTGAGCCTGTTACACGGGAACAGGAGGAGCTATTCATCCCTCGAGCCTGTTACACGGGAACAGGAGGAGACATTCAGCCCTCGAGCCTGTTACACAGGAAGAGGAGGCGCTCATTCAGCCCTCGAGCCAGTTACATGGGAACGGAGGAGGCCATTCAGTACCTCGAGCCTGTTACACAGGAACAGGAGGAGACATTCAGCTCCTCGAGCCTGTTACACGGGAGCTGGAGGAGGCCATTCAGATCTTGAGACTGCTACACGGGAACAGGAGTAGCTCATTCGGCCCTCGATCCTGTAACACGGGAACAGGACGAGGCCATTCAGCACTTGAGCCTGTTACACAGGAACTTGAGGAAGCCTTTCAGCACCTCGAGCCTTTTGTACAGGAACAGGAGGAGCCGAATCAGCCCCCCGAGCATGTTACATGCGAACAGCAGGAGGCATTCAGCTCCTTGATCCTGTAAAACGGGAAAAGGTGGAGGCCATTCAGCACCTTGAGCCTGTTACACAGGAACAGGAGGAGTCATTTACCCCCTCGAGCCTGTTACACGAGAAATGGAGAAGGTCATTCAGCCCCTTGAGCATGTTACACAGGAACAGGAGGCGCTCATTCAGCCCTCGAGCCAGTTACATGGGAACGGAGGAGGCCGTTCAGTACCTCGAGATCTTCCCCCCACGGCCGCCAACCTCATAGTTCCCCAACCGCGCACAGCCCGCTTCTACCTCCTTCCAAGATCCACAAACAGGACTGCCCCGGTAGACCCATCGTTTCAGCCTGTTCTTGCCCCACGGAACTTATCTCTTCCTATCTCGACTCTATTTTTTCTCCCCTTGTCCAGTCTCTTCCCACCTACATCCGCGACTCTTCCGATGCCCTCCGCCATTTTAACAGTTTCCAGTTTCCCGGCCCCAACCGTCTCCTCTTCACTATGGACGTACAATCCCTCTACACCTCCATTCCCCACCAGGATGGCCTGAGGGCGCTCCGCTTCTTCCTTGAACAGAGGCCAAACCAGTCCCCATCCACCACCACCCTCCTCCGCCTGGCTGAACTTGTTCTCACATTGAACAACTTCTCCTTTGACTCTACCCATTTCCTCCAAATTAAAGGTGTTGCTATGGGTACCCGCATGGGTCCTAGCTATGCCTGCCTTTTCGTGGGATATGTGGAACACTCTTTGTTCCAGTCCTACTCGGGTCCCCTCCCTCACCTCTTTTTCCGGTACATTGATGACTGTATCGGTGCCGTCTCCTGCTCTCGCCCTGAACTAGAACATTTCATTCACTATGCTTCCAATTTCCACCCTTCCCTCACCTTCACATGGTCCATCTCCGACTCTTCCCTTCCCTTCCTCGACTTCTCCATCTCCATCTCTGGGGATAGGTTATTGACTAACATTCACTACAAGCCCACTGACTCCCACAGCTACCTGGACTACACTTCCTCCCACCCCGCCTCCTGTAAGGACTCTATTCCATTCTCCCAGTTTCTCCGTCTCCGCCGCATCTGCTCTGATGATGCCACCTTCCATACCAGTGCTTCCGACATGTCTTCCTTTTTCCTCAACCGAGGATTCCCCTCTACCGTGGTCGACATGGCCCTCGACCGTGTCCGTTCTATCTCCCGCACTTCTGCCCTCACCCCTGCCCCTCCCTCCCGGAACCACGATAGGGTTCCCCTTGTCCTCACCTTTCACCCCACCAGCCTCCACATTCAACGGATCATCCTCCGCCATTTCCGCCACCTCCAGCGTGATCCCACCACCAAACACATCTTCCCCTCACCTCCCCTTTCAGCATTCCGCAGGGACCGCTCCCTCCGCGACACCCTAGTCCACTCCTCTACCACCCCCAGCACCCCTTCCCCTTCGCCCGGCACCTTCCCGTGCACGCGCAGGAGATGCAACACATGCCCTTACACCTCCCCTCTTCCCACTGTCCAGGGCCCCAAACACCCCTTCCAGGTGAAACAGCGATTTACTTGTACTTCCTGCAATTTAGTATACTGTATTCGCTGCTCACGATGTGGTCTCCTCTACATTGGGGAGACCAAACGCAGATTGGGTGACCGCTTTGCGGAACACCTCCGTTCAGTCCGTAAGGGGGACCCCGAGCTCCCGGTGGCCTGTCACTTTAATTCACCGCTTCACTCCCACTCTGACCTCACCGTCCTCGGCCTATTACACTGTTCCACGGAAGCGCAGCGTAAGCTCGAGGAACAGCACCTCATCTTTCGTTTAGGCACGCTACAGCCCTCTGGACTCAATATCGAGTTCAACAATTTTAGATCATAACCTCAGCTCCAATCACATTTATATTTTATTTTTTCCACCCTTTTATTTGCCCCCCCCCCCACCTTTTTTTTCCTCCTAGAAGCTGGCAGCTGTCCTTCATTCTGCCAGTGGATTTCACACTTCTTTCAGCCTTAATCTGTCACATTAACACCACCTCTAGCCTTGCATATCTCTTAATGTCTCTTAATGTCTCTTCATCTCCCCCTTTGTTCTTTTATCCCCTCCCCCTTTTCCCAGCTTTACTCTGGCCTTAAATCTATTTGATTTCCGGCTCTTCACAGTTCTGACGAAAGGTCATCGACCTGAAACGTTAACTCTCTTTCTCTCTCCACGGATGCTGCCTGGCCTGCTGAGTTTTTCCAGCGTTTTCTGTTGTTATTTCAGATTTCCAGCATCCGCAGTATTTTGCTATCGTGTTACACAGGAAGAGGATGTTTCCATTCAGCTACTCGAGCCTGTTGCACAGGAACAGTAGGAAGCAATTCAGCCCCTCGAGCCTTTTGTACAGGAACAGGAGGAGCCGAATCAGCCCCTCGAGCCCGTTACATGGGAACAGGAGGAGCCCATTCAGCCCATCCAGTCTATTACACGGGAACAGGAGGAGGATATTCAGCCCTCGATCCTGTTACACGGGAACAGGAGAAGTCCATTCAGCGTCTCGAGCTTGTTGCACAGGAACAGGATGAGTCATTTAGCCCCTCGAGCCTGTTACACGGCAACCGGAGCAGGCCATTCAGCACTTGAGCCTGTTACACGGGAACAGGAGGAGCCCATTCAGCCCCTCGGGCCTATTACACGGGAACAGGAGGAGCCCATTCAGCCCCTCGAGCCTGTTACACGGGAACAGGAGGAGGCCATTCAGCACCTCGAGCCTTTTACACGGGAACAGGAGGTGTCCATTTAGCCCCTCGAGCCTGTTGCACAGGAACAGGAGGAGGCATTTCAGCCCCTCGAGGATGTTACACAGAAACAGGAGGGGGTCCATTCAGCTCCTCGAGCCTGTTACACGGGTATAGGAGGAGTCCATTCAGCCCCTGGAGCCTGTTGCACAGGAACAGGAGGAGATCATTCAGCCCATCGAGCCTCTTACACGGGAACAGGAGGAGGCCGTTCAGACCCTCCAGCCTGTTAGATTTGAAAAGGAGGAGTCATTCAGCCCCTCGAGCCTGTTATATGGGAAGAGGAGGAGGCCATTCAGCTCTTGAGCCTGTTACATGGGAATAGGAAGAGCCCATTCAGCCCTCGAGCCTGTTACATGGGAACAGGAGGAGGCATTTCAGATCCTCGAGCCTGTTACTGGAACAGGAGGAGGCCATTCAGCTCTTTAGCCTGTTACACGGGAACAGGAGGAGGCCATTCAGCTCTTGAGCCTGTTACACAGGAACTGGAGGAGCCCATTCAGCCCCTCGAGCCCGTTACACGGGAACAGGAGGAGCCCATTTATCCCCTCGAGCCTGTTACACAGGAAGAGGTGGAGACATTCAGCCCATCGAGCCTGTTACACGGGAACAGCAGGAGGCCATTCAGCTCTTGAGCCTATTACATGGGAACATGAGGAGACCATTCCGACCCTTGAGCCTGTTACACAGGACAGGAGGAGCCTATTCAGGCCTCGAGCATGTTATATGGGAACAGGAGGAGGCATTTCGGATCCTCGAGCCTGTTACTGGAACAGGAGGAGGCCATTCAGCTCTTTAGCCTGTTACACGGGAACAGGAGGAGGCCATTCAGCTCTTGAGCCTGTTACACGGGAACTGGAGGAGCCCATTCAGCCCCTCGAGCCCGTTACACGGGAACAGGAGGAGCCCATTTAGCCCCTCCAGCCTGTTACACAGGAACAAGAGGAGGCCATTCAGCTATTCCAGCCTGTTACATAGGAACCGGAGTGGACCATTCAGCCACGGTAGACTGTTACACTGGAACAGGAGGAGGCCATTCAGCCCCTCGAGCCTGTTACACTGGAACAGGAGGAGGCCATTCAGCCCCTCGAGCCTGTTACATGGGAACAGGAGGAGCCCGTTCAGAGTTTAGAGATCTAGGAAAGAGGTCAAAAAGCAAGACCTCAAAGGTAGTAATCTCCGGATTACTACCAGTGCCACGTGCTAGTGAGTAAAGAAATAGTAAGATAGAGTAGATGAATGCGTGGCTACAGAGATGGTGTAGGAGGGAGGGCTTTAGATTGCTGAGTAATTGGAACCGTTTCTGGGGGAGGTGGGACCTCTAAAAGCCGGACGGGATGCACCTCAACGGGAACGAGACCAATATCCTCGCGGGAGGGTTTGCTAGTGCTGTTGGGAAGGGTTTGAACTAGCTTGGCAGGGGGATGGGAGCCTTAGTATAGCGTCAATAGGGAGGGAAGAAAAACTGGAATTGGAAAACAAAAACGTAGAAAGTAAATTGGAAAGCCAGAGGAATTAAGGGCTAGATAGTAGTCAACAAGGAGGTTTTCCTGTACGAAATGGTATATACTTCACTGCAAGGAGTATAGCGAACAAGACAGATGAGCTGAGGGCACAGGTAGATATTTGGGACTATGATATTATAGAAGAACAAATGTGTAGCTACATTTCTGAGAAGTGCAAAATCAATAGGGCAGTAATGGTAGGGGATTTCAACTCCTCCAATATTAACTGGGATAAAATTAGTGTGAAGGGTATAGAAGGTGCGAAATTCCTAAATTGCATCCAGGAGAAATTTTTAGCCAGTATGTAGCAAGCCCAACAAGGGAGGGGGCGGTTCTGGACTTAGTTTTAGGGAAAGAAGCTGGGCAGGTAGAAGGCGTATCACTGGGGGAACATTTTGGTGCTAGTGACCATAATTCTGTTAGATTTAAGGTAGTTATGGAAAAGGACAAGTATAGACCAGGAATAAAAATTCTAAATTGGGGAAAAGCAAATTTTGATAAGCTCAGAGTGGATTTAGCCATAGTGGACTGGAAACAGCTAGTTGAAGGTAAATCAGTGTCAGAGCAGTGGGAGGCATTCAAGGAGGAGATCAAGAGGGTTCAGACCAAATATGTGCCCTTAAAGAAAAACGGTGGGACTAAAAATATCTAGAGCGCCCTAGAGACATACAGGGTAGGATAAAGAAACAAAAGGGAGGCGTATGTCAGATACCGAGGGCTAAATACTCCAGAATCTTTAGAGGAGTACAGAAAGTGCAAGGGTGCAATTAAAAATGATATTATGAAAGCAAAGAGAGAGCATGAAAAATTCTTGGCAAGTAAAATCAATGAAAAACCAAAGATGTTTTATAAATATATTAAGAGTAAGAGGATAACTAAAGAAAGGGTAGGGCCTATTAGAGATCATGAGGGTGATCTGTGTGAGGAGGCGGCAGACGTCGGTAGGGTTCTTAATGAATGCTTTGCGTCTGCTTTCACAAAGGAGAGGGGCGAAGCAGACATTGCTATGGGGGTGGGGGGAGTGTGTGAAATATTAGATGAAATAAACATAGTGAGAGAGGAAGTATTAAGGGGTTTAGCAGCTTTAAAAGTGGATAAATCCCCAGGCCCGGATGAAATGTATCCCAGAATGTTAACCGAAGCAAAAGAGGAAATAGCAGAGGCCCTGACCATCATTTTCCAATCCTCTCTGGCTTCAGGTGTGGTGCTGGAGGAAATGAGGACTGCTAATGTGGTACCGTTGTTTAAAAGGGTGAAAAGGATAGACTGAGTAATTACAGGCCAGTCAGACTAGACTCGTTGGTGGGAAAATTAATGGAAAGAATTCTGAAGGACAGGATAAATCTTCATTTAGAAAGACACAGATTAATCAAGGATAGTCAGCACGGATTTGTTAAGGGAAGGTCGTGTGTGACAAACTTGATTGAATTTTTTGAGGAGCTAACAAGGAGGGTAGATGAGGGTAGTGCGTTTGATGTCGTATATATGGACTTTAGCAAGACTTTTGATAAGGTTCCACATGGCAGACTGGTCATGAAGTTAAAAGCCCATGGCATCCAGGGCAAAGTGTCAAGTTGGATTCAAAACTGGCTCGGAGACAGGAAGCAGAGTGTAATGGTTGATGGGTGTTTTTGTGACTGGAAGGCTGTTTGCAGTGGGGTTCCGCAGGGCTCAGTACTGGGTCTCTTGCTTTTTGTGGTATATATCAACGACTATGTCTTGAATATAGGGGTCATGATGCGGAGATGCCGGTGTTGGACTGGGTGGACAAAAATGAGAAGTCGCACAACACCAGGTTATAGTCCAACAGTTTTATTTGAAATCACAAGCTTTCGGAGCTTACGTGGCCCCTTCCTCAGGTGAAGTAAAGAGATACAGAATCGCCAAAGCATATATAGATAGAGAACAATGCATGTGTTACTTGTAAGTAACACATGCATTGTTCTCTATCTATATATGCGTTTGGTCTCCCCAATGTAGAGGAGACCACATCGTGAGCCTCGAATACAGTTTACTAAATTGCAAGAAGTACAAGTAAATCGCTGTTTCACCTGGAAGGAGTGTTTGTGGCCCTGGACAGTGGGAAGGGAGGATGTAAAAGAGCATGTGTTGTATCTCCTCCACTTGCACGGAAATGTGCCAGGCGAAGGGGAAGGGTTGCTGCGGCAGATAGAGGAGTGGCTCACTGTGTCGCGGAGGGAGTGGTCCCTTCGGAATGCTGAAAGTGGAGGTGAGGGGAAGATGTGTTTGGTGGTGGGATCACACTGGAGGTTGCGGAAATGGCGGTGGATGATCCGTTGAATGTGAAGGCTGGTGGGGTGAAAGGTGAGGACCATGGGAAATCTATCGTGGTTCTGGAAGGGAGGGGGAGGTGTGAGAGCAGAAGTTAATTGTTAAATTGGGTATGATAACCCATACAGAGGGTAACACTGCTTCAGTAAATAGTTACATTGGGTATGATAAACAATACACAGGGTAAAACATTTAGTTATTTTTTAAATTGTGTATGATAATCAATAAAAGGGTAAAACTGTTAGTTAATTGTTAAATTGGGTAAGATAACCAATATACAGCGTAAACTGCGACAGTTAATTGCTAAGTTGGGTATGACAACTAAAACAAAGGATAAAACAGTTATATTTAATTTTTAAATTGGGTATGATAACCAATAAAATGGTAAAACAGTTAGTTAATTGTTAAATTGGGTATGATAACCAATACACAGAATAAAACTGTTAGTTAATTGCTAAGTTGGGTATGACAACCAATACAAAGGATAATACTGTCACAGTTAATTGTTAAATTGGGTATGATAACCAATCCACAGGGTAAAGCTGTTAGTTAATTGTTAAATTGTGTATGATAACCAATACACAGGGTAAATCTGTTGGTTAATTGTTAAATTGGATATGATAAACAATACACAGGGTAAAACTGTTAGCTAATTGTTAAATTGGGTATGATAAACAGTACAAAGGGCAAAAATGCTTCAGTTAATTGTTAAATTGTGTATGATAACCAATACACAGGGTAAAGCTTTCACAGTTAATTGTTAAATTGGGTAAGATAACCAATACACAGGGTAAAACTGTTAGATAATTGTTAAATTGTGTTTAATAACCAATACACAGGGTAAAGCTGTCACAGTTAATTGTTAAAAAAGGGTCTGATAACCAATGCACAGGGCACAACTGTTATACAGTTAATGGTTTAATTGGGTATGATAACCAATACACAGCGTAAAACTGTCACAGTTCATTGTTAAATTGGGTATGATAACAAATACACAGGATAAAACTGTTACAGTTAATTGTTAAATTGGGTATGATAACCAATGCACAGGGTAAATCTGTCACCGTTATTTGTTAAATTGGGTATGATAACCAATACACAGGGTAAAACTGTCACCGTTATTTGTTAAATTGGGTCTGATAACCAGTACACAGCGTAAAACTGTCACAGGTAATTGTTAAATTGTGTATGATAACGAATATACAGGGGAAAAATGTTACATTTAATTGTTAAATTGTGTATGATTACCAATACACAGGGTAACACTGTCACAGTTAATTGTTAAAAAGGGTCTGATAACCAATACACAGTGTAAAACTTTTAGTTAATTGTTAAATTGCGTATGATAACCAATACATGAGCTAAAACTGTCTCAGATAATTGTTAATAAAAAGCAAAATACTGCGGATGCTGAGAATCCGAAAATTCAACAGAAAACGTTGGAAAAGCTCAGCAGGCCAGGCAGCATCGGTGGAGAGAGAAACAGAGTTAACGTTTCAGGTCGAAGACCTTTCTGGATATAGTAACCAAAGCACAGTGTAAACCTGTTATATTTAATTGTTAAATTGGTTATGATAACCAATACACAGGGTAAAACTGTCTCAGGTAATTGTTAAATTAGGTATGTTAAGCAACGCACAGAGTAAAACTGTTATATTTAATTTTTAAATTGGTTATGATAATCATCACGCAGGGTACAAATGTTACAGTTAAATGTTAAATTGGGTATTTTAACCAATACACAGGGTAAAACCGTTAGTGAATTGTTACATAGATACATAGATACATAGAAGATAGGAGCAGGAGTAGGCCATCCGGCCCTTCGAGCCTGCTCCGCCATTTAATGAGATCATGGCTGATCCTCCAATTCAGTATCCCGTCCCCGCCTTCTCTCCGTAACCCTTAACCCCTTTTGCCTGTAGAAATATATCTAATTCCCTCTTAAATATATTTAATGAGCTGGCGTACACTGCCCTCTGTGGCAATGAGTTCCACAGGTTCACCACCCTCTGAGTGAAGAAATTCCCCCTCATTTCTGTCCTAAATGGTTTAGCCCTTATCCTTAAATTATGTCCTCTAGTTCTGTTCTCACCCGCCAAGGGAAACATTCCTTCTGCATCTAGTCTGTCTAGACCTGTCAGAATTTTATACACTTCTATGAGGTCCCCTCTCAATCTTCTAAACTCCAGTGTGTACATCCCTAAACTACATAGTCTCTCCTCATAGGTCAATCCCGCCATTCCTGGTATCAGCCTGGTGAATCGCCGCTGCACCCCCTCCATGGCAAGAACATCTTTCCTCAGATGAGGCGACCAAAACTGTACACAGTACTCGAGGTGTGGTCTCACCAGTGCCCTGTACAGCTGCAGCAAGGTATCCCTGTTCCTGTATTCCAACCCTTTTGCTATGAAGGCCAGCATACCGTTTGCCTTCTTGATCGCCTGTTGCACCTGCATGCTCGCCTTCAGTGACTGGTGTACAAGAACACCCAGGTCTCTCTGTACTTCCCCCTCTCCCAATTTATTGCCATTTAAATAATAATTTGCCCTCCCGTTCCTGCACCCAAGGTGGATAACTTCGCACTTGTCCACATTATAGTGCATCTGCCATTTATCCGCCCAATCACCCAGTCTGTCCAAATCGCTCTGGAGCTTCCTGGTCTCCTCCTCTGAGCCCACCCCCCCCTCCTAGTTTAGTGTCGTCTGCAAATTTGGAAATGCTGCATCCGACTCCCTGATCCAGGTCATTAATGTAAATTGTGAACAGCTGGGGACCCAGGACAGATCCCTGTGGTACCCCACTTGTTACTGCCTGCCATTCAGAAAATGAGCCGTTTATTCCAACTCTCTGTTTTCTATCTGACTGCCAGTTCTCTATCCACGTCAATACTTTCCCCTTTATCCCATGAGCTTCAATTTTCCCTGCTAATCTTTTATGTGGGACCTTATCGAAGGCCTTTTGGAAGTCCAGGTACACCACATCTACTGGCTCTCCCCCATCTATTTTACCAGTTACTCCCTCAAAAAATTCCAATAGATTAGTCAAGCACGATTTACCCTTTGTAAATCCATGTTGACTCTGTCCTATCCTGTCCCCATTTGCTAAGTGCTCCGCTATTTCATCCTTAATGATGGACTCCAGCATTTTGCCCACAACTGATGTAAGGCTTACAGGTCTGTAATTACCTGCTTTTTCCCTACCCCCCTTTTTGAATAGTGGGGTAACGTTAGCTACCCTCCAATCCATGGGCACTGTTCCAGAGTCTAATGAATTCTGAAAAATCATACTTAGTGCATCCGCTATCTCTAGGGCCACCTCCTTCAGCACCCTAGGATGCATGTTATCAGGCCCTGGGGATTTGTCCGCCTTCAATCCCTTTAGCTTCCTTAACACCATATCCTTAGAGATATTGACTTGCGTCAGTTCCTCCTTTGCAAATGTCCCTATTTTTCCCGATATCCCAGGGAGGTTTTTTGTGTCTTCCTTCGTAAAGACTGACCCAAAGTATGCATTTAGTTGGTCTGCCATTTCTTTATTTCCCGTTATATATTCCCCCGTATCTGACTGCAATGGGCCAACTTTGGT
This sequence comes from Squalus acanthias, assembly GCA_030390025.1. Lineage (NCBI taxonomy): Eukaryota > Metazoa > Chordata > Chondrichthyes > Squaliformes > Squalidae > Squalus > Squalus acanthias. The sequence continues at coordinate 330,245 of JASTWF010000451.1, forward strand.
TTTCACCAGTCTTTTCCTCTTGATATACTTATAAAAGCTTTTGGAGTTAGTTTTTATATTTTCCGCCAGCTTGCTTTCGTAAGCTATTTTGCCCCTCTTGATTAAGCCCTTTGTCCTCCTTTGCTCTATCTTAAACTGTTCCCAATCTTCCGCTCTGGCGCTTTTTTTGGCTATTTTATACGCCCTATCTTTGGATTTTATGCTGTCTCTAATTTCCCCTGTTATCCACGGTTGAGTCACCTTTTTAGATTTCCTTTTATGCCAGATTGGTATAAACAATTTTTGCAATTTTGTCATTCTATCTTTAAATGCTTGCCATTGTTTATCTACCTCCAGTCCTCCCAGGAACGTTGTCCAATCAGACCTACTCAGTTCCCGTCTAATGGCATCATAATTCCCCTTGTTTAAATTCAGGACCTTAGTATCTGAGTCAATTTCTTCGCTCTCCATTTCGAGTGAGAAATCGATCATGTTATGATCGCTCTGACCCAAGGGTCCCCGTACAACAAGATTACTAATTAGTCCCTTCTCATTGCACAGTACCCAGTCCAATATAGCCTGTTCCCGAGTTGGTTCCTCGACATATTGATCCAGATAACCATCCCTTAAACACTCAAGGAATTCCTCCTCCTCATTATTTTTACTGATTAGGCTATTCCAATCTATATGTAAGTTAAAGTCACCTATGATGACAGCTGTGCTGTTATTGCACGCTTCTCTAATTTCCCTCGTGATGCCCTCCCCAACCTCTATTTTACTATTTGGAGGCCTATATACCACTCCTATTAATGTTTTTCGCCCCTCGCTATTTCTTAGCTCCACCCATATAGATTCTGTATTAACTGAGTTAATATCCTTCCTTTCAATTGCATTTATCCCTTCTTTTACCAGCAATGCTACCCCTCCTCCCTTTCTTTTTTGTCGATCCTTCCTAAATACTGAATACCCCTGTATGTTAAGCTCCCAGCCCTGCTCACCCTGCAACCATGTTTCCGTAATCCCAATGAGATCATAATTATTAACCTCTATTTCCACAGCTAATTCATCTACCTTGTTCCTGATGCTTCTCGCATTAAGGTATAAAACCCTCAGGCTTTTTTTATGCTCACATTTTTTATGAATTGGTTTGGCCCTTTGTTTTTTGTTCCTCACCCTTTTACCATTTATTTCTGTCTGCCTTTCACTTTCCTCTATTTCACTACATAGGTTTCTAGCCCCCTGCCATACTAGTTTAAATGCTCCCGAACTGCTTTATCAAAAATTACCCCGAGAACATCAGTTCCATCTTTGCACAGGTGTAGACCGTCCCTTTTGTATAGGTCACACCTACCACAAAACTGGTTCCAATGCCTCAAAAATTTAAAACCCTCCCTCTTACACCACTGCTCAAGCCACGTATTTAGCCTAACTATCCTGTTCTCTGTACTCTTACTAGCACGTGGCACTGGTAGTAATCCAGAGATTACTACCTTCGAGGTCCTACTTTTTAGCTTGGCTCCTAACTCCCTAAATTCTACTTGTAGGACCCCTTCCCTTTTTTTAGCTACGTCGTTGGTACCAACATGTATCACGACAACTGGCTGTTCCCCCTCCCCCTCCAGAATGTTCTGCACCCGCGCAGTTAAATTGGGTATGATAACAATTCACTGGGTAAAACTGTTAGTTAATTCTTAAATGGGGTAAAATAACCAATACACAGTGCAAACTCTTCGGGGGAAAAATTCAGTTGGTTGCGCCTCCCATTAGCGCCTTAAGAGGGCGGTAATGGGGCGTAAAGCAACTAGCGCCCGGACGCGGCGATGTTTGCGCCGTTCGTGAAATTGACTAGACATTTTGCGGCAGCGCTAAACTTTACCGCAGCGATCTCCTGCGCACGCAGATCTTGACGTCATATGAGGGTGCAACGCCCTTGTGGCGCCCCCATCCTTTCCGCCTGGCGCAACCAACGACCGGAAGACTGGAACGCTCCCAGGTCGCTGTGGGGCTGGGGGGGCGCTATTTAAAGGGGCCTCTTCCTGTCTTTCTCTGTGGTTGACATTTTTGCACCACTCGTTCTGAGAGAGAGAGAGAGAGAGAGAGATTCGGAGAGAGAGAAAGAGAGACTTCTGCATTGTGTCAACGCTGTGTGAGGTAGTTTTGGCTACTGATCGTAACTTTGCAGGTACTTTGGTTTTTGACTTTCATAACTTTGATTGCCAAGAGAAAAAGGGGGCTGCACTGCTTGGGGGCGTCGTCCTGCGCCACCAGAATCGGAGGACACAGAGACGCAGAGAGAGAGTGGCAATCATGGCCAGACGGAGGAGGGCCAACAGGCCTCTGTACAGGAGACCTTATCCTCCCATGGTATATCGCCAACAATTCACACATATTAATATATCTGAGGAGCAGTGTTTGCGAAGGCTGCGCTTCAGCAGGAGGTAGTCACTCAACTGTGCCACCTGCTGCAGCCAGATCTGCAGCTTCAACTGAGGTCCAGGACGTCTCTGTCGGTGGCAATGAAGATCACAGTGGCTCTGAACTTTTAAGCCACTGGCTCATTTCAATCAGCTACTGGGGACATCGCCAATATCTCCCAGTTCGCGGTGCATTGCTGCATCCGTCAGGTCACAAATGCCCTCTTTGAAAGGAGACGAGAGTACATCTCTTTCCCCATGACCCCAGACAAGCAGCAAGAATGCTCAATAGGCTTTGCTCGGCTAGTGGGCTTCCCCTTGGTGCAGGGCGCAATTGACTGCACGCATGTGGCTTTGTGTGCTCCGCATGAGAATGCCGAGGATTCCCGCAACAGAAAGGGGTTCCATTCCTTAAACGTTCAGTTGGTCTGTGACCACAGACAGCTGATACTCGCTGTCAATGCCCACTATCCTGGCAGCTGCCACGATACCTTCATCCTGCGCCAGACTACCGTTGCAGAACTTTTCCAGGCACCGCATCAGACAGTTGGTTGGCTTCTCGGGGACAAGGGATATCTACTGAGCACCTGACTGATGACACCGCTCCGTACGCCCAACACCCCTGCTGAGCTGTGGTACAACGAAAGCCATCAAGCTACCAGGAACATCGTTGAGCACACAATCGGCGTGCTGAAGCAACGGTTCCGCTGTCTGGACCATGCTGGAGAAGCCCTGCAGTACTCGCCTGAGCGAGTATCCCACTTCGTAGTTGTGTGCTGCATGCTGCATAAACTGGCAATCCTGGCCTACAGGCGATGGCAAGTGCAGTGGAGAAGTGACAGTGGTGGCAGCAGGAATGCTGTCATCTTGAGAGATGACAGCAACTCCCTGCTCGACCGACACGCTGGCACTCCCAAGGGGCAGCACTTCAGCATCCGGAGCAATCTGCTGGAGCACAGATTGCTGGCCTGCTGCAGCGCGGTGAGAGCCCCGGGGAAATGTGTACGAACCATCGAGGATTGCAGCAGTCAGTGCTCGCGTGGCCTCAATCTGAGCCTGCAGAAGAGCAGTCAGAGCTGGGTTCTTGGCAGCCATTGACTGAATTGCAGCACTAAACATTTGCGTGGCATTCGCCTGTGCTACAGCGAAGTGCTCCACACTCCGTGCCAGTGATTCAATGCATTCGGGCACCCTTCCCACTGCATCCATGAGCTCAGTGTGTTCATTTCAACGATGAGCCGCTCCTCCTCTGCGTCCAGTGCAGTAGGACTCGCTGGCATACTCAGCCCCCGGGGAGAAGGCCCCCGAGCTTCCCTACACCCATGGCGTTGATGCAGCCCGCTGGGTCCTGGAGCTTCACCCTCATCAGACCCTTCCCCCCTGCTCCCCTCCAGTGAAGGCGTGTTCCCAGTGTGGGCATGGGCTTCCTCGGGAGAGGGTGGCGCTGATGCTCCGCCTTCATCTTCCTCCTCGGCTGCAGCTTCACTCCCACTGGCAGCTTGAGGGCCCGTCTCCTCAGCTGGTGAATCACCATCTGAAAGCCGGGAGGTACAAGAGTGGCTTTAGCGTGAGGACAGGGGGGCAGTAAGGGAGGAATGAGTGCAGCGATTTAATAAGTTGGATTGAAAGTGTCAAAGGCTGGCGTTGTGAGGGACAAGTGGAAGGACAGAGGCAAAAAGGTGATGACCTTACCATTGCTGTCCAGAACGGGGTCGGCGTCTCCAGTGGCGATGGGACCGATCACCCGGCTTGCCACAATCCTGTGGATGCGCACCTGAAGATCGCTGAGGGGTTGCAGCTGAGGCCATCCTCCACCCACCGTTGCTGCTGTCTCCTATTATGAGATAGCTTAGACTGCAGGAAAAAGGACGGCGTCTGAGTAAATATACAGCATGGTCTTGCCTGATGTGCCTCCCATAGCTGAATAGCCCTTACTGTATGCAGCCATGGTCTTGCCTGATGTGCCTCCCAGAGATGAATAGCCTTTACTGTATGCAGCCATCGTCTTGCCTGATGTGCCTCCCATAGCTGAATAGCCCTTACTGTATGCAGACATGGTCTTGCCTGATGTGCCTCCCATAGGTGAATAGCCTTTACTGTATGCAGCCATCGTCTTGCCTGCTGTGCCTCCCATAGTTGAATAGCCCTTACTGTATGCAGCCATGGTCTTGCCTGATATGCCTCCCATAGGTGAATAGCCCTTACTGTATGCAGCCATGTTCTTGCCTGATGTGCCTCCCATAGGTGAATAGCCTTTACTGTATGCAAAGTGTGGAATGTGCGTGTATGTTTCATGAGAGGGCCATAGGTGTTGGATGAGCGTCGTGCATTGGGGTTTTAAGACCCTCTGGCCATAGAGTGAGGTTGAGATGGAGGGATGGAGAGGTATTGAAAAAAAGCCACTCACCCTGACGATCTGAGTGAGGTCGTTGAACTTTTTTCGACATTGTATATGGGTCCTGGGCACCTTGCTCCTGGAGGAGACGCTCTGAGCCACCTCCCTCCACACTCTTCTGTACTCGCGCGGCAAAGGCCTCCTGCCACGCTCAGGGAAGAGTATAGATCTTCTGCGCTCCACCGCTCCAACCAGAGAATCCAAGGCCCGCTCGCTGAAGTGCTGAGATCGTTCTCTCACCCTCTCCATAGTCCTTGGCTGGAAGATTTAGGCACAGGTCTCTCCAGGCCGAGATTCAAGGCTCCAATGAGCAGGGTGTGGCAAGATCGACCCTCCCCTTTAAGAACTGTCCGGCGCCAGTGTGTCTGTGTTCCATCACTAACTGACAGCACCTGGGCTGCGCCCGCGCTCTGTGTTAGCGCCGCGCTCCTCGGCCTTTGCGCCTTAAGACAGGTGTGTAGCGCCTGATTTAGCGCTCCAATCACCTCCAGGGGCGATAAAAGTCAAGTTTGCAGTCAGAGGCAATAATTAGCGCCAGGCGCCAATCTTGGCGCCCGGCCGATAATTGCACCGCAAATGGGGTGATACTGAATTTCACCCCCTTAGTTAATTGTTAAAGTGGGTATGGTAACCAAAGCACAGTGTAAAACTGTTACAATTAATTGTTAAATTGAATATTATAACCAATACACATGTTTAAGCTGACACAATTTATTCTTATATTGGGTAAAATAACCAATACACAGTGTAAAACTGTCAGGTAATTGTTAAATTGGACATGATAACCAATACAAAGGGGAAAACTATCAAAGGTAATTGTTGAATTGGGTATTTTAATCAATAGACAGAGTAAAACTGTTAGTAAATTGTTAAATTGGGTATTTTAACCAATACATAGGTTAAAACTGTCACAGTTAATTCTTAAATTGGGTATGAAAATCAATACACAGGGTAAAACACACACAGGTAATTTTTAAATTGTGTATGATAAAAAATACACAGGGTAAAACTGCTTCAGTTAATTGTTAAATTGGGTAAAATAACTAATTCACAGGGTAAAACAGTTAGTAAATTGTTAAGCTGGGTATGATAACCAAAACAATGGGTAAAACTGTTAGTTAATTGTTAAATTGGGTATGATAATCAATACACAGGGTGAAACTGTTACAGTTAATTGTTAAATTGAATATTATAACCAATGTACATGTTTAGCTGACACAGATAATTGTTAAATTGGGTATTTTAAGCAATACATAGGGTTAAACTGTTAGTTAATTTTTAAATTGGGTGTGGCAACCAATACACAGGTTAAAACTGTCACAGGTAATTGTTAAATTGGGTATGATAACCAATACACAGGATAAAAATGTTAGTTAATTGTTAAATTGGGTAAGATAACCAGTACAAAGTGTAAAACTGTTAGTTAATTGTTAAATTGGGTAACATAACCAATATACAAGGTAAAACTGTTATATTTAATCGTTCAATTGGGTATGATAACCAATACATAGGATAAAACTGTCAGTTAATTCTTAAATTGGTTAAAATAACGAGTACACAGGGTAAAACTCTTAGTTAATTGTTAAATTAAATATTATAAACAATAAACATGTGTAAGCTGACACAGTTAATTTTTAAATTGGGTATGATAACCAATACACAGCGTAAAAATGTTACAGTTAATTGTTAAATTGGGTATGATAACCAATACACAGGGTAAAACTGTCACAGTTAATTCTTAAATTGAGTATGAAAATCAATACACAGGGTAAAACTGTCACAGGTAATTGTTAAATTGTGTATGATAACCAATACATAGGTTAAAACTGTTAGGTAATTCTTAAATTGGGTATGATAACAAATACACAGGGTAAAACTGCTTCAGTTAATTGTTAAATTGGCTAAAATAACTAATTCACAGGGTAAAACATTTAGTGAATTGTTACGCTGGGTATGAAAACCAATACATAGCGTAGAAATTTCACAGTTGATTGTTAAATTGTGTATGATAACCAATTCACAGAGTAAAACTTTTACAGTTAATTTTTGCAGTGGGTATGATAATCAATACACAGGCTGAAACTGTTACAGTTAATTGTTAAATTGAATATTATAACAAATAAAAATGTTTAGCTGACACAGTTAATTGTTAATTTGGGTATTTTAACCAAAACATAGGGTTAAACTGTTAGTTAATTGTTTAATTGGCTTTGATAACGAATACACAGGTTAAAACTGTCACAGGTAATTGTTAAATTGGGTATGATAATCAATACACATGGTTAAACTGTCACAGGTAATTGTTAAATTGTGTATGATAACCAATACACAGGGTAAAACTGTCACAGGTAATTGTTAAATTGGGTATAATAACCAAAACACAAGGTAAATCTTTTAGTTAATTGTTAAATTGGGTATGATAACCAAAACACAGGGTAAAAATGTCACAGTTAATTGGTAAATTGGGTATGATAATCAATATACAGTGTAAAGCTGTCACAGTTAATTGTTAAATTGGGTATGAAATCCAATACACAGGTTAAAACTGTCACAGTTAATTGTAAAATTGGGTATGATAAACAGTACAAAGTGTGAAGCTGCTTCAGTTAATTGGTAAACTGATTATAATAACTAATACACAGGGTAAAACAGTTAGTTAATTCATAAATTGGGTATGACAACTAATACACAGGGTAAAACTGTCACAGGTAATTGTTAAATGTTGTATGATAAACAATACACAGGGTAAAACAGTCACATTTAATTGTTAAATTCAGTATGATAACCAATAGATAAGGTAAAAATGTCACAGGTAATTGTTAAATTGGGTATGGTAACCAAAACATAGGTTAAAACTGTTAGTTAATTGTTAAATTGGGGATGATAACCAATTCACAGGGTAAAACTTTTACAATTAATTGTTACAGTGGGTATGATAATCAATACACAGGCTGAAACTGTTAGTTAATTGGCCTAAAAATGTCCAAAAACTGTCTCAGGTAATTGTTAAATTGGGTATGGTAACCAAAGCACAGTGTAAAACTGTTACAGTTAATTGTTAAATTGAATATTATAATCAATACACATGTTTAAACTGACACAGTTAATTCTTAAATTGTGTAAATAACCTACACAGTGTAAAACTCTTAGTTAATTGTTAAATTGGGTATGATAACCAATACACAGGATAAAACTGTAACAGTTAATTGTTAAATTGTGTATGATAACCAATACACAGGGTAAAACTGTCACAGTTAATTGCTAAAATTAGGTATTTTAAGCAATACATAGGGTAAAACTGTTCGTTAATTGTTAAATTGGATATGATAAGCAATAAACGGGGTACAACTATAACAGCTAATTTCTAATTTGGGTATGATAACCAAAACGCAGGGTAAACCTGTTACAGTTAATTGTTACCGTGGGTATAATAACCAATGCACAGCGTAAATCATGTAGTTAATTGTTAAATTGGCTATCATTAGCAATCCACAGGGTAAAGCTGTTAGTTAATTGTTAAACTGGAAATGATAATCAATATACAGTGTAAGACTGTTACATTTAATAGTTAAATTGGGCATGATAACCAATACACAGGGTAAAACTGTCCCAGGCAATTGCTAAATTGGGTATGATAAACAATACACAGGGTAAAAATGTCCCAGGTAATTGCTAAATTGGGTAAGGTAACCAACGCACAGTATTAAACTGTTATATTTAATTGTTAAATTGGTTATGATAACCAACACACAGGGTAAAAATGTTACATTTAATTGTCAAATCGGTTAGTTTAACTAATACACAGGGTAAAACTGTTAGTTAATTGTTAAATTGCGTATGATAAACAATACACAGGGTAAAACTGTTAGTTAATTGTTACATTGGATATGATAATCAATATACAGTTTAAAACTGTCACAGCTAATTGTTAAATTGGGCATGATAATCAATATACAATGTAAAACTGTTACAGTTAATTGTTAAATTGGGTATGATAACGAATACACAGGGTAAACAGTCACAGTTAATTGTTAAATTGGGTATGATAACCAATACACAGGGTAAAACAATCACAGTTAATTGTTAAATTGGATATGATAACCAATAAACAGGGTAAAGCTTTCACAGTTAATTGTTAAGTTGGGTATGACAACTAAAACACAGGATAAAACAGTCACAGTTAATTGTTAATTTGGGTATGATAACAATACACAGATTAAAACTGTTATACAGTTAATTGTTTAATTGGGTTTGATAACACATACACAGGTACAACTGTCACAGGTAATTGGTACATTGTGAATGATAACCAATGCACAGGGTAAAACTGTACCAGATAATTTTTAAATTGGTTATGATAATCAATACACAGGGTAAAACTATCACAGGTAATTGTTAAATTGGGTATCATAACCAATAATCTCAGTAAAAGTGTCACAGGTAATTTTTAAATTGGGTATGATAACCAATACACAGGGAAAAACAGTTAGTTAATTGTTAAATTAGGTATGATAACCAAAGCATAGTGCAAAACCGTTGCAGTTAATTGTTAAATTGTATATTATAACCAATACACATGTTTAAGCTGACACAGTTAATTCTTACATTGGGTATCATAACCAATACACAGGGTAAAACTGTTACAGGTAATTTCTAAATTGGGTATGATATCCAATACACAGGTTAAGACTGTTACACAGTTAATTGTTAAATTTGGTATGACAACCAATACACAGTGTAAAACTGCCATAGTTAATTATTAAATTGGGTATGATAACCAATACACAGAGTAAAACTGTCACAGGTAATTGTTAAATTGTGTATGATAACCAATATACAGGTTAAAACTGTCACAGATAATTTTTAAATTGGGTATGATGACCAATACACAGGTTAAAACTGTTACAGTTAATTGCTAAATTCGGTATGATAACCAATACACAGGGTTATACTGTTACAGTTAATTGTTAAGTTGGGCATGACAACTAATACACAGGGTAAAACTGTTAGTTAATTATTAAATTGGGTATGATAACCAATACACAAGGTAAAACTGTTATATTTAATTGTTAAATTGGGTATGGTAACCAATACACAGGGTAAAACTTTCACAGTTAAATGTTAAATTGGGTATGATAACCATCACGCAGGGTAAAACTGTTAGTTAATTGTTAAATTGAGTATGATAACCAATACACAGGATAAAACTGTCGCGGTTAATTGTTAAATTGGGTATGTTATGCAAAACACAGGGTAAAACTGTCAGTTAATTGTTAAATTCGGTATGATAACCAATTCACAGGGTATGAATGCCAGTTCATTTTTAAATTGGGTATGATAACCAATACACCGGGTAAAACTGTTAGATCATTGTTAAATTTGGTATGATAAGCAATACACACCGTAAAATTTACATTTAATTGTTAAATTGGGTATGATAATCAATACACATGTTAAAACAGTTATATTTAATTGCAAAATTGGGTATGATAACCAATACACAGGGTAAAACTGCACCAATTCATTGTTAAATTGGGTATGATAACAAATACACAAGGTAAAACTGGCACAGGTAATTGTTAAATTGGGTATGATAATTGATAGACAGGGTAAAACAGTTACATTTAATTGTTAAATTTGGCATGATAACCAATACATAGAGTAAACATGTTAGTTAATTGTTAAATTAGGTATGATACCCAAAACACACGGTAAAACAGTTACGTTTAATTGTTCAATTGGGTCTGATAACCAATACACCTTTTAAAACTGGCAGTTAAGTGTTAAATTTGGTATGATAATCAATACACAGGATAAACAGTCAGCTAATTGTTAAATTGGGCATCATAACCAATACACATGGTAAAACTGTCGCAGTTAATTGTTAAATTGGGTATGACAACCAATACACAGTGTGAAATATTCACAGCTAATTGTTAAATTTGTTATTTTAAGCAATACAGAGGGTAAAACAGTTACATTTAATTGTTAAATTGGGTATGATAACCAATACACAGGGTAAAACTGTCACAGTTAATTGTTAAACTGGATATGATAACCAGTACACAGGGTAAAAATGTCATATTTAATTTTTAAAATGTGTATGAAAAACAATGCGCAGGGTAAACCTGTCACAGTTAACTGTTACATTCGGAATTGTAACCGATACACAGGGTAAAACTGTTAATTAATTTGTTATCACAACAAATATAACAATTAATTAACAGTTTTACCCTGTGTATTGATTATCATGACAAATTTAACAATACACAGGGTAAAACTGTTAGTTAATTGTTAAATTGGAATTGATATCCAAAACATAGGTTAAAACTGTTAATTATTGGTTAATTAGTGTATGATAATCAATACACAGGGGAAAGTAGTAACATTTATTTTTTTAATGGGGTATGATAACCAATACACAGGCTAAAACAGTTACATTTAATTGTTAAATTGGGTATGATAACGAATACATAGGGTAAAAATGTCATTTCATTGTTAAATTTGGCATGATATCTAAATACACAGGGTAAAACTGTCACAGTTAATTGTTAAATTGAATATGATAACCAATACACAGGGTAAAACTGTTAATTAATTGTTAAATTAGGCATGATAACCAATACGCAGGGTAAAACTGTTACAGATAATTGTTTAATTGATAATGATAACAATACAGAGGGTAAAACAGTTAGATTTAATTCTTAAATTGGGTATGATAAACAATATACAGGGTAAAACTGTTTGTTAATTGTTAAAATGGGTATGATAACTATTACACAGGATAAAAATGTTCATTAATTTTTAAATTGGTTATGATTAACAATACACAGGGTAAAACTGTCAGTTAATTGTCAAATTGGGTATGATAGCCAATAAACAAGAGAGTAAAGTTTATTGTTAATTATTATATTGGACATAAGCAATACACAACAACAACAACAACTTGTATTTATATAGCGCCTTTAATGTAGTAAAAGAACAAAACACGCTTCACAGGTGTGCTATCAAACAACATTTGACATCGAGTCACATAAGGAGATATTAGTGCAGATAACCAAAAGCTTGGTCAAGGAGGTAGGTTTTAAGAAGCTTCTTGATGGAGGTGAGAGAGGCAGAGAGCTTTACTGGCAGAATTCCAGCGCTTAGGGCCCAGGCAATGGTTTGGCGATTAAAATCAGAGATACATTGAGAGGGTCATTGAGCGAGACACTGACTGAAACATAGAGCAAGACATTGAGAGGGCCATAGAGATGGAGAGAGACAGACAGAGACAAAGATAGAGAAATAGAAACAGAGAGAGTGAGCAGATAGACAGATAGAAACAGAGACAGAGAAACGGGGGAGAGCCACAGACAGCCAGAGAGAGACAGAGACAGACAGAGAGGCAGAGAGATACAGAGGGAAGAGAAATACCGTGATAGAAAGTGAGAGTTAGAACATAGGAACATAAGAAAGAGGAGCAGGAGTAGGCCATTCGGCCCATCGAGCCTGCTCCACCATTCAATAAGATCATGGCTGATCTTCTACCTCAATTCCACTTACCAGAACTATCCCATATGCTTTGATTCCCTTATTATCCAAAACTCTATCAATCTCAGTCTTGAATATACTCAACGACTGAGCGTCCACAGCCCTCTGGGGTAGAGAATTCCAAAAATTCATCACCCTCTGAGGGAAGAGATTTCACCTCATCTCAGACCTAAATAGCCGACCCCTTATTCTGAGACTGTGACCCCTGGTTCTAGACACCCTTTCCAGGGGAAACATCCTCCCTGCATCTACCCTGTCAAGCCGTGTAAGAATTTTGTATGTTTCAATGTGATCACCTCTCATTGTTCTAAACTCTAGAGAATATAGGCCGAGTCTACTCAATCTGTCCTCATAGGACAATCCCCCCATCCCAGGAACCAGTCTGGTGAACCTTCGTTGCACTCCCTCTTTGGCAATTATATCCTTCCTTAGGTAAGGAGACCAAAACTGTACACAGTACTCCTGGTGTGGTCTCACCAGGGCCCTATATAATTGCAGTAAGACGTCTTTACTCTTATACTGAAATGCTCTTGTAATAAAGGCCAACATACCATTTGCTTTCCTAATTGCTTGCTGCACCTGCATTTTAACTTTCAGTGATTCATGTACAAGGACACCCAGGTCCCTCTGAAAGCCAACATTTCCCAATCTCTCTCCATTTAAAAAATACACTGCTTTTCTATTTTTCCCAACTTCACATTTCTCTACGTTATATTCCATTTGCCATGTTCTTGCCCACTCACTTAGTTGGTCTGTATCTCTTTCAACCCTCCTTGCATCCTGCTCACAACTTACATTCCCACCCAACTTTGTATCATCAGCAAACTTGGATATATTACATTTGGTCCCCTCATCCAAATCATTGATATAGACTGTGAATAGCTGAGGCCCAAGTACTAATCCTTGCGGTACCCCACTAGTTACAGCCTGCCAACCCGAAAATGGCCCGTTTATTGCTACTCTCTGTTTACTGTCCGTTAACCAATCCTCAAGCAATGCTAGTAGATTACCCCCAATCGCCTTTTGTTTAATAACCTCTTGTGTGGCACCTTTTCGAATGCCTTCTGAAAATCCAAATCCAACACATCTACTGGCTCCCCTTATCTATTCTATTAGTTACAACCTCAAAAAACTCTAACAGATTCGTCAAACACGATTTCCCTTTCCTAAATCCGTGTTGACTCTGCCCAATCCTATTATCATTTTCTAAGTGCCCTGTTTCCACGTCCTTAATAATAGATTCCAGCATTTTCCCTACTATTGATGTCAGGATAACTGGTCTGTAGTTACCCGTTTTCTCTCTCCCTCCTTTCTTAAATAGTGGGGTTATATTTGCTACATTCCAATCCTCCGTAACCGTTCTGGAATCTATGGAATTTATTGAATTTCATCTGCCTTCTATTTTCTTTTCCTTTTTTATTCATTCATGGGATGTGGCCATCACTGACACGGCCGGCATTTATTGCCCAGCCCTAGTTGCCCTTGAGAAGGTGGTGGTGAGCCGCCCGCTTGAACCGCTGCAGTCTGTGAGGTGAAGGTGCTCCCACTGTGCTGTTGCAGAGGGATTTGCAGGATTTTGACCCAGCGACGATGAAGGAACGGCGATACAATTCCAAGTCAGGATCGTATGTGACTTGGAGGGTAACTTACAGGTGATGGTGTTCCCATGCTCCTGCTGCCCTTGTACTTCTAGGTGGAAGAGGTCGCGGGTTTGGGAGGTGCTGCCGAAGAAGCCTTGGCGAGTTGATGCAGCGCATCTTTAAGATGGTACACACTGCAGCCAAGGTGCGCCGTTGGTGGAGGGTGTGAATGTTTAAGGTGATGGATGGGGTACCAATCAAGTGGGCTGCTTAGTCCTGGATGATGTTGAGCTTCTTGAGTTTTGTTGGAGCTGCACCCATCCAGGCAAGTGAAGAATATTCCATCACACTACTGACTTGTGCCTTGTAGATTGTGGAAAGGTTTTGGGGAGTCAGGAGGTGACACACTCTCCGTAGAATACCCAGCCTTGACCTGCTCTTTTAGCCATAGTATTTAAGTGGTTTGTCCAGTTAAGGCTTCTGGTCAATGGTGACCCCCAGGATTTTGATGGTGGCGGATTTGGCGATGCTAATCCAATTGAATTTCAAGGGGGACTGGCTCTTGTTGGAGATAGTCATTGTTTCGCACTTCTGTGGTGCGATTTTTACTTGCCACTTATCAGCCCAAGCCTGAATGTCATCCAGGTCTTGCTGCATGCGGACTTGGACTGCTTAATTATCTGAGGAGTTGCAAATGGAATTGAACACTGAGCAGTCATCAGCGAACATGCCCACTTATAACCATATGATGCAGGGAAGGTTATTGATGAAGTAGCTGAAGATGGTTGGGCCGAGGACACTGGCCTGAGGAACTCATGCAACGATGTCCTGGGGCTGTGATGATTGACCTCCAAAAACCACAAACATCTTCCTTTGTGCTAGATATGACACGAGCCAGTGGAGAGTTATCCCCTTGCCTCCCATTTACTTCAATTTTACTTATGCTCCTTGATGCCACACTCTGTCAAATGCTGCCTTGATATCAAGGGTAGTCACTCTCACCTCACCTCTGGAATTCATCTCTTTTGTCCATGTTTGGACCAAGGCAGAAATGAGGTCTGGAGCCGAGTGGTCCTGGCGGAACTCAAACTGGGCATCGGTGAGCAGGTTATTGGTGAGTAAGTGCCACTTAATAGCACTGTCGACGACATTTTTCATCACTTTGCTCAATTCACCAGGCTTTCTATGTCCTCCTGAAGCCAACTACTATCCCGCTCAGTGTTTACTACATTTCCGAGTTTTGTGTCATCCGCAAACGTTCAAATTATGCCTATATTTGTGTGTGTGTGTGTGTGTATATGTGTATATCGATATCTATATCTATCTATATATATATATATATATCTCAAAAAGAGCAGTGGCACCACTGTACACTTCTCTCCAGTCTGAACAACAACCGTTCACCACTACTTTCGGTTTTCTGTCCCTTAGCCAATATCAGATCCGCACTACCACAGAACTTTCGGTCCGAACAAAACTATTCAATTGCACTTTATCAACTGCATTTTTAAAGTCTATATACACAACATCAACCCCACTACACTCATCAACCCTCTCCGTTACTTCATGAAAGAACTCAATCGGGTTTGTCAGACACACTTTGCCGTTAACATATCTGTGCTGGATGTAATTTATTAATCCATTTTTTTTCCAAAGACAGATAATTTTGTCCTGGAAAATGGCCTCCAGAAGTTTCCCCAGCACTGACGTTAGGCTGACTGTCCTGCAGTTAGAGAGTTTAACCCTCTCTCCTTTTTTAAACAGGGTGTAACATTTGCAACCCTCCAGTCCTCTGGCACCACTCCCATATCCGAGGAGGATTGAAAGATTCTGGCCAGAGCCTGCGCTATTTCCACCATTCCTTGCCTCAGCAATCCGCATACATCCCATCCGAACCGGGTAAATATTCTACTTTACTGCGGTACAAAAAGTGTTGGATTGAAAGGAGTTAACTGAAGCTGTTTGTTCAGTGACTGTAATTAATGTCAGTCTCCACGGGTTAACTGAAGCTGTTTGTTCAGTGACTGTAAATAATGTCAGTCTCCATGGACCGTAATTGTATCAGTGCAGGGTTTCCCTCTTCTATTAATAATGGGCTCCTTTCAATGTGTTATCCCATAGTGTCAGTGAGAGCATCAGCACGCTGCTCCACAGAGAAGGACTCGGAATCTGAGAACAGTAGATTGGAATGTTACAGCAATGGGTCGAAATCTGAGGACAGTAGATTGGAATGCTACAACAATGGATCAGAATCTGAGAACAGTAGATTCGAATGTTACAACAATGGGCAGGAGTTTCAGCTGGCAGTTTGACTATCTTTCAGAATATTACGATGAACTACCATTGGACTCGCGGATAGAGTTGGCATTTCAGATTATTCAATGCATTTATTACCCCCTCCTTGCTGCTGTTGGTTTTCCTGGTAAGTCTCTCTATCCAGCTATTAACTCTGCAAACCTTTGCTAACTCTATTACCATTCTTCATTCTTTGATGCTGTTGGTGTCCTTGGTAAGTCTCTATATACAGACATTGGATCTGTAAACCACATTTCACTGTATTACTCTTTTTCATTTAAATCTTTGGAAGAGCAAAGCCATTGTCTTCGGTCCTAATCCTTAAGACCAATTCCACCATGGCCTCACCCCCACAATCAGTCCCATTCCCTTGCTCTTTTCCCATAGTCCTGTAAATTGTTCCCCTTCAAGTGTTTATCCAATCCCCATTTTAAAGTTAATGTATTTTCATCTACCTCTCCCAGTCATTGTGCCTCTATTTTCCTCTCTCTCTTTCCCTTGCTCAAAGAATCATAGTATGACGCAGCACAGTAGGAGACCATTCGGCCCATCATGTCCGTGTTGTCTCTTTGAAAGAGCTATCTAAATAGCCCTACTCTTTAGCCAGAGCCCTGTAAATCTTCCAGTTCTACTAATTATCCAATTCCCTTTCGAAAGTTACTATTAAATCTGCTTTCATCATGTTCTCAGACAGGGCATTCCAGATCACAACAACTCACTGCATAAAGAAAATTCTCCTCATCTCTCCTCCGGTTCTTTTACCAATTACTTTAAATCTGTGCCCTCTGGTCACCCACCATTCTGCCACTGGAAACTGACTTACTCTATCAAAAGACAGCATGATTTTTTAACATCTATATTGAATGTCCCCTTTTTGAAAAGGACAAAGATAGATCAGGTGTAAAAGTTCTCAATTGGGGAAAGGCCAATTTTACTAAGCTGAGATGTGATTTTACAAAAGTGGACTGGAAACAGCTACTTGATGGGAAATCAGTGTCAGAGCAATGGGAGGCAGTCAAAGAGGAGATAGTCAGGGTTCAAAGCAACTATGTTCCCAAAAATAAAAAAGGAAGGAAGGGACTGCCAGATCTGGAGCCCCCTGGATGTCAACGAGCATACAGGGTAGGATAAGACAAAAAAGGGAAGTTATTGACAGATACCGTGAGCTCAATACAACAGAAAGCCGAGAGGAGTATAGAAAGTGCAGGGGTGAAATTAAAAAAAAGGATTGTAGGAAAGCACAGCGAAGGCATCAAAAATATTGGCAAGTAAAATCAAGGAAAACTCAAAGATGTTTTATAAATACATAAAGAGCAAGAGGATAACCACGGAAAGGATAGGGCCTATTAGAGACCAAAAAGGTAATCTGTTTGTGGAGGTGGAAGATGTCGAGGTGGATGAGGGGACCAAATTTAATATATCCAAGTGTGCTTATGATACAAAGCTGGGTGGGAATGTAAGTTGTGAAAGGATGCAAGGAGACTTCAAGGAGATATAGACAAGCTATGTGGGTGGGAAAGAACATGGCAAATGGAATATAATGTGGAGAAATGTGAAGTTATCCACTTTGGTCGGAAAAATAGAAAAGCAGTGTATTTTTTAAATGGTGAGAGTTTGGGAAATGTTGATGTTCAGAGGGACCTGGGTGTCCTTGTACATGAATCACTGAAAGTTAGCATGCAGGTACAGCAAGCAATTAGGAAAGCAAATGGTATGCTGGCCTTTATTACAAGAGGATTTGAGTATAAGAGTAACGACGTCTTACTGCCATTATATAGGGCCCTGGTGGGACCACACCTGGAGTACTGTGCACAGTTTTGGTCTCCTGCTTTTTGTGGTATATATCAATGATTTAGATTTCAATGTTGGGGCCATGATTAAGAATTTTGCTGTTGATACAAAAAATTGCCATGTGGTTGATAGTGAGGAAGATAGCTGTAGACTGCAGGAAGATAGCAAGGTACTGGTCAGTTGGGCAGAGAAGTGGCAAATGGAATTCAATCCGGAGAATTGTAAGCTAATGCATTTGGGGAGGGCTAACCAGGCAAGGGAATACAAAATAAATGGTAGGACACAGGGAAGTGTAGAGGAAAAAAGGGACCTTGGAGTGCATGTCCACAGAACCCTGAAAGTAGACGACGTGTAGAAGAAAAGCAAGACTTGCTTTTGTATAGCGCCTTTCACGACCACCGGACAACTCAAAGTGCTTTACTGAAAATGAAGTACTTTTGGAGTGTAGTCACTGTTGTAATGATAGGGTCGTTAAGAAGGCATATGGCATACTTTGATTTATTAGCCGAGGCATAGAATATGAGAGCAGGGAGGTTATGCTAGAAGTGTATAAAACATTAGTTAGACCACAGCTAGAGCACTCTGCACAGTTCTGGTCACCACATTACAGGAAATATGTGATTACACGAGACACGTTATAGAGGAGATTTACGGGGATGTTGCCAGGACTGGAGAATTTTAGCTATGAAGAAAGATTGGATAGGTTGGGGTTGTTTACTTTAGAACATAGGAGGCTGCGGGGAGATTTGATTGAGTTGTATAAAATTGAGAGGACTAGATAGAGTGGATAGGAAACAATTATTTCCCATAGCAGAGAGTTCAATAACCAGGGACATAGATTTAAAGTAATTATTAGAAGGATTAGAGGGGAGATGAGGAGAATTGTTTTCACCCAGAGGGCGGTGGGGACCTGGAACTGACTGCCTGAAAGAGGCGGAATGCCTCATCACATTTAAAAAGTACTTGGATATGCATGTCAAGTGCAGTAACCTGCAAGGCTATGGACCAAGAGCTGTAAAGTGGGATTAGGCTGGATTGCTCTTTTTCGACCAGCGCAGTCACGATAGGCCGAATGTCCTCCTTTTGTGCCGTAAATTTCTATGATTCTATAATTCTATGTTTCTTAACATTCGCTGCTCTAAAAAGAACAATCCCAGCTTCTCCAGTCTCTCCATGTAACTGAAGTCCCAGATCCCTGGTACCAATCTGGTAAATCTCCTCTACACGTTCTCTAATCCTTGACATGCTTGCCAAAGTGTGATTCTCAGAATTAGACGCAGTACTCCAGCTGAGGCCGAACCAATGATTTATAAAACGTTAGCATTTCTTTCTGGATTTTGTTACTCTGTGAATCTGTTTGCAAACCCAAGGACTCTGTATGCTTTATAAAAAGTCATCGCTACTTGTCCTGCCACCATCAAAGGTTTGTGTAAGTACGCCCCAGGTCTCTCTGATCGTGCACCCGCTTTAAAATTGTACCGTTTAGTTTATATTGCCTCTCCTCTTGCTTTCTACCAAAATGTATCACTTTACCCTTTTCTGCGTTAAATTGTATCTGCCATGCGTCTGCCCATTTCACGAGTCTGTCGGTGTCCTCCTGAAGTCTGTTACTGCCCTTCTCGCTGTTTATTAACATTTCTGAGTTTCCTGTCATCTGCAGACTTCGAAATGATGTGCTGTATAACCAAGTCCACAGCATTGATATATATGAAATTAGCAATGGTCCCAACACCGACCCCTGGGGAACACCAGTGTAGACTGAGTCTGAAAAACAACCGTTTGCCACTACTCTCTGCTTTCTGTCTCTTAGCCAGTTTCCTAGCGATGCTGCCACTGCCACTTTAATCCCATTGGCTTCAATTTTGATCTTATGTGGTACTTTATCGAGCACCTTTTTGAAAAGATAGGAGGATTGGGAATTTATGAGCAGTAACAATCCTAGAGTCATACAATTAGTGAGCCAAGTTGTGAGACAATTTGTTTAGCGGAGCATGACGCCCCGCTCCGATCACAGGCCTCGCCTGGGTTCAATCAATGAATTACAATAACTATGGGCTGGATTTTGATACAGGGGCGGGTTGGGGTCGTGTCATCCGCATTTCGGGTTATCCACCCGCCTGCAATTGGATGTGGGAGATTGATGCAATTTTCACTTAATTGGGCAATTGCGTTCCAGCATGTGGGAACCCATGAGCCAATTAGTGGTTTCAGTCTGAAAGTCGCCTCTGAAGATGTCATCATTGCAGGTCAGAGACTGCCTGGTCTCAGAGATTGCCTGGCCTTTGCTGTGAGAGGACCTGGATGCAAAATGAGCAGCATCTCAGAGAGAGAGAGAGAGAGAGAATTTTTTTTGCAACCAAGTCCTCCAAGGCAGTCTCTGAAGACATTCAATGCAGCAGCATCAGAGGCGACTTTCAGACCAAATACTACTACTACCTTCATCACAATACTACTACTACCTTCATCACAATACTAACTTCATCACATCTCCGTTGTAATAGTGGACTTGCAGCTGATAGTTAGCTATCCACTTCTGCTCCTGCCAGGTTTCACTGGCGTGTTTCACATCAGGCGTACTTCACGTAGGAAAAGGGTTAAACTAGCTAAAACGTTTCAAAATGGCATTACAGAGCCAATTTAGGGCTTGTTAAGGGCTTTAATGGCCTCTCCCGCCTTTTGGAGGCGGGACGGAGTCGGGAACCCCGCGACCGATTTTGTCAAAATTGCGTGGAGGTGGAATGGAGTCAGGATGGGGTCGGGACCCCCGAATCTGCAACTTTAACCCCCCACACGCCTCCAAACCCGACTCCACGGGTCATTGAAAATCCAGCCCATTGATTCTATTACTATTTTTTCTATCGATTTGTTCTCAGACTAGGGGTGACGCTGTCAAGGTTGGTATCACTTGCCCATCCCTAGTTACCCATGAGAAAATGGTGGGCCTTCATCTTGAGCCGCTGCAGTCCGTGTGGTGAAGGTGCTTCCACAATACTGTTACTGAAGGATTTTCAGGCTTTTATCCCAGTGATTATGAAGGAACGGCGATATATTTGAAGGGTATGGTAGCATAGTGGTTAAGTAGCTGGACTAGAAAACCAGAAGCCTGGACAAATGATCCACAGATATGAGTTCAAATCCCACCAGCGGGGGAATTTAATTCAATGAATTAAACAAATCTGGAATAAAAAGCTAGTGTCAGTAATGGTAACCATGAAACTACCGAATTGTTGTAAAAACCCATCTGGGCCGCTAATTGCCTTTGAAATGTGACTCCAGACCCAGTTTGATTCCTAACTGCCTCTGAAATGGCTTAGCAGGCCACTCAGTTGTATAAGGCGGCTCTCCACATCCTACTCAACGGCAATTAGGGATGTACACACCGTGAATGAATAAATAAATTTTCCAAGTCTAGATAGTGTGTGACTTGAAGGGGGACATTGGAGGTGATGGTGTTTTGTGCGACTGTCAGAGCTGAATTCTAGCCCCTCCCCTGTGCCTCTTGTCCCCTTGATGCCAATTGTAGAAATCCACCTGTGGCCCTTACGGTAAAATACTAAACTCCTTCTAGTGAGTCTGTCCCGCGGTGTCTCCTTCTAGTGAGTGTTTCCCGCGGTGCGGCTCCTGCCAGTGAATGTGCCCCGCAGTGTCTTCTACCAGTAAGTGTGCCCGCAGTGTCTCCTTCCAGTGAGTGTGTCCCGCGGTGTCTTCTTCCAGTGAGTGTGTCCCGCAGTGTCTTCTTCCAGGGAGTGTGTAATGCGATGTGTCTCCTTCCACTGAGTGTGTCCCGCAGTGTCTCCTTCCAGTGAGTGTGTTCCGCGGTGTGTCTCCTTCCAGTGAGTGTGTCCCGCGGTGTCTCCTTCCATAGAGTGTGTCCCGCGGTGTCGCCTTCCAGTGAGTGTGTCCCGCGGTGTGTCTCCTTCCAGTGAGTGTGTCCCGCGGTGTCTCCTTCCAGTGAGTGTGTCCCGCGGTGTCTCCTTCCAGAGAGTGTGTCCCGCGGTGTCGCCTTCCAGTGAGTGTGTCCCGCGGTGTCTCCTTCCAGTGAATGTGTCCCGTGCTGTCTCCTTCCAGTGAGTGTGTCCCGCGGTGTCTCCTTCCAGAGAGTGTGTCCCGCGGTGTCGCCTTCCAGTGAGTGTGTCCCGCGGTGTCTCCTTCCAGTGAGTGTGTCCCGCAGTGTCTCCTTCCAGAGAGTGTGTCCCGCGGTGTGTCTCCTTCCAGTGAGTGTGTACCGCGGTGTGTCTCCTTCCAGTGAGTGTGTCCCGCGGTGTCTCCTTCCAGTGAGTGTGTCCCGCGTTGTCTCCTTCCAGTGAATGTGTCCCGTGGTGTCTCCTTCCAGTGAGTGTGTCCCGTGGTGTGTCTCCTTCCAGTGAGTGTGTCCCGCGGTGTCTCCTTCCAGTGAGTGTGTCCCGCGTTGTCTCCTTCCAGTGAATGTGTCCCGCGGTGTGCCTCCTTCCAGTGAGTGTGTCCCGCGGTGTCTCCTTCCAGTGAGTGTGTCCCGCGGGGTCTCATTCCAGTGAGTGTGTCCCGCAGTGTCTCCTTCCAGTGAGTGTGTCCCGCGGTGTCTCTTTACAGTGAATGTGTCCTGCGGTGTCTCATTCCAGTGAGTGTGTCCCGCAGTATCTCCTTCCAGTGAGTGTGTCGTGCGGTGTCTCCTTCCAGTGAGTGTGCGCCACGGAGTGTCTCCTTCCAGTGAGTGTGTCCCGCAGTGTCTCCTTCCAGTGAGTGTGTCCCGCGGAGTGTCTCCTTCCAGTGAGTGTGTCCCACGGTGTGTATCCTTCCAGTGATTGTGTCCCGCGGTGTGTCTCCTTCCAGTGAGTGTGTACCGCGGTGTCTCATTCCAGTGAGTGTGTCCCGCAGTGTCTCCTTCCAGTGAGTGTGTCCCGCAGTGTCTCCTTCCAGTGAGTGTGTCCCGCGGAGTGTCTCCTTCCAGTGAGTGTGTCCCACGGTGTGTATCCTTCCAGTGATTGTGTCCCGCGGTGTGTCTCCTTCCAGTGAGTGTGTACCGCGGTGTCTCATTCCAGTGAGTGTGTCCCGCAGTGTCTCCTTCCAGTGAGTGTGTCCCACGGTGTCTCCTTCCAGTGAGTGTGTCCCGCAGTGCCTCCTTCCAGTTACTGTGTCCCGCGGTGTGTCTCCTTCCAGTGAGTGTGTCCTGCGGTCTCTCCTTCCAGTGAGTGTGTCCCGTGGTGTCTCCTTCCAGTGAGTGTGCCCCGCGGAGTGTCTCCTTCCAGTGAGAGTGTCCTGCAGTCTCTCCTTCCAGTGAGTGTGTCCCGCGGTGTCTCCTTCCAGTGAGTGTGTCCCGCATTGTCTCCTTCCAGTGAGTGTGTACCACGGTGTCTCCTTCCAGGGAATGTGTCCCACAGTGTCTCCTTCTAGTGAGTGTGTCCCGCGGTGTCTCCTTCCAGTGAATGTGTCCTTGAGTGTGTCCTTCCAATGAGTGTGTCCCGCGGTGTCTCCTTCCAGTGAATCTGTCCCGCGGTGTCTCCTTCCGGTGAGTGTGTCCCGCAGTGTGTCTCTTTCCAGTGAGTGTGTCTCGCGTTGCGTCTTGTTCCAGTGAGTGTGTCCTGCGGTATGTCTCCTTTCAGTAAGTGTGTCCCATAGAAGGAGACACACTATAAGGAGGTATGGACCCAGGAGCGAGGACCAGGACGGGGCCCAGGGGCGAATTCGGGAACCAGGAGTGGCGCAGTGTGGACCAGCAGCGGGTTCGGGAGGACCGCAATGCAGCCTATGAAACCAAGGCAGAGAGGACCTGCGGGAAGGAGGGAGGGGGGCAGTAGTGGTGGGTTTGTGGGTGCGTACTAGGCCGATGTAGCAGAGCCTGGTCTCCAATCTTCTTGGATCCCCTTGCCATTGGACCAAGACTTTGCTCTTTCAAGCCAATGTGGTAGCTCGTGTGCAAGGGCCACCCCACCTTAAAATAATTCACGCACAGGCATCTTCCACTCTTTAAAATGCAGTTCGGGACTTGGAACATCAGGACCCTCATGGATAACCCCTTCAGCGACAGACTGGAACGCCGTACTGCTATTGTTGCCCGGGAGCTCAGATGTTTCGACATAGACATCGCCGCCTTAAGCAAGGGCCGGCGGGCAGTGCAAGGCCAGCTCAAGGAGCAAGGCGGTGGTTACACCTTCTTCTGGAAAGGCAAACCTGAAGAAGAACGCTGACTCCATGGGGTAGGCTTAGCCCTTGTGGAATAAAGGAACGTCTCATAACGCTACAGCTCACCCTAGCCAGGAACAAGTGCGCTACGGTCATCAGTGCGTACGCCCCAACACTGGGTGCCACAGACGAGACCAAAGAGGTATTCTACTCCAGCCTCGAACAATCCCTGTCCCGAGTCCCAACGGGCGACAAGCTGATCCTCCTTGGCGACTTTAACGCCAGAGTTGGAAAAGACACAGACCTCTGTGGACGTGTGATCGACAGAGAGAAGGAAGGGAAAGCCAACTCCAACGGTACCCTCCTCCTGAGGAAATGCTTAAAACATGGCCTTTTCATAATCAACAACTTGTTTCGTCAGAGAGACAAGTACAAGGCTTCATGGCAGCACCCTCGCTCCAAGCACTGGCATCGGCTGGACAACGTCATCGTCCGAGCGAGGGACCGCAAGGACGTATGCATCACCCACGCCATGACAGGAGCTGACGACTGCTGGACAGACCACTGTCTAATCCACTGTGTCATCTCTATCAACGTAGCCCCTAAACAGTGGCGGCAACAGAAGCAATACCACAGGAAAATCAACATTGGAGCACTCAAAGACCCTGCTAAGAAAGCCCTATTCAGCCTGCGCCTCACAACCAACCTGACGACTCCCAGTGATTCAGAGACACAGTGTCCACAGCGCCTGGTCTGCACTCAAGGCCTCCATAATCAGCACCTATTAAGAGACGCTCGGTCACTCGACCAGGAAACATCAAGACAAGTTCAATGAGAACAACCAGGAGAATCATGAGCTAATAAGCCGCAAGCGCAAGGCATTCCTGATCTGGAAACAGCAACAGAACTCGAGAGCAAGAAAGCAGCTCTACAGACACCGGAAGGCCGAGATCCAACAAAAACCTCGCGACCTAAAGAACAGATATGGGTGGAGAAAGCGCAGAAGATCCAGCAGCTAGCCGACAACCACGACGTGCGTGGATTCTTTAGCGCATTCAAGACCACCTAATGCCCAAGCACGCAAGGTCCTACCCCAATGCGGGTCAACAACGGATAGCTGCTCATCAAGGACAGGGACGCAGTCAGTGCACGCTAGAAGGAGCACTTTGAAGAACTCCTTCACCGAGACACTGTCTTCGACGCGAGTGTCCTCAACTCCATCCCGCAGCATACTACCAGGCATCACCTCAGCATAACCCCAGCCTGGCATGAGGTTGAAAAGGCCATCCGACAACTGAAGAATAACAAAGCCTCAGGAGCAGATGGAATCCCCGCCGAGGCGCTAAAACATGGTGGAGAAGCACTATTGACACGAATACATCAACCCGTTTCTCTTATTTGGAAGGAGGAGGGCATGCCAAGGGATCTCATAGACCCCGTAATCGTGATCATCTTCAAGAAAGGTGACAAATCCGATTGCGGTAATTACAGAGGAGTCTCCCTGCTGTTTGCCACAGGGAAAGTCATCGCAAGAATCCTCCTCAATCGCAATCTCCCAGTGGCTGAAGAGCTCCTCCCTGTGTTGCAATGCGGGTTCCGCCCACTATGGGGCACAATGGACATGATCTTCACCCAGCGTCAACTACAAGAGAAAGGCAGGGAACAGCAGCAACCGCTGTACATGGCCTTCTTTGACCTCACAAAGGCCTTCAACACAATCAACCATGAGGAATTATGGAGTGTCCTCCAAAAATTCGGCTGCCCTCAAAATTTTTCAACATCCTCCACCTGCTTCACGACAACATGCAAGCCGTGATCCTGACCAACAGATCCACCACAGACCCAATTCACGTACGGAAATGGGTCAAGCAAGACTGTGTCATCGCACCAACGCTGTTCTCGATCATCCTGGCTGCAAAATTCCATCTCACCCTCAGTAAGCACCCCGCTGGAATGGAGCTAATCTACAGAACAAACGGGAAACTGTTCAATCTCCGTGGCCTCCAGTACAAATCCAAGGTCGTCCCATCCTCTGTCATCGAATTGCATTATCTAGACGATGCTTGCATCTGCGCACACTCGGAGGTCGAACACCTAACCATCGTCAACACCTTCAACGAAGCGTACGAAAGCATAGGCCTGACACTAAACATCCGTAAGACAAAGTCCTCTTCCAACCTGCCCCCGTCGCGCAGTACTGCTCCCCGATTATCAAAATCCACAACGAGGCCTTGGACAACGAGGACGACATTCCATACCTCAGGAGCATACTGTCAACAAGGGCAGATGTCGATGACAAGTCCAACACCGCCTTCAGTGTGCCAGTGCAGCCTTCGGTCGCGTGAAGAAGACAGTGTTTGGAGACCAAGACCTCAAACCGAAGACCAAGCTCATGGTCTACAGTGCAGTAGTAATACTCGCCCTCCTGTATGCTTCAGAGACATGGACCATGTACAGCAGGTACCTCAAAGCACTGGAGAGGTACCATCAACGCTGCCTCCACAAGATCCTGCAAATCCATTGGCAGGATAGGCGCACAAACGTCAGTGTTTTCGCTCAGGCCGGCATAGAAGCTTTGACCATGCTCGATCAGCTCCGATGGACGGGCCATATCTTCTGCATGCCCCATACGAGACTACCAAACCAAGTGCTCTACTCGGAGCTCCGACACGACAAGAGACCACCAGATGGTCAGAGGAAACGCTTCAAGGACACCCTCAAAACCTCCTTGAAAAAGTGTAACATCCCCACGGACACCTGGGAATCCTTGGCCCAAGATCGCACAAAGTGGAGGCGACGCAGCCGGGAAGGCACCAAACACCTCGAGTCTCTTCGCCGGGAGCAAGCAGAAGCCAAGCACAAACAGCGGAAAGAGCGCACGTCAGCCCAAGCAACCCAACCACCCGCCCCTTCAACCACCGTCTGCCCTAGCTGTGACAGAGACTGTAAGTCCCACACTGGACTCATCAGTCACCTGATATCTCATTTTTAGTGTGGAAGCAAGTTATCCTCGGTTCCGAGGCACTGCCAAAGAAGAAGAAGAAGAAGGAGAAGAAGAAAATACTAAACATAAACAAGCTAACGTTTGGCATTTTCAGGACGCAAATTCTTTACTGGATACTTGTCAATGAGTGGGTGCTGAACACGTGGATGTGATTTTTAAAATTGAGGCATTGCCGGACCGGGAGCCAAGGGAGACAATGTAGGTCAGCGAGCACAGGGGTGATGGGTGAACGGGACTTGGTGCGAATTAGGACACGGACATCAGAGTTTTGGATGAGACAGAAATGCTTGTAATTAATTTTAGATATAACTCTTAAATCTCCCCACCCCTGGACCAATCTGTCTCGGAAGATAATAAATGACTCTGAATGGGTTCAAGCCGCGCCTTTGAGTGACAAAGTCTTAGTTCAATTCGTCAGCAAGCTGTGACATAGGGTATCTGACGATGTCCGCAGACAAGGGCCGGGAATTGGTCTCGAATGGTGGGTTAAACGGACGGTATCGGGTCGGGCGCCCGTTCCACTCAGCGCCTGATAATTGGTTCCACTGCAGTCAATGACGGGTTTCTAATCCTAGATCTTCAATTCCTCACACTATCTTTCCAGCAAAGGTTTCTCTGTAACTCTGTGAAGCCACTTCATTGTCAAAGAACTAATCTGCGTAATCCTGCACCATCAACACCCCTGTAGTCCCCTGTTTAAAAAACAAACTCCATTCTGGCTCTTCTTAATTGTCTAACATGCAATGAACATCTAAACAAGAGGGCGGAGCCACAGTCAGTGACACAGAACCATTCACACCGGCTTTCTAAAGAGACAGGACCAGTCACACAGGCTTTCTAAAGAGACCGGAACAGTCAAGCATGGTTTCTAAAGAGACAGGACCAGTCACACAGGCTTTCTAAAGAAACAGGACCAGTCACACAGGCTCTTAAAAGTGACAGGACTAGTCACACAGGCTTTTTAAAGAGTCAGGACCGGTCACAGAGCCTTTCTAAAGAGACAGGACCAGTCACACATGCTTTCTAAAGAGACAGGACTGGTCACACAGGCTTTATAAAGAGACAGGACCAGTCACACAAGTTTTGTAAAGAGACAGGGCCAGTCACACAGGCATTTTAAAGAGACAGGACCATTCAGACAGGCTTTTTAAAGAGACAGGACCGGTCACACAACCTTTCTAAAGAGACAAGACAAGTCACACAGGCTTTTTAAAGAGACAGGACCAGTCACACATGCTTTCAAAAGAGACAGGAGCAGTGACACAGGCTTTTTAGAGAGACAGGACCAGTCACACAAGTTTTTTAAAGAGACAGGGCCAGTCACACAGGCATTTTAAAGAGACAGGACCAGTCACACAGGCTTTTAAAAAAGGCAGGACCAGTCACACAATTTCTAAAGAGGCAGGACCGGTCACACAGGCTTTCTAAAGAGGCAGGACCAGTCACACAGGCTTTTCTAATGAGACAGGACCAGTCACACAGGCTTTTTAAAGACAGGGACTGTCACACAGGCTTTTTACAGAGACAGGACCAGTGACACATGCTTTGAAAAGAGACAGAACCAGTCACACTTGCTTTCTAAAGAGACAGGACCGGTCACACAGGCATTTACAGAGACAGGACGAGTCACACATGCTTTCTAAAGAGACAGGAACAGTCACACAGGCTTTTTACAGACACAGGACCAGTCACACAGGCATTTTAAAGAGACACGACCAGTCACACGGGCTTTTAAAAGAGACACGACCAGTCACACCTGGTTTCTTATGAGACAGGACCAGTGACACATTTTACAGAGACAGGACAGTGACACAGTCTTTTTACAGAGTCAAGACCGGACACAGTCAGGCTTTTTGAACGAGTCAAGACCAGTCACACAGGCTTTCTAAAGAGACAGACCAGTCACACAGGCTTTTTAAAGAGACAGGAACAGTCACACAGTCTTGTTAACGGGACAGGACCCGTCAACGACGCTTTTTAAAGCGACAGGAGCAGTCACACAGGCTTTTTAAAGAGACAGGACTAGTCACACAGGCTTTTTAAACAGACAGGACCAGTGACACAGGCTTTTTAAAGAGACAGGACCAGTCACACAGGCTTTTTAAAGAGTCAGGACCAGTCACACATGCTTTCTAAAGAGACAGGACCGGTCACCCAGGCTTTTACAGAGACAGGTCCATGTCACACATGCTTTCTAAAGATACAGGACCAGTCACCCAGGCTTTTTAAAGAGACAGGACCAGTCACACAAGTTTTTGAAAGAGACAGGGCCAGTCACACAGGCATTTTAAAGAGTCAGGACCAGTCACACAGGCTTTTAAAAGAGATAGGACCAGTCACACAGGTTTTTTAAAGAGACAGGACCGGTCACACAGCCTTTCTAAAGAGACAGGACCAGTCACACAGTCTTTTTAAAGAGACAGGACCAGTCACACATGCTTTCTAAAGAGGCAAGACCGGTCACACAGGCTTTTACAGAGACAGTACCAGTCACAGAGGCTTTTTAAAAAGACAAGACCAGTCACACAGGCTTTTTAAAGAGACAGGAACAGTCACACAGGCTTGTTAACGTGTCAGGACCCGTCAACGAGGCTTTTTAAAGCGACAGGACCAATCACACAGGCTTTTTAAAGAGACAGGACCAGTCACAGAGGCATTTTAATGAGGCAGGACCAGTCACAATGGCTTTTTAAAGATACAGCACCATTAACACAGGCTTTTAAAGAGACAGGAACAGTCACAGAGGCTTTTTAATGAGACAGGACCAGTCACACAGGCTTTTTAAAGAGACAGCTCCAGCAACAGAGGCTTTCTAAAGAGACAGCAACAGTAACACAGGCTTTTTAAAGAGACAGGACCAGACGCAGAGGCTTTTTAATGAGACAGGACCAGTGACACAGGCTTTTTAAAGAGACAGGGACTGTCACACAGGCTTTTTACACAGACAGGACCAATCACACAGGCTTTTTTAAAGAGACAGGACCAGTCACACAGGCTTTTTACGGACACAGGACCAATCACAGTCTTTTAAAGAGACAGGACCAGTCACACAGGCTTGTTACAGAGACAGGTCCAGTCACACAGGCCTTTTAAAGAGAAAGGACCAGTCACACAGGTTTTTTAAAGAGACAGAACTGTTCACACAGGCTTTTTAAAGAGACAGGACACAGGCTTTTTAAAGAGACAGGGACTGTCACACAGGCTTTTTACACAGACAGGACCAATCACACAGGCTTTTTTAAAGAGACAGGACCAGTCACACAGGCTTTTTACGGACACAGGACCAATCACAGTCTTTTAAAGAGACAGGACCAGTCACACAGGCTTGTTACAGAGACAGGTCCAGTCACACAGGCCTTTTAAAGAGAAAGGACCAGTCACACAGGTTTTTCAAAGAGACAGAACTGTTCACACAGGCTTTTTAAAGAGACAGGACCAGTCACACAGGCTTTTCAAAGAGACAAAACGCTGCAAACAAAAGGGCCGAGAAATTGCTCTCGGGTGGTGGCACAAAACGGACAAATCAGATCCGAAATTCCGAGCGGATATTCTCCGCCCTCATATCTGTCCTTACAGAGTATCAGAGTCTATTAATTGTCATTCACAGATTCTAACCTTGTCCTGAATATGACCCCTTAGAATCTGCTTATTTTGCAGCCATTTGATTTTAAAAATTGTACCTGTTCTTAACATTGAGAAATGTTTTAAAAAGTTATTACAATTAATAGGGTCCTGCCCACATATCAACCCTCTGTCTACAGACAGTAATCCATAACACTCTTGAATTGTGCCTTGTAGGTGTTGGAGAAGCTTTGGGGAGTCAGGAGGTCCATTACTCACCGCAGAACACCCAGCCTCTGACCTGCTGTAGTAGCCGCGGCATTTATGTGGCTGGTCCTGTTGAGTTTCTGATCAATGGCGACCCCTAGCATTTTGATTGTGGGGGATTCGGTGATTAAATGCCGTTGACTGTCAAGTGGAAGATGTTAGATTCCCTCTTGTTGGTATTCTGACAAATAAGCATCTCAATCAACATCACTAAAACAGATGATCAGGTCATTATCACATTGCTGATTGTGGGAGCTTGCTAGGCTGAAATTGATTGCCACCTTTCCTATAGTACAACAGTGACTACACTTCAAATGTACTTCATTGGCTGTAAAGCGCGTTGGGACATCCCAAAATCGTGAAAAGCGCTGTATCAATGCAATTCTTTCTTCCTTTTTTAACTGTAACTTCCAAAAGATAATTGGATATATACTTGGAAATGAGAAATTTTCAGGGCTATGTGGAAACGGCTCTGTTGTTCATTATCATTCACGACAGCATATGACAGATTTGAAATAATCTGATCTGTTGGTTGTGGATCGCTTGGCTCTGTCCAATTTCATTCCATTGATCACCATGGTAGAGGCAAATGATATTATGGAGGGTGGCCTCAGGGTGAAGGCGAGTCTTATTCTCCACAAATATTGTGCAGTGGTCAGTCCTACCAATATCGTCATGGACAGATGCACATGCGATAGGTAGCTTGGTGAGAACGAGGTCAAGCAGGCTATTCTCACATGTTGGTTCTCCCAGCACCTGCTGCAATCCCAGTCTGGCAGCTGTGTTCTTCAGGGCTCGGCTAATGATGGTACTTCCGACCCACTTTTGGTGATGGACATTGAAGTTTCCCCCTCCCGACCTAGTGTATAATTTGTACCCTTTCTTTCTCTCGGTGCTCCCATCAACTGGTGTTCAGCATGAAGATGTGCCGATTCCTCAGCTGAGGGAGGGCGGCAGGGGGTAATCGGCAGGAAATTACCTTACCCATGTCTGACTGGAAGCCATGAGACTTCATTATATCCTTAGGCAATGTTGTGGAATTGCAGGGTCTCGCCCAAGTGACTGTATAAGATTGTGCCCCCACCTCTGGTGGGCCTGTGCTGCCGGTGGAACAGGACACAGCCTGGGATGGTGATGGAGGATTCGGGAATGTTCACTGATATGTATGGTTCTGTGAGTATGACTATGCGAATTTTCATTGTTTACAGAGCCTTTCATGGAGTATTGGGGTGTTTACAGGGTATTTATCTCATTGATTAATATTTTAAACGTTTTCCTTTGATTCCTTGGTATCAACCCTGTCCTCCTTTTAATTTTCCTTCCCCTTGGTCAAACAGCATTACATATTTGTCTGGTTAAGATCACTCTTTAGAAACAGGTTGTTCGTATTCTTGTTCTGGTTAAAGGGAATAGAGAAATGTACTGGGAATTAAATTCCTGGACTGAGGCGGGAGCAGTGTAATCTAGGTTGCCCTGGGAATTAAATTCCTGGACTGAGGCGGGAGCAGTGTAAACTAGACTGTCCTGGGAATTAAATTCCTGGACTGAGGCGGGAGCAGTGTAATCTAGGTTGCCCTGGGAATTACATTTCTGGATTGCGGCGGGAGCAGTGTAATCTAGGCTGTCCTGGGAATTAAGTTCCAAGTTTGAGGCGGGAGCAGTGTAAACTAGGTGGCCCTGGGAATGAAATTTCTGGATTGAGGTGGGTGCAATGTCATGTAGCCGAGTCGCATCGTTCCCTTACTGGGCTCATCTCTCAGATCCTGCCGTATAGGACCATTTCATTATTATTTTTTATCCTGAAGCCTTGTATGGAATAAATCAGAGAACAGGATTGGGGAATCAATTATTTTCAGTGTTCTGCACAGAGTGATCCTAAAAGGAATGGTTCTAACCAGAATGCTCAGATTGTGAATTTGGAGAGAGTACGAATTAGGAACAGAGGGGGCAGGAGGAGAGAGCGAGAGGAGCGGCCGGAGATAAAGGTAGGCCAGAACCCGGAACCCGGAGCGAGCGCAAGGAACGAGGTAAGTGATGTCGGCACAAGCGAAGGCGCTGAAAAGAAAAGAAATGGTGAGTAGATGGTGTTTTTTTAAGTCGAGTTTAATTCAGTTGATTTAGTTAATAGTCTATTAAAGAGACATGGCAGGGCACCTCAGTCCCTTGGAATGTACATCCTGTGCCATGTGGAATCTCCAGGACACTTCCCACGGGTTTTGGAGCTTGAGCAGCAGCTGGCGTCACTGTGGTGCATCCTTGGGGCTGAGAGCTCCATGGATAGCACGTTCCAGGAGGTGGTCACCCCGCAGCATAAGAGTGTGCAGGCAGAGGGGGAATGGGTGACCGTCAGACACACAAGGTAGTGCAGGAGTCCCCTGAGTGCATCTCACTCTCTAACCAGTATTCGATGTTTCCTCTGGGGAGTACAGCCAGAGCCAAGTCCACGGAATCCACGGGGGCTCAGCTGTAGGTGGGGGAGGAGGAAGATCGGGAAAGCAATAGTGATAGGAAATTAGATAGTTAGGGGAACAGACATTATTTTCTCCGGCCACAGACGTAACCCCAGGATGATATGTTGCCTCCCTGGTGCCAGGGTCAAGGATGTCACGTTGTGAATGCAGGACATTCTGAGGGGGGCGGGTAAACAGACTGAGGTCGTGGTCCATATCGGTATCATCGACATAGGTAGAAAGAGGGATGTGGTCCTGCAGGCAGATAATAGGGAGCCAGGAAAGAGATTAAAAATCAGGACCTCGAAGGTAGTAATCTCCGGATTACTCCCGCTGCCACGAACTAGGGAGTACAGAAATAGGAAGATAGAGCAGATGAATGTGTGGCTGGAGAGATGTTGCAGGAGGGAGGACTTCAGATTCCTGGGACATTGGGATCGGTTATGGGGGAGTTGGGTCCTTTACAAGCCGGACCTCAACAGAGCCGGATGGAAGGGGCTTGGTTGCTAGTGCTGTTGGAGAGCGTTTAAACTAATCTGCCAGGGGGATGGGCACCTGGATGTGGCATTAGAAAGGAGAAACAAGGTGCACAAAGAATTGTGTGAGACACATAGCAGTAGAGTATGAAATAGTACGGTATTAGGTGGGGTCAGGCTAAGAGAGAATCCAAGAAGGACTAAGAAAGAAACAGAAAATGCTGGAAACACTCAGATGGTCACGCAGCGCCCGTGGAGAGAGAAACAGAGTTAATGTTTCAGGTCTGTGACCCTTAGTCAGAACTGGAAAAAGTTAGAGATGTAACAGTTTGTAAGCAGGTACAAGGGCAGGGAAAGGGGGGAGGGGAGGAAATAACAAAAGGGACGGTCTGTGATAGAGTGGGAGGCAGGAGTGTTTAAATGTTGCAAATGGCGATGGCAGAATCATCAGGCAGCCAACTTGGCACAGCAAGCTCCCACAAACAGCAATGTGATAATGATCAGATAAACTGTTTGTTTTATGTTGATTGAGGGATAAATATTTACCAGGACACCGGGGATAATTCCATTACACTTCTTCGAACTAGTGCAATGGGATCTTTTAGGTTCACCTGAGAGAGCAGACGTGGCCTCGGTTTAACGTCTCATCTGAAAGACGGCACCTCCAACAGTGCAGCACTCCCTCAGTACTAAATTGGAGTGTCAGCCTAGATATATGAGCTCAAGTCCCTGGAGTGGGACTTGGAACCCACAACCTTCTGACTCAGAGGCGAATGTGCTATCAACTGAGCCACAGCGGACACTGTCAGATAGGTTTACAGTGCATGTTTGTAAACGCACAAAGCGTGGTAAATAAGGTTGGTGAGCTGCAGCCACAACTAGCCACATAGGAACATGATATTGTGACTATAACAGAGACCTGGCTCAAAAAGGGCAGAATTGGGCACTAAATATTCCTGGATATAAGATGTTCGAGAAAGATAAGGAAAGAAAGACAGGAGGTGGGATAGCAGTATTGATTGAGGAGAATATTACAGTGCTGGAGAGATAGGCTGTCTTGGAGGGATCAAGGACAGAATCTATTTGGTTAGACATCAGAAACAATAGAGGTACCATTATACTACTAGGTTTATTCTATAGGCCACCAACTAGTGGGAAGTATATAGGGGAGCAAATTTGCAGGGAAATTACAGAGAGGTGGAAGAAACATAGAGTAGTGATAATGGGGGACTTCAGTTACCCTAATATAGACTGGGATAGTAATAACATAAAGGGCAGAGAGGGGGAAGAATTTCTGAAGTGAGTTCAAGAGAACTTTCTTGTTTGGTGCATTTACAACCCAAAGAGGAAGGAGGCATTGCTGGAGCTGGTTCTGAGGAATGAGCTAGGTGCCAATAAGGGAACATTTAGGGAACGGTGGTCATAGTATCATATGGTTTAGATTATCTATGGAAAAGGACAGGGAGCAATCTAGAGTAAAAATACTTAATTGGGGGAGGGCCAATTTCAGTGGGTTGAGAACGGAGCTGGCTTGGGTAAATTGGATTCAAAGATTTGCAGGCAAAACTGTAATCGAACAATGGGCTGCCTTTAAAGAAGAGATGATTCAGGTAAAATCGAGGTACATTCACACGAGGGGGTTAAGTAGGGCAACCAAAGCCAGAGCTCCATGGATGAAGAAAAATATAGAGAATCAGAGGAAGCAGAAAAATGGGGCTTATGACAGATGTCAAGTTCAGAATATAATTGAGAACCAGGCTGAATAGAGAAAGTTCAGAGAGGAAGTGGAAAAGGATATAAGAAGGGCACAGAAGAGTATGAGAATAGATTGGCAGCTAACATAAAATGGAATCCATAAAGTCTTCTTCAGGCATATAAGTAGTAAACGGATAGTAAGAGGAGGGGTGGAGCTGATTAAGGACCAAAAAGGAGTCCTACGAATGGAGGCAGAGGGCAAGGCTGAGATACTAAATGAATACTTTGCATCTGTCAATCCCAAGGAAGAAGCTGCTGCCAAAGTCATAGTGAAAGAGGAGGTACTTGAGGTACTGGATGAGCGAAAATTTGATAAAGACTAGCTACTAGTAAGGCTGGCTGTACTTAAAGTAGATAAGTCACCAGGAGCGGATGGGATGCATCCTCGGATGCTGAGGGAGTTAAGGGTGGAAATTGCAGAGGTACTGGCCATAATCTTCCAATCCTCCTTAGATACGGTGTGGTGCCAGAGGGCTGGAGAATTGCCAATGTTACACCCTTGTTCAAAAACGGGTGTAAGGATAAACCAAGCAACTATAAGCCAACCAGTTTAACTTGGTGGTTGGGAAGCTTTTAGAAACGATAATCCGGGACAAAATTAACAGGCACTTGGACAAGTGTGGGTTAATTAAGGAAAGCCAGCACGGATTTGTCAAAGGCAAATCGTATTTTAACAAACTTGATCGAGTTTTTTGATGATTTAACAGAGAGTGTTGATGAGCGAAATGCGGTTGATGTGGTGTACATGGACTTCAAAATGACACGGAGAAAGTGCCACATAATAGACTTGGCAGCAAAGTTGAAGCCCATGAAATAAAAGGGACAGTGGCAGCATGGATACGGAATTGGCTAAGTGACAGGAAACAGAGAGTAGTGGTGAACGGTTGTTTTCCGGACTGGAGGAATTACACAGTGGTGTTCGCAAGGATTCGGTACTAGGACCACTGCTTTTCTTGATATATGTTAATGACTTGGACTTGGGCATAATTTCGAAATTTGGAGATGACACAAAACTTGGAAGTATAGTGAAAAGTGAGACATAAAATGATAGACTTGAAGAGGACATAAACATGCTGGTCGAATGGGCGGAAACGTGGCAGATGATTTTTAACACAGAAAAATGTTAAATAATACATTTTGGTAGGAAGATTCAGGAGAGACAACATAAACTAAAGGGTACGATTATAAAAGGGGTGCATGAGCAGAGAGACCTGGGGGTATATGTGCACAAATCGTTGAATGTGGCAGGGCAGGTTGTAAAAGCGGTTAGAAAAGCATACAGGATCCTGGGCTTCATAAATAGAGGCATCGAGTACAGAAACAAGGCAGTTTTGATGAAACTGTATAGAACACTTTTCGGCCTCAACTGGAGTATTGTGTCCAATTATGGACATCGCACTTTAGGAAGGATTTGAATGCCTTAGAGCGGTGCGGAAATGATTTACAAGAATGATTCCCAGGATTATGGAATTCAGTTACGTGGATAGACTGCAGAAGCTCGGGTTGTTATCCTTAGAGCAGAGAAGGTTGAGAGGAGATGTGATAGAGGTGTTCAAAATCATGAGGGGTCTGGACAGAGTAGATAGAGAGAAACTGTTCCCATTGGTGGAAAGGTCGCGAATCAGAGGACACAGATTTAAGGTGATTGGCAGAATAACCAAAGGGGACATAAGAAAAAACATTTTATGCAGCGAGTGGTTAGGATCTG
The DNA here is from genome assembly GCA_030390025.1 of Squalus acanthias. Lineage (NCBI taxonomy): Eukaryota > Metazoa > Chordata > Chondrichthyes > Squaliformes > Squalidae > Squalus > Squalus acanthias. Next base: position 367,552 of record JASTWF010000451.1, read on the forward strand.
GAATGCACTGCCATAAAGTGTGGTGGAGGCAGATTCAATCGTAGCTTTCAAAAGGGAATTGGATAAGTACCTAAAGAAAATTAATTGCATAGCTACGGGGAAAGCGCATGGGAGTGGGACTTGCTGAAGTGCTCTTGCAGAGAGCCACCACGGGCTCGACGGGCCGAATGGCCTCCTTCTGCGTTGTAACCATTCTATGATTCTATCTTTTAAGAAAGAAAGACTTGCAATTATATGGAACCTTTGACGACCACCGGACATCTCAAACTGCTTTACAGCCAATGAAGTAGTTTTGGAAGTGTAGTCACTGTTGCAGTGTGGGAAACGCAGCAACCAATCTGCGCACAGCAAGCTCCCACAAACAGCAATGTGATGATGACCAGATAATTTGTTTCTGTTATGTTGATTGAGGGTTAAATATTGGCCAGTACACCTGGGATAACTCCCCTGCTCCTCTTAAGAATAGCGCCATGGAATATTTTATGTCCACCTGAGAACACAGACGGGGCCTCGATTTAATGTCTCATCCGAAAGACGGCACCTCCGACAGTGCAGCACTCCCTCAGCACTGCAGTGTCAGGCAAGATTTATGTGCTACAAGTCCTTGGAGTGGGACTTGAACCCACAACCTTCTGAGATCAGAAGCGAGTGTGCTACCCACTGAGCCACAGCTAACACATTATTACTCCCTTTTTCTGTCACTTTCTAGTCTTTTGTTCTCAGCTTTAGATCAATACAGGAAGAGAAACTTCCTTCTCTCTGTTCTGTCCTCGGTATTTTTCGACTCTACAGGAATCAAGGCATATGAGGATGGGGTGGGTGTGGGGGGAATGTGGATTTGAGGTCGAAGATCAGCCATGATCTTATTCAATGAAGGGCTCGAAGGGCCGTGTGGCCTACTCCTGCTCCTAATTCTTATATTCTTATGTTTATGGGCGGATGAAATATTGTGCATTCGCTCACTTTTAATTTAAAACTGTGTACAATAAGGTGAGCTAAATTGTGTTGCAGTAAAGTGTTGTGGTGACAATGGCTCAATTAGTCTGTTTTTTCAATGACTGTAATTAATGCCAGTTACAGTGAGGCCTAATGATGTCACTCGGGGATTTCCCTCTGCTCTAAATAAGGAGCTCCCTTCACTGTGTCACCTCACACAGTCAGCGCGCTGCCCCCAGCACAAAGACCACCAGACACTCACAGAAGCGAAGGCATGGATTGGGGTGAAGTGCTTAGGATATTAGGAATATGTTACGATATACAAAATATGTACTATCCCCTCCTCACCGCTGTTGATGTTCCTCGTAAGGATCTATGTCCAGTTATTAATTCTAAGTAATGGAGAGGCCCAGAGAAAGAGCTTGGCGCTTCAGTAACGAGGCATTGGTGGTTCTGGTTGGCGCTGTGGAACGGCGATGGGCAGTGTTGTTCCCTGAGAGTGGCAGGAGGACATTGCCCCGGGAGTTTGGAAAGGTGTGGAGGGAGGTGGCTCAGCACATCTCCCCGAGGGGCCTGGTGCCGAGGACCCACACCCAATGTCGGAAAAGTTCAACGACCTCACTCGGGCGGTCAGGGTGATTACCTACTTTTCAATACCTATACATCCCTCCATCTCAACTTCACTCTGTGCCCAGAGGATTTACAAACCCAAATGCCAAACCTATGTCCATCTCATAAAACACACATGCACATCTCACACCTTGCGCACATTAATGGCTATTCAACTAGGGGAGACACATCTGCCAAAAACATGGCTGCACACAATAACGGCTGTTCAACTATGCTAGGCACATCCTGGTGACTCCAGGATAGTATGTTGCCTCCCTGGTGCCAGGGTCAAGGATGTCACTGAACGGCTGCAGGGCATTCTGAAGGGGAAGGGCGAACTATCAGAGGTCGTGGTTCACATTGGAACCAACGACATAGGTAGAAAGAGGGATGAGGTCCTGCAACAAAAATTTAGGGAGTTAGGAAGCAGATTAAAAAGCAGGACCTCAAAGGTTGTAATCTCTGGATTGCTCCCGGTGCCACGTGCCAGTGGGTATAGGAATAAGAGGATAGAGCAGATGAATGCGTGGCTAAAGAGTTGGTGCAGGAGGGAGGGCTTTAGTTTCCTGGATCACTGGGTCTCCTTCTGGGGAAGGTGGGACCTGTACAAGTCGGACGGGTTGCACCTGAAGCGGAAAGGGACCAACATCCTTGCGGGGAGGTTTGCTAGTGCTGTTGGTGTGGGGGAGGGGAGTTAAACTAACATGGCAGGGGGATGGGATACGGAATGGAGCTATAGTAGGGGGTGATGCACAGCCAAATATAGAGAAAAGAACAAGTCAGTCTGGAAGGCAGAGCAAATATGTAACGGCACAAGGGGTTATGGCAAGGCTGGATGGCATTTATTTTAATGCAAGGAGTCTTGCGAGTAAGGCAGATGAATTGAAGGTGTTGATGAACACATGGGAGTATGATATTGTTGCTATCACAGAGACATGGTGGAGTAAGGGGCAGGAATGTCAACTCAATATTCCGGGATATAGATCCTTCAGGCGAGACAGAGGGGTTGTAGAAGAGGAGGGGGTGTCGTAATATTAATCAAGGAGTCAATTACTGCTGTAAGGAGGGATGATATGTTAGCAGGTTCCTCCAATTAGACCATATGGGTAGACCTTAAAAACAAAAGGGGGCAGCACTTTGCTGGGAGTGTACTATAGGCCCCCAAACAGTCAGGGGGAGATAGAGGAACAGATATGTAGGCAATCTCAGAGATGTGCAGAAAAAATAGGTTAATAATAGTGGGGGATTTCAACTTCCCCAATATTAACTGGGATCGTCAGAGTGTGAAACGTTTAGAGGGTGCGGAATTCTTAAAGTTCATCCAGGAGAGCTTTTTGAGCCAGCATGTAAAAAGTCCTACAAGAGAGGGGGCGGTACTGGACCTAATTCTAGGGAATGTACGCGGGCAAGTGGTAGAAGCGTCAGTAGGAGAGCATTTTGGTGACAGTGACTATAATTCGGTGAGATTTAAGGTAGTCTTGGAAAAGGACAAAGATGGACCAGATATAAATGTTCTAAATTGGTGGAAGGCCGATTTTAATATGATAAGGCAGGATCTGGCTAAAATGGACTGGGATCAGCTACTTGTAGGAAAATGCACATCAGAGCAGTGGGAGTCATTCAGAAAGGAAATAGAAAGTGTACAGCGCCAACATGTTCCCGTAAAGGTCAACGGTGCGACCAACAAGTCCAGGGAACCCTGGATGTCAAGCGATATACAAGAATGGATTAGGAAAACAGGGAGCCTTTTGGGAGATACAAAGGACTAAAAACAGTGGAAGCCCTCGAAGGGTATAGAAAGTGCAGGGGGGTACTTAAAAAATTAATTAGGACAGTGAGGTGGGGACATGAAAAAACACTGGTGGGCTAAATAAAGGAAAATCCCAAGATGTTTTATAATTATATTAAGGGCAAGAGGATAACCATGGAAAGAGTAGCTCCCATTAGGGATCAAAGTGGCAATCTGTATGTAGAGCCGGAAGATGTAGGTGAGGTTTTAAATGAATATTTTGCATCTGTGTTCATTATGGAGAAGGACGATGTTGGCATTGATATTATGCAGGGGGATTGTGATATACTTGAACAACTTAGCATTGAGAGGGTGGAGATACTAGCGGTTTTTAGCGGGCTTTAAAGTGGATAAATCCACAGGCCCAGACGAGATGTATCCCAGGCTGTTGTGTGAGGCAAGGGTGGAGATTGCAGGGGCTCTGACACAAATTTTCAGAACCTCTCTGGCCACAGGGGTGGTGCCAGAGGACTGGAGAACCGTTAACATAGTACCATTGTTCAAGAAGGGTCATAGGGATAAACCAGGGAATTTCAGGCCAGTGAACCTAATATCAGTGGTAGAGAAATTATTGGAAAAATTCTGAGGGACAGATTTAGTCTCCACTTGCAGAGGCAAGGATAAACCCAGGATAGTCAGCATGGCTTCGTCAGGGGGCGATCATGTCTAAGCAATTTGATTGAATTTTTCGAGGGGGTGACCAGGTGTGTAGATGAGGGTAGTGAAGTTGATGTAGTCTACATGGACTTCAGTAAGGCTTTTGACAATGTGCCTCATGGGAGACTGGTCAAGAAGATACGTGCCCATGGGATCCAGGGCAATTTGGCACATTGGATGCAAAATTGGCTTAGTGGCAGCAGCAGAGGATGATGGTCGAAGTTTTTTTTAAACTGGAAGCCTGTGTCCAGTGGTGTACCGCAGTGATCGGTGCTTGGTCCTTTGCTGTTTGTAGTGTACATTAATGAATTAGATATGAATGTAGGAGGTATGATCAATAAGTTCGCAGATGACACGAAAATTGGTGGAGTGGTAAATAGCGAGGAGGGAAGCCTGAGGCTACAGGATGATATAGACGGGTTGGTCAGATGGGGAGAACAGTGGCAAATGGAAATTAAACCTGAAAAGTGTGAGGTGATGCATTTTGGGAGGATTAACAAGGCAAGGGAATACACAATGAATGGTAGGACCCTAGGAAGGACAGAGGATCAGAGAGACCTTGGTGTGCATGTTCATAGATCCCTGAATGCAGTAGGACAGGTAGATAAGGTGGTTAAAAAGGCATATTGGATACTTGCCGTCATTAGCCGAGGCATAGAATATAAGAGCAGGGAGGTTATGATGGAGCTGTATAAAACGTTGGTTAGGCCACAGCTGGAATACTGTGTGCAGTTCTGGTCACCACACTATAGGAGGGATGTGATTGCATTGGAGAGGGTGCAGAGGAGATTCACCAGGATGTTACCTGGGCTGGAGCGTTTCGGCAGTGAAGAGAGACTGGACAGGCTGGGGTTGTTTTCCTTAGAGCAGAGAAGGCTGAGAGGGGACCTGATTGAGGGACAAAATTATGAGGGGCATAGCTAGGGTGGATAAAAAGGAAATTCTTCACTTCGTAGGGGGGTCAATAACCAGGAGCATGGTTTCAAGGTAAGGGGCAGGAGGTTTAGAGGGGATTTGAGGCAAGAGGGTGGTTGGAATCTGGAACTCACTGTCTGAAAGGATGGTAGAGGCAGGAACGCTCACAACATTCAAGAAGCATTTAGATGATCACTTGAAACGCCGTAGCATACAATGCTACGGACCAAGTGCTGGAAAATGGAATTAGAATAGTTAGGTCTTGATGGCCGGCGCTGACACGATGGGCCAAAAGCCCTCTTTCTGTGCTGTATAACTCGATGACTCTATCTGCCAAACACATGGCTGCACACAATAACGACTATTCAACTATGGTAGGCACATCTGCCAAACACATGACCCCACACTCACTCACAAGCTGTCCTTTTTCTTGCAGGCCAAGTTCTCTCATAACAGACGGTAGCAGCAAAGCATGGGAGCAGGACCGGCGGACCTACACCTCCTGACTGAGTTGGAGGACAGAGTGCACAGGATCGTTGCCAGCCAGGTCATAGGTGCCGTGGCCGCTGGAGAGGTCGACCCCCTTGGGACAGCAATGGTATGTTCATCAGCTTTCACTCCTCTCTCACACCTCTTCACCCTCACAACACCAGCCGTTTACACTTTCAATCCAACTAACAGTCTCCAGTGCTTGCTCCCTTCCTGCCCCCCTGCCCTTTTGCTAAAGCCAGTCTAGTACATTCCTGCTTTCAGATAGTGAACCACCTGCTGACCAGCCTGTCGCTCAGCCTGCCAGTGGCAGCGATGTGCTAGTCGAGGAGGAAGAGGAAGCCGGAGCCTCACCACCTGCATCTCCCAAGGGTGAAACATCAGACACTGGGTCCACGCCTTCCCTGGAGGGGAGCAGGGTGTTAGGGTCTGTCACGGAGAATCTCCTGGACCCAGCGGGCTGCAGCAATGCCATGTGGGTACGGGAAGCAGGCGCGCGAGTTCTGCTGCACAGGACTTGGATGAGGACCTCGATATCGCGGCCATGAATACCCAAGCCTTGAGCATGAACACTGAGCTGATGGGTGCAATGGCAAGGGTGCTTGACAGCATGGATACACTGGCTAGGAGCGTGGAGGAGTCCGCCGCTAGCACAGCTGTCATCTGTGTGCAAGCCCTTGAACCCATCCTTGCCTCATTGCAGAGGATGGTTGAATTGCAGGGAGACCGTGGTGAACCAGAGCCGTGTGTAATGGGTGAGGGGGCACGATCCATTGCAGCACAGGCCAGACGCAACGCAATGACATAGTGCTGCAATTCAGTCATTGGATGGTGCCATCCGGTCTCAGACTGCTGTCATGCAGTCTCAGATTGATGTCACGCAAGCATGAGTACTGCCATCCTCGCAGGGTCACCCACAGTCCCTCAGGGATCTCACGGTGCCGCAGCAGGCCAGCAATCTGTGCTCGAGCAGATTGCTCCGGATGCTGAGGTTCTGCCCCGGGGGAGTGGCAGTGTGTCGGTCGAACAGGAAGGTGCTGCCCCCTCTCAAGATGACAGCATTCCTGTCCCCCAAACGCCACTTCCCCATTGCACTTGGCACGGCCTGCAACACAGCCAGCCCAGACTGCTGCCGCCCATACAGAGTTGGTGCAGTCAGCAGCCCGGCCCTACAGGCCCAGAGCTGATCGAGGGCGTCCGTCAAGGCAATCTCTGGATCCAGCTTTCAGCAGCCTTACGTCAGACTTGCTGCAGCCACTGGGGCCACATTTGGAGGAGCAGTAGGGTGGGAAGGGGGGAAGTGCGCAGGGGATGGAGGTCACCCTCGCTGAAGCCAGTGGGGCCACATTAGGAGGAGCAGTAGGGTGGGAAGGGGGGAAGTGCGCAGGGGATGGAGGACAACCTTGCTGCAGCCACTGGGGCCACATTAGGAGGAGCAGTAGAGTGGGAAGGGGGGAAAGTGCGCAGGGGATGGAGGTCACCCTCGCTGCAGCCAGTGGGGCCACATTACAGAGGAGCAGTAGTGTGGGAAGGGGGGAAGTGCGCAGGGGATGGAGGTCACCCTCGCTGCAGCCAGTGGGGCCACATTACAGAGGAGCAGTAGGGTGGGAAGGGGGGAAGTGCGCAGGGGATGGAGGTCACCCTTGCTGCAGCCACTGGGGCCACATTACAGAGGAGCAGTAGGGTGGGAAGGGGGGAAGTGCGCAGGGGATGGAGGTCACGCTCGCTGCAGCCACTGGGGCCACATTAGGAGGAGCAGTATGGTGGGAAGGGGGAAGTGCGCAGGGGATGGAGGTCACCCTTCGCTGCAGCCACTGGTGCCACATTACAGAGGAGCAGTAGGGTGAGAAGGGGGAAGTGCGCAGGGGATGGAGGTCACCTTCGCTGCAGCCACTGGTGCCACATTACAAAGGAGCAGTAGGGTGGGAAGGGGGCAAGTACGCAGGGGATGGAGGTCACCCTCGCTGCAGCCAGTGGACCCACATTAGGAGGAGCAGTAGGGTGGGAAGGGGGGAAGAGCGCAGGGGATGGAGGTCACCCTTGCTGCAGCCACTGGGGCCACATTAGGAGGAGCAGCAGTTTGGGAAGGGGGTAAGTGCGCAGGGGATGGAGGTCACCCTTGCTGCAGCCACTGGGGCCACATTTGGAGGAGCAGTAGGGTGGGAAGGGGGGAAGTGCGCAGGGGATGGAGGTCACACTCGCTGAAGCCAGTGGGGCCACATTAGGAGGAGCAGCAGTTTGGGAAGGGGGTAAGTGCGCAGGGGATGGAGGTCACCCTTGCTGCAGCCACTGGGGCCACATTTGGAGGAGCAGTAGGGTGGGAAGGGGGGAAGTGCGCAGGGGATGGAGGTCACCCTCGCTGAAGCCAGTGGGGCCACATTAGGAGGAGCAGTAGGGTGGGAAGGGGGGAAGTGCGCAGGGGATGGAGGACACCCTTGCTGCAGCCACTGGTGCCACATTACAGAGGAGCAGTAGGGTGGGAAGGGGGCAAGTACGCAGGGGATGGAGGTCACCCTCGCTGCAGCCAGTGGACCCACATTAGGAGGAGCAGTAGGGTGGGAAGGGGGGAAGAGCGCAGGGGATGGAGGTCACCCTTGCTGCAGCCACTGGGGCCACATTAGGAGGAGCAGCAGTTGGGAAGGGGGGAAGTGCGCAGGGGATGGAGGTCACCCTTGCTGCAGCCACTGGGGCCACATTTAGAGGAGCAGTAGGGTGGGAAGGGGGGAAGTGCGCAGGGGATGGAGGTCACCCTCGCTGAAGCCAGTGGGGCCACATTAGGAGGAGCAGTAGGGTGGGAAGGGGGGAAGTGCGCAGGGGATGGAGGACACCCTTGCTGCAGCCACTGGGGCCACATTAGGAGGAGCAGTAGAGTGGGAAGGGGGAAAGTGCGCAGGGGATGGAGGTCACCCTCGCTGCAGCCAGTGGGGCCACATTAGAGGAGCAGTAGTGTGGGAAGGAGGGAAGTGCGCAGGGGATGGAGGTCACCCTCGCTGCAGCCAGTGGGGCCACATTACAGAGGAGCAGTAGGGTGGGAAGGGGGGAAGTGCGCAGGGGATGGAGGTCACCCTTGCTGCAGCCACTGGGGCCACATTACAGAGGAGCAGAAGGGTGGGAAGGGGGGAAGTGCGCAGGGGATGGAGGTCACGCTCGCTGCAGCCACTGGGGCCACATTAGGAGGAGCAGTAGGGTGGGAAGGGGGAAGTGCGCAGGGGATGGAGGTCACCCTTCGCTGCAGCCACTGGTGCCACATTACAGAGGAGCAGTAGGGTGAGAAGGGGGAAGTGCGCAGGGGATGGAGCTCACCTTCGCTGCAGCCACTGGTGCCACATTACAGAGGAGCAGTAGGGTGGGAAGGGGGGAAGAGCGCAGGGGATGGAGGTCACCCTTGCTGCAGCCACTGGGGCCACATTAGGAGGAGCAGCAGTTTGGGAAGGGGGTAAGTGCGCAGGGGATGGAGGTCACCCTTGCTGCAGCCACTGGGGCCACATTAGGAGGAGCAGCAGGGTGGGAAGTGGGAAGTGTGCAGTGGATGGAGGTCACCATTGCTGCAGCCACTGGGGCCACATTAGGAGGAGCAGTAGGGTGGGAAGGGGGGAAGTGCGCAGGGTATGGAGTTCACCCTTCCTGCAGCCAGTGGGGCCACATTAGGAGGAGCAGTAGGGTGGGAAGGGGGGATATGCTAAGGGGATGGTGGTCACCCTTGCTGCAGCCAGTAGGGCCACATTACAGAGGAGCAGTAGGGTGGGAAGAGGGGAAGTGCGCAGTGGGTGGAGGTCACCCTTGCTGCAGCCACTGGGGCCACATTAGGAGGAGCAGTAGGGTGGGAAGGGGGGAGATGCGCAGGGGGTGGAGGTCACACTTGCTGCAGCCAGTGGGGCCACATTCGGAGGAGAAGTAGTGTGGGAAGGGGGGAAGCGCGCAGGGGATGGAGGTCACTCTCGCTGCAGTCACTGGGCCGACATTAGGAGGAGCAGGAGGGTGGGTAGGGGGGAAGTGCGCAGGGGATGGAGGTCACCCTTGCTGCAGCCACTGGGGCCACATTCGGTGGAGCAGAAGGGAGGGGGAAGTGCGCTGGGGATGGAGGTCACCCTTGCTGCAGCCACTGGGGCCACATTAGGAGGAGCAGTAGGGTGGGAAGGCTGGCAGTGCGCAGGGGATGGAGGTCACCTTCGCTGCAGCAACTGGGGCCACATTACAGAGGAGCAGTAGGGTGGGAAGGGGGGAAGTGCGCAGGGGATGGAGGTCACCCTTGCTGCAGCCACTGGGGCCACATTAGGAGGAGCAGTAGGGTGGGAAGGGGGGAAGTGCGCAGGGGATGGAGGTCACCCTTGCTGCAGCCACTGGGGCCACATTAGAGGAGCAGTAGGGTGGGAAGGGGGAAGTGCGCAGGGGATGGAGGTCACCCTTGCTGCAGCCACTGGGCCACATTAGGAGGAGCAGTAGGGTGGGAAGGGGGGAAGTGCGCAGGGGATGGAGGTCACCCTTCGCTGCAGCCAGTGGGGCCACATTAGGAGGAGCAGTAGGGTGGGAAGGGGGAAGTGCGCAGGGGATGGAGGTCACCCTTGCTGCAGCCAGTGGGCCACATTAGAGGAGCAGTAGGGTGGGAAGGGGGGAAGTGCGCAGGGGATGGAGGTCACCCTTGCTGCAGCCACTGGGGCCACATTAGGAGGAGCAGTAGGGTGGGAAGGGGGGAAGTGCGCAGGGGATGGAGGTCACCCTTGCTGCAGCCAATGGGGCCACATTAGGAGGTTCAGTAGGGTGGGAAGGGGGGAAGTGCGCAGGGGATGGAGGTCACCCTTGCTGCAGCCAGTGGTGCCACATTAGGAGGAGCAGTAGGGTGGGAAGGGGGGAAGTGCGCAGGGGTGGAGGTCACCCTCGCTGCAGCCAGTGGGGCCACATTAGGAGGAGCAGTAGGGTGGGAAGGGGGAAGTGCGCAGGGGATGGAGGTCACCCTTGCTGCAGCCACTGGGGCCACATTAGGAGGAGCAGTAGGGTGGGAAGGGGGGAAGTGCGCAGGGGATGGAGGTCACCTCGCTGCAGCCACTGGGGGCCACATTAGGAGGAGCAGTAGGGTGGGAAGGGGGGAAGTGCGCAGGGGATGGAGGTCACCCTTGCTGCAGCCACTGGGGCCACATTAGGAGGAGCAGTAGGAGTGGGAAGGGGGGAAGTGCGCAGGGGATGGAGGTCACCCTCGCTGCAGCCAGTGGGGCCACATTACAGAGGAGCAGTAGGGTGGGAAGGGGGAAGTGCGCAGGGGATGGTGGTCACCCTTGCTGCAGCCACTGGGGCCACATTAGGAGGAGCAGTAGGGTGGGAAGGGGGAAGTGCGCAGGGGATGGAGGTCACCCTTGCTGCAGCCACTGGGGCCACATTAGAGGAGCAGTAGGGTGGGAAGGGGGGAAGTGCGCAGGGGATGGAGGTCACCCTTGCTGCAGCCACTGGGCCACATTAGGAGGAGCAGTAGGGTGGGAAGGGGGGAAGTGCGCAGGGGATGGAGGTCACCCTTGCTGCAGCCACTGGGGCCACATTAGGAGGAGCAGTAGGGTGGGAAGGGGGGAAGTGCGCAGGGGATGGAGGTCACCCTTGCTGCAGCCACTGGGGCCACATTAGGAGGAGCAGTAGGGTGGGAAGGGGGGAAGTGCGCAGGGGATGGAGGTCACCCTTGCTGCAGCCACTGGGGCCACATTAGGAGGAGCAGTAGGGTGGGAAGGGGGGAAGTGCGCAGGGGATGGAGGTCACCCTTGCTGCAGCCACTGGGGCCACATTAGGAGGAGCAGTAGGGTGGGAAGGGGGGAAGTGCGCAGGGGATGGAGGTCACCCTTGCTGCAGCCACTGGGGCCACATTAGGAGGAGCAGTAGGGTGGGAAGGGGGGAAGTGCGCAGGGGATGGAGGTCACCCTTGCTGCAGCCAGCTGGGGCCACATTAGGAGGAGCAGTAGGGTGGGAAGGGGGGAAGTGCGCAGGGGATGGAGGTCACCCTTGCTGCAGCCACTGGGGCCACATTAGGAGGAGCAGTAGGGTGGGAAGGGGGGAAGTGCGCAGGGGATGGAGGTCACCCTTGCTGCAGCCACTGGGGCCACATTAGGAGGAGCAGTAGGGTGGGAAGGGGGGAAGTGCGCAGGGGATGGAGGTCACCCTTGCTGCAGCCACTGGGGCCACATTAGGAGGAGCAGTAGGGTGGGAAGGGGGGAAGTGCGCAGGGGATGGAGGTCACCCTTGCTGCAGCCACTGGGGCCACATTAGGAGGAGCAGTAGGGTGGGAAGGGGGGAAGTGCGCAGGGGATGGAGGTCACCCTCGCTGCAGCCACTGGGGCCACATTAGGAGGAGCAGTAGGGTGGGAAGGGGGAAGTGCGCAGGGGATGGAGGTCACCCTCGCTGCAGCCACTGGGGCCACATTAGAGGAGCAGTAGGGTGGGAAGGGGGGAAGTGCGCAGGGGATGGAGGTCACCCTTGCTGCAGCCACTGGGGCCACATTAGGAGGAGCAGTAGGGTGGGAAGGGGGGAAGTGCGCAGGGGATGGAGGTCACCCTTGCTGCAGCCACTGGGGCCACATTAGGAGGAGCAGTAGGGTGGGAAGGGGGGAAGTGCGCAGGGGATGGAGGTCACCCTTGCTGCAGCCACTGGGGCCACATTAGGAGGAGCAGTAGGGTGGGAAGGGGGGAAGTGCGCAGGGGATGGAGGTCACCCTTGCTGCAGCCACTGGGGCCACATTAGGAGGAGCAGTAGGGTGGGAAGGGGGAAGTGCGCAGGGGATGGAGGTCACCCTTGCTGCAGCCACTGGGGCCACATTAGGAGGAGCAGTAGGGTGGGAAGGGGGGAAGTGCGCAGGGGATGGAGGTCACCCTTGCTGCAGCCACTGGGGCCACATTAGGAGGAGCAGTAGGGTGGGAAGGGGGGAAGTGCGCAGGGGATGGAGGTCACCCTTGCTGCAGCCACTGGGGCCACATTAGGAGGAGCAGTAGGGTGGGAAGGGGGGAAGTGCGCAGGGGATGGAGGTCACCCTTGCTGCAGCCACTGGGGCCACATTAGGAGGAGCAGTAGGGTGGGAAGGGGGAAGTGCGCAGGGGATGGAGGTCACCCTTGCTGCAGCCACTGGGGCCACATTAAGAGGAGCAGTAGGGTGGGAAGGGGGGAAGTGCGCAGGGGATGGAGGTCACCCTTGCTGCAGCCACTGGGGCCACATTAGAGGAGCAGTAGGGTGGGAAGGGGGAAGTGCGCAGGGGATGGAGGTCACCCTTGCTGCAGCCACTGGGGCCACATTAGGAGGAGCAGTAGGGTGGGAAGGGGGGAAGTGCGCAGGGGATGGAGGTCACCCTTGCTGCAGCCACTGGGCCACATTAGGAGGAGCAGTAGGGTGGGAAGGGGGGAAGTGCGCAGGGGATGGAGGTCACCCTTGCTGCAGCCACTGGGGCCACATTAGGAGGAGCAGTAGGGTGGGAAGGGGGAAGTGCGCAGGGGATGGAGGTCACCCTTGCTGCAGCCACTGGGGCCACATTAGGAGGAGCAGTAGGGTGGGAAGGGGGGAAGTGCGCAGGGGATGGAGGTCACCCTTGCTGCAGCCACTGGGGCCACATTAGAGGAGCAGTAGGGTGGGAAGGGGGGAAGTGCGCAGGGGATGGAGGTCACCCTTGCTGCAGCCACTGGGGCCACATTAGGAGGAGCAGTAGGGTGGGAAGGGGGAAGTGCGCAGGGGATGGAGGTCACCCTCGCTGCAGCCACTGGGGCCACATTAGGAGGAGCAGTAGGGTGGGAAGGGGGAAGTGCGCAGGGGATGGAGGTCACCCTTGCTGCAGCCACTGGGGCCACATTAGGAGGAGCAGTAGGGTGGGAAGGGGGGAAGTGCGCAGGGGATGGAGGTCACCCTCGCTGCAGCCACTGGGGCCACATTAGGAGGAGCAGTAGGGTGGGAAGGGGGGAAGTGCGCAGGGGATGGAGGTCACCCTTGCTGCAGCCACTGGGGCCACATTAGGAGGAGCAGTAGGGTGGGAAGGGGGGAAGTGCGCAGGGGATGGAGGTCACCCTTGCTGCAGCCACTGGGGCCACATTAGGAGGAGCAGTAGGGTGGGAAGGGGGGAAGTGCGCAGGGGATGGAGGTCACCCTTGCTGCAGCCACTGGGGCCACATTAGGAGGAGCAGTAGGGTGGGAAGGGGGGAAGTGCGCAGGGGATGGAGGTCACCCTTGCTGCAGCCAGTGGGGCCACATTAGGAGGAGCAGTAGGGTGGGAAGGGGGGAAGTGCGCAGGGGATGGAGGTCACC